>JAUMHQ010000063.1:17512091-17545325 GCA_032361165.1 Enteromius paludinosus
AGATAGATAGATAGATAGATAGATAGATAGATAGATAGATAGATAGATAGATAGATAGATAGATAGACAGATAGACATATAGACAGACAGACAGACAGACAGATAGATAGATAGATAGATAGATAGATAGATAGATAGATAAAAATTCTACAATAACTTTACATTAATTTGGCCAAGACCACTTAAAAAAGCACATAGAGGACAAGAGAGTCACAACGTACATAACACAGCCATCAAACTGCACTCAAATAACCCATAAACCGTTCCACTCGCTGAGCCCACAATACCCAAACGGGCTTTCTGGGGTGCAAAGAATATTTGCTAATCCTCAAGAACAGATGTCTTATTTTGCCCTGAAATCCCTGGCTGGCTGGCTGATGGCGAGGGGAGTGAGCCCTCCGACGGATAAGCCCAGATTGGGGCCTTGCGGTGGGAAAGGTCAGGATCGGAGAGGAGCTGGATCCGGCAGGCCCGAGGGGAGGTAAGAGATCTGGGGGCCATACAGGAGATGGAACGGGTGAGAGAAAACGAGCGTCACTGTCCTGTCCCGCTTTCCTACCGGCCGTGAGATCTCCATACGGGGGACGAGTGCTTCGACATTTCCTTAGATCCTCTGCCAAGAGCGGAGCATCTGGCATGGTGTCAGGGACTGGCATTAGCGAGCATTAGCAGTGGGGGAGACCCAGCCCTCTCCAGATTTGTCCCCTCCAGCAGGGGCATCACCAGGCAGGAGCTGCTCCAACCGCTAGACGAGGTGGGGAACTGCGGTGGAGGTTTGGGCTTCAAATCAATACACTTGCTTTCATTGGAACAATTAATTCGCACAGGCGCCATATAATGAGACGAACGGAGATGCTCACAGAAGAAAATTAAGCGTGTAATGCATTCTATTAATTATTCCATGTTAAAACGTGGGACGCACATGCATACTGTTCAATTAGAGCCATTGAAATTCTCGGTGTGGACAATAACACCTTTCCTAATATTAGCCAGAGAGGGGAAAAAACAGCACCATGTGTTAGGTGCCTCCATTATGTCTGCGTGCACGTCTATCTGGGGGCGGGTGTGACAGACAGAGAAATGGGGAAGATCCGTGGGGAATATGCAGAAAAAAATCCACAAGCAGCACTCAGTGAAAGTGATACTCCAGTTGTACCTACAGCAGAGCCCAAAGGAGCATCTGTCCACCCCAAGACGTCCCGACAGAGCCCCAGATACCTCTCACAGCAGCATTCACGGGTGGGAATCTTTAGGTATCTCAAAATGTGATTTAATTTGGACACTCTGGGAAAAAATTTGGGGAAAAAAAAGTGCCTTAGGTTTACAACAGCTTGCCATTGAGGCGGGACTCTGAAAGGGACATCTTTGTTCCTTATTAAATGGCTCATAGCAGTACCTTCAGGTAACACATTACTACTCTAAGGTACAAAATATACACCTTTTATAGATGGATAAGACACTATGTTCTGCCTTTAAGGCTACAACCCTAAATGGTATAAAGACTATAAACAGATCTAACGGTTTCAGAACAGTTTTTAAAGTCTTACTTATAAAATATAGTCTATATAGTTTTCAGTTTAATTGAAATTGAAATTGTATTTCAGGTAAAGTCTTTAATTAGAATTTTTCTTCAGAAGAAATGCTGTAAAAGACAATAAAACTTATTTTCAAAGATTTTTCCTTTTATAAGCATATTTTTTTCTTCATTGTCTTATAAACAAGGTAAAATTAAGTAGAAATCACCAGTAAGATTAAATATAATTATATTGAAGATATTCCCACAAATAGTGCAATAAATTTTGCAGTTAATGTTCTTTGAAGGATTATTAGTCACACTTTATTTTAAGGTTCTCGCTATTAATAAACAATTAACTAAATAAACTACTAATTTGCTGCTTATTAACAGTTAGCAAGGTAGTTGTGTTAGGTGGGATTAGATGTGTGTAATATGCTCAAATAATAAATAAATAACAGCCAATATGTTTATAATAGGCATGCTGATAAACAACTAGTTAATGGAGAGAATTGGCATTTATATGACCAGATATTTGAAGTGTAAAACAGGACATAAATACTCAATACATATAATATGTATTTATTTTTTGCTGAATTATTCATAAGCATCTTGTTTTCTGTAGTCACACATGCCTGACCATGTTCAACTTTCAAATGATGACTATGCAAATTCACTGATGTGCAACATTAAACATATTTTTAAAGGTCAAGTCTTATTTTTGAGTGGCATGATTGGGATGCACATAACATTCATTCTGAGTGGGAAAAATGACTTGTCTGAATAATAGACGACATTAGAAGTGTGAGAAACTCGTAATTTATTTATTTGTTTATATATATATTTTTTTTAAGCAGCTCTGTTTAGCAGTGTGGATGGTGAAGATATTATATACTTCAGATTTATTATTCAATTTAAAATTACACTAAACTGTAACATTTTAAACTTAGAAACAGAAAATGGTTACTCTTCCAGAGAGTTTGCTACCGCATAAGGGTAAGTACATTATTCCAGAATTATCTTTCCTTTAACTCTGTCACTGTGGACTTAAACTAAACCTTTAACTCTTTATTAACCCTTTTTTTGTAAAACAGGATCAAAGCAAGTGACTCTAAACAGAGTTTTGGGCTGGCCAGAAAACATCCCAGCTGAAGTAAGAGCGCCCCAGTCAATAAGATACACAGATTGATCCGTTTCCAAGGAGCCAAGGGGAAAGAGTCACCATGGATACGTAGGTTGACTTAATGGAAAACCTGTTAATGTGTAACATTATCCACTCGGCTATCGAGCTATTGTACATGGGCTCACGTAAATGCCACGCAAGGCCTAGCTTCCTTCAAATGCCGAACGCGTTTTTAAAACCGCGTTCCGAGGGAGATTTCGCTTCCCCTATTATCTTGTTAAACAACTCAAAGCAATTTCATGCGCGGCACACAATAGCCACTGTTGTGCTTTATGCCAAATGCACATATGAATTCAGATGGGTCACAAAAGCCTTTGGAGGAATGAGATGGACCCGGTGCTTGACCCCTGAGTTTTCTCCTCTCCCTGTTTGTCTTTTCTCCTCCCTTTAGGGCTGCAACAATAAAGTCCAGCTTGACGCAGGAGTGTGACCACACGCTTTGACATGAGCACATTATGTGTCCGGAGCGGAGCGCAGAGAGCTTCTCGGGCTTTGATTGACCTGCCTAGACTAATCTTTCAAAAGAGGGTTTAAGGACACAAGGAGTCTATTCCAGCTCGACTCGAAACTACGTCGGTAGACTGTGCTACAGGTGCTACTATTGTTGCCGGCCGTCTCCCCACACGTTTGGTCTGTGGCCTGGCCCGAGCGCTCGCTCTCTGACCGCAGGGTTTAATCTGTCAGATGGGCGGCCGTACCTCATGTGTCAGCGCACATCACATGGCTTGTCAGAAAAACACAGCATTCATGGCTCACCTTGAATAAAATCACACCAGGGATTGAGGGTTTGGGCTTTTTTTTTTTTGGACCGTTCACCTTTTGTGCTGAGTGTCAGCTGGGACACACCCTCCATTGTGCCGCCTCCCTGGGAAACACCACTGTAACAGGTGAGCACCCCTGTAATCCAGCGTGCCCGCTCTCCCCTCCCCCCCTCGGGCCAAACTAATCACGGGCAGCACTCGCTTAACAGCCAATAAAATAACAGAGATAATCCAGCTATGGAAAACATGCGGCCGTGTGCATGTGAGAGCATGTGCATGGGATGCAGGGGGTGGGGTGGACGTTTCCACGAGGAACAAACAAACTGCCATACTTTATTAACAACTGTATGAGTTTGTGAATTTAGCTGGTGATCGGGATGACTGTGCTGCTGCTTATCAGAATCCTGAGAAGTAAAGAAACTGGCCCTAATCAGTGTTCCATTATTACATATATTTGACCCTGGACCACAAAAGCAGTCGTAATTCACACGGGTATATTTGTAGTAATAACTAACAGTACATTGCATGTGTCAAACAGCCGAAAAACCCGTAATATGCATTTCTAAGAACTTTATTTGGAAAACTTTCTCAGTATTTTAGTTTTGACTCCAGATTTTTAAATAGTAATTTTTTCGTTCTTTCCTATAACCAACTATACACTTATTTATTTAGCTTTCTGAAAGTGTATAAATCTCAATTTCCAAATTGGCCCTTACAATGGTGGTTTTGTGGTCCATAGTCTGTGAGAATGTACTGAAATATGAATTCATCATGACCTAAAATTATTAAAATCTTTAATTTGCAATGAGCAATAATCAAATATTGCTCATTTAAATAATCAGACTAACTAAAAAATGTTTCGTAATAGCTTTGGTATTCAGTTTTTAAGAATTAAAAAAAAAAAAAAAACATGATGCAGAGTTCAGCTTAATGTGTGAAGCAAGATTTCTTTCCTGTCTTGTTCAGCCATTTGCATGTTTACTTGAGTTTTAATTATGTAGCAAGCGTCCTTCCTCTGGTTAGGGAAATAAATGTGATAATCATATTTAATGATAGATGAATGACACTGATGTACAAGCACCAAACACTGATTGTAAGCCTAACTTCACAAAAACTATAAACAGGTTCTTTAAATCTGATAGGCTAATCACAATGCTGTTTGAACTCAGCACTCATCACACGTCGCAATCAGGTTCTGCGATATTACCTCATCTATAAATTCATTATTCAGTAAAACATTGGTTATTATTTTATCTGCACTGGGAATAATCCTGATCAAACCTTTTAGTTTAAATATCTAAAACTCATTTACATTCAAAGCACACCGTAAACTGTTACGACATTATATGTTTTCAGAGAATAGAATTTTTAATAAAGTGTTTGCAGGGAGATTTTTTCACTTATTACGAAAAAGTCTTAATATCTGATCCAAAAGTAAAAAAATTAAAAATAAATAATTTATGTTACTTAAAAAAGTACGTTTTAGATGTTTTCACAAAACAAATAATCTTATTAAGAAGTAATTTTACCTGGGCTATTTTTATTTGGTGGATACAGTTCCTAAGATATACCAGTTACCAGTATTACAAGGTCATGAATATGAAAGACTGGATGTAACTCTATGCAGACAATGTCCAGAAGTGATTCTAATTTTAATGCCAACACATACAGTTTAAATCTACAGGCTATATACTTTTTAAAACACTGTATTTTAATGGTTTTAAAATGTCTCTACACTTTAACAGCACAGTGAATCTCATCTTTGAGTATTAATTTTTCCGCTTGCAGCACTAAATAAGCATGTCCTCTCTCCTCTGGGCTCCCTCAAGGCATATTCTTTAATTATGTTAATTAATTCATGCTCTACCCTCAGTACATGCAGCCCTCACTCACAATTACCCGCAAAAAGGCAGCATTTCAATCTTTAAAGGGCTACAGCTCACAAACACTTTCGTGCGAAGAAGTTACATATCCAAAGTCTTAGCAAGGATTCATCAAGCTGGGGGAAGGGTTTGGACAATCCCATCCTTAATTCCCAGTGAGTAATGTACCTCCTGAGCACTGTGGCTGTTACATCACCTCTTGTTCAGTGCTGTAACTGAAATTCCAAGGATTAGCTGGCGTTAATACAGCATTATGGCTAGTCCCTCGTCAGACAAAAACACTTTCCAGAGATCTCCCCCACACCATTATCTAGTCCCAAACTCACATCTCATATCCAATCCGGTTTTAAATATAGCCTGCTACTTGCATGGTATTTATGTGGGGTGCACAGCAGGCAAAGAAGGATTTCAGAAATTGAACTTTCAGCCTAATTGTGACGCTAGATTAAATCGGGGGAAAATGCAGTGCTGCATTGTCTGCAGCCCGGGATTAACAGATTACACATGCTCATTTTCACAAAGGCAGCATTTGAATGCTCAACCCTCATTTAGCTGACGAAGGAAGTTTATTCTAAATAATTTTGTTGGTCCTCTGGAGAGTCTCAGACGGGCTTTTACTGAATCCCCCGCTATGAAATCTCCTCCTTGCATCCCCACCCCGCCGTTTTCGAGAACCGGAGAACGAAGAGTTCTGACGCATTTGGAAGGACACCTGTCTCCCGTGCAGCACAGCGAAGCACTAGGCAGGCCGCTGGCCTGTCTTGGCAGTGAACGCTAGTGAGAGGAGCACAGATAATTACAAACTCCAGGGAGGCCGTAGGACCAACCTGTTCCTCTAGTCTGATCCAGCAGGTCCTTGCAGCCAACACCACCTCTTTCAAGACCCCCCCCACCCCCCGCCCGCTTTCAGGCACACCACACAATGATACGGTCATCACACAAAAGAGATGGTGCCCCTAGGCTTTCTCAACAAGAGTACCTTATAATCCAGTCCGTGGAGTTTATTCATGACTGTTCAGCATGTTGCTGACACACCTAGATCATCATTTCACATCATACTTGTATGCCTGATGCATACTTGAGAAATCCTTTAATTGTGATACAAAGGCTCTGTTCCAAAACCTTTAAGTTTAAAGCTGTACATACACTGCAAAAAAAGCTTTCTGAGGCTAGATTTATTTTTCTTGTTTCTGAAATTAAGAGGACTTTTCTAGACAGTAAAAATCTAGTCTTAGAAAAGCATTTTTTGCAGTGTAGGCACCTCAATTGAGTTTAGCTGCTAAAAAGTACTCTAATAAGCATAAAAATACACCAAATGTTCATTTTTTTAAGGCTGTAAAATGGCAAAATGTGTTATGCATTTACTTGATCACAGTAAGGGTACACAGCAACAGTAAAATATATTTTCTAAAAATTGGTTTTCTATTGAAATATTTTAAAATGTCTTTATTCCTGTAATGTAAAGCTGAATTTTCAGCATGATTACTACAGTCTTCAGTGTTACATGATCCTTCAGAAATCATTATAATATGCTGCTTTTCAATATATACATGTTTCTCATCAATTAACTGCTGTGCACATTTAAAATGCTACACCCACTAGGTTAAGGTACAGGAGTTTCTGTATCCGATTCATTACTGGGTTGGGCTAATTTTATTCAATAAATGTCAGCAAACACAATAAAATGCAGCAAATGTTGACCAGGTTAATGTTTGCATGCCATAAAATTCACTGAAGCTCCAAGAGAAAGTCATTTTAAAATTACTAATGTTTGATTTGTGACCTTATTTTTTCAGTGGATGGTGGATGTTGAGCAGCTTTGGTGTGTGAACGTACCGCTGAGGATCTCTTTAAGGCTTTTGAACCAAATCTCACAGTGGTCCGCGCTGAGGTTGCTGAGGTGGATGGCCTGTTCCTTGAGTTTGAGCCCTTTCTTCTTGCACTGGAAGAGTGTGATGCCCAGCAGAGTTCCACCCGTCTGCTGCCCCGCAGAGCGCCGCCGCTTTACCTTCACAGCAAACACGTCCTTAAGCTCGACGTACTCTTCTTGCTTCTTCACATCACGGTCAGCTAAAACAAACACACAAGAGATATTTCAAAGCCATATCATACATTTTTCCCCTCGTAAAATGGATTTTAAAGTTATGTTTTTGATGGCCAAAACTTTATGTACTGTAGGTTGTTGTTTTTTTGTATCCTTTTCCACCCAAACTGATCTTGGCCTGGTTAAATTTAAAATTGTAGTACGTAAATGCCAATGTGAATTTTTGCCACTTATTCAGAGGCAGTGCATTTGCATTCATGTCTACAAGGAAATAACTGTTTACTTAAAATATATTTTTTTTAAATTTCAAGTATTTGTTCTTACAATGGCAACCTTCATCCTTCAAGGGTCATGTGATCCTTCAGAAATCTTTTTTTTTTTTTTGGAAACAGATTTTTTCAGAATTCTCTCATGCATACCAAGTTCCAAATAACAGCATTCATTTAAAAAATAGAATTTTTCAACGTCTTCACTCTCACTTTTTTGTTAAATAAAAGTATTCATTACTTACTGACTATTTGAACTGTTTACATATCAGACTCCTTTGACTTTCATTGTAAAGACAAAGTATGGTTAACATTTCTTATTTGGAACAACAACATGATGATTCAATGATGAGACTTTTAATTTTTGTGTGAACATCCTTTTAATTCTCATGCAAAAACTAAAACGACACAATAAAGTTTTCATGGGTGAGAATTCATACTTTAAACAGCAATGCACTTGACACCTCAGCATTACGTCGGGCTACGAGCTTCCTCTTCTCCCCTGACCCCCCACGGTAAACCATTACCCACAGGCAAACTCCAATTAAACCACACTGAAATCAGTCGCCGAGCATCAAGATGGACCGAGTTCAGTATCTGCCTGTCTAAATGACAGTCTCTCTCCGCGTGTGAAAGCCTTTCTTCATTAGGAGCACCCCAAGCCGCACCTCCGCGTTTCAGAACATTAACTACCCTCTCACATTACTGTGCAGGACACCCGCCGCCATCTGTTCCTACTCAGGCTTCTGCTCCAACCTCTCTTTACCTCCACCACTCTATTTATTTAACTCCGAAGCTGCGTTTCATTGTGGTCACTCTACAAAAACCCAGAGTCAATTGAATTAGTGGGAATAGGAGATAATCTCTCCCGGCAGAGCTTTCCGAGAGCCTGGGCAAATGACAAAGTGGCCCGTGTTAACGGCCGTGTACAGGAAGCTTTCTCCGAGGGGGCGAGGGAGGGTCTTGAAGGTAGGTGGAGACTTGGACGAGGCTGAAAAGGGGGGGTTTCTCCCTGCTACATTACAGTAAGCCTGCGTCTGTCCGAATCAATCTTGGCACATCTGCCTGATGCCGACCGTAAACAGGATTAGAGAAGGACTTATCTGCTTGATGCTAATTGTGTTGCAGTTTTTGCACATGTCCACCCTTTTAATTGAGAGACTCCAAACGCTGCTGTACAACTGCCCTTTTCAGGCAGCGCTTATCAGCATGTGCACTAGTCAGGTTGGTCTGGAGTTTTTTTTAAGTCTTTGGCAATAGGACCTAATTAGTCCCTACAATTAAGAGCAGGAAAATTGAGTTTAAATGAGCGGCCCGCTAAGTAGAAGCAATGAGATGTAGATTGAGATAATAAACATGGTAAAGCACGAGTTTCCTGCTGATCTGCTCAAAAAAACAGGCCACACAGTTGGAACTTTCCTTTTTGCTAATACTGTGCTCTCTCTATTTTTGGGAGGCCACAAATTTTGCTAACACAAACTTTTTTATATATCTCTATTGTATTTTAGCCACTTTACAGCTCCCCACTTGCTAATCTATTTTTAAGGAAATAATGATGCAACTTTAACAACCACATTAAAATTGGCAGCAAAATTAATCTCTTGACATGGCTTTGCTGATGCAGTTAGAAAGCTAACGCAAGTATTAGAAAGCTGACGTACGCTGAAATTATGCTAGACAGAAAGTAAAAAGAAAAAAAAAAAACAAGAAAAAGAACTACTTGCTCATGAATGATTGTTCCAGTTTCTTTTTGTAATGAGCACTGGAAGTGTCATAGCATTGCACGATATAAGAAATTCCAATTATGTGTGCATCATGTGAATATGGTTAATCAATTATCATGATCCAAATAAAAAATCCTAAAAAAGCCACATGGCATATGCCTATATTAGGAATGCTCAGTCACATAAACACGTTGTAACCAAAACAAAAAGTTTTAAACCTGCCTTATGTATTATTCTTATATATGGCCTATAGTTACTTTACTATCTTTTCACACTGAGGACAACTGAGGCACTTATATGTGACTATTACCGAAGGTTCAGATCCTCAAAAGAGCCTTTTGAACAAAGTGGAAATGAGTACACTTTTCTTATTTTGCCTAAACATCATACTTTTTCATTTTGTACTGCACTTCAGAGGCAACAGAAGATAGCTGGATTTTTCCCAAAAGACAAAATAAGTTGAATTTACCCTGGTATTCAAGCTAAATTTTCATCCTCTGGCATGGTTTTTGTCTTCTGGAGCATCAGTGAGCGTTTAAACCTTCTGTAATTGTTACATATGAGTCCCTCAGCTGTCCTCAGTGTGAAAAGATGGATCTCAAAATCATACAGTCACTATTGGAAAGGGTTCAAATAAACAAAAATACTGGAAAATCAGAAAATGAAAGGGTAAAAGGAAACAGCAGGTAGTTAAACTGTTCAGGACAAACATGAGACTCATGAACAATTATCATGAAAAAAAACAAAAGAAACACACAGTTTTGGATCATGCAGGTAACAACAGAGTATTAAGAATCAGAGGTATGTAAACTTTAGAACAGGGTCATTTTTATAAATTCAACTATTATTTTCTCTCGTGGACTACATTTGTCTTTCATGTGGAATATCGTATTCAGGTCAGTACTAAACAGCACTTACATGCATTTTGTCTGATCCTCTTATTTTGGTAGAATTATTCACATTTTGCAGATTCTGAAACAGGATGTTGATTTGTCAACCTCAGCTGTAATTGATGACTGAAATGTAATTTTGGGATAACCTCTCCCTTTGTATGCCACAGGTAATCATGTGATCATGTGGATGGTGATTACTTGTGGCATATATACACACTCACAGGTTCATACAATATATAATCTGAAAGACAGCATCTTGCACAAGTCAAAAAGACAAAACACCTTTAAGATGCATGGACAGAATATGTAGATTTCTTGTAAAAGCCGTCACGCCTCTTTTGTGTGATCTAAAAGGGATTTGAGAGTAATCCATACAGAAACCCAAAGTTAGGGATAGAGAATGGGGTTGAAGAAGATTTTGGCCACTGGTGCCTCTGCTGCAGGGCACACAAGTTCACAAATAAGAAGGGCCATATGTTCAGGGTCATTGGTCTAAAGGGGCTGCAAGGGGCCAAATCAATATGACACGTCTGGTAACACAAGAGGTCATATAACACAGAGCCCTCCTGAAGACTGACTATGGATCTGTCGTCTCCAGAGATCTCATCTCTCTCATTGACAATTACATGCGTGTCTGTGTGTAGACACCACTCACAGTCGGTGATGACACACACATGCTCTCATCACACTCACCGGCTGCCGATTCATGTTTTCTGGATTACTATGAAATCAAGCTGGATGAATGTTTAGACTAAAGTTTTGGAATTGTGCTTCAAATATCAAATATGAGATTTATTATCATTAACATAGAAATTGATAACTTAATTGCAAAATCCAGTGTTGTATTCATAAAATATACTGCATGACTCTCTTTTGAAGTTATACATTTGTTTATATATATATATATATATATATATATATAGCAAACTGTGTATATTTATTATGTATATATAAATACAAACACATGCATGAACATATTTAAGAAAAATTTTGTTTATATATATTTAATATATTTATAGATAAAATATAAGAATATGTAATGTAAATATACATATTTTCAAAATATACAGTATGTGTGTGAATTGTTTTTTTTTTTGTGTCTATGATGTCTTCAACCTTAAAGCCTTATATGCTAAAACATCATTCATGCCCAATACACCTTACTTTGTGTTGCATGATAAATATTACTAATGATGTCTGTCTTAAAAATGAACATAAACCTCAGAATTGCATGGAAAAGTGCACTATGCATCATGCATGCAAAATAAAAACCATTTTAAAGGAATTTTAAATGCTCCTTTTCTGTTAAGAATTGCTGGTTGTCATAAAAGCTTTGCATGCTAGGAAACTGTTAATTAGTTTGAAAATACCAATTTTGTTGAACCTCCGCAAGGCGGATATCCAGAGAGCAGAAAACAAAGCAGGGAACAACGTGTCTGTGGCCCCCAGCGTGGCAAGTGTCATATTCTGGCGCACATGAGGCTGATTTCAGATGACAAGATGGGAACAGCCCTTCATTTGAGGCACAGTAAGACATGGGGAGATTAAATAAAACTGTGCACTCTTCTAGAAAACTTTATTGCTTCCAGATGGATACAAGCTTCCTCTCAGCAGCGCTCCGGCAAAGGCAAGATGCAGGGGGCCTGACGTCATGTCATCATGCAACTAATGCATGGACAAAAAGAATCAATTCTACACCAGCAGTGATCTGAGCTGTTCGATTTTATTACAGTGAGATTTCAACATACATGTGGCCTGATGTATATGCATTGATTTTAACAGCGGTGCTTGAAGAATCACTTGAAGTATGGCTCGTACTTAACATTAGTGACATAAAAAAACTTAAGTATTATGTTACTCAAACAGTTTGTAAGCCAGACATGAATGATACCTGTGGCTAGCTTAGAAGTGTTTTGTTACTTTTTTAATTGACTAGACTAATATTTTTTGCCTGCTAGACCAAAAAAGGCCAAATAGAGACTTTTCCCAGTAGTCAAGAAGATTAAGACACAAATAATCATGGACTTTTTCTTCAGTAAAAATCATTAAAACAAGCTAGGCAACATTGCATAAAATATTAAGACTTTGTTGTTTTTTTCCCACCTGCCCATTAAATATTCCATTTGTTTTTTCCTCTAGATTTTAACTTAAAAACAAGTTGTTTACGCATGGTAAAATAAATAAAAATATCTGCCAGTGCAGTAAGATAAAAATACACTAGTCTTAATATCTAATGATGCTTTCAAGTGAATAGATCTTTCTGATATTTTAACCAGGACAATATGACTTTAAGAGCATGATTCTGCAGTGTGAAGGCTTTAAGATCAACTTGGACTAGCAAGTAACCTCACAAAAACCTTTAGAAACTATGCAGTAAAGCCCTAAAATATCATAGTATCATGCTAGAAAGAATTTGCACATGTAAGCACAAAGGTAAAAATCTATAGTTGCTTCTACATATCGAAAATACCCCCGAATGTCTTTTAAATCTCATCTGTTCACCTGCATTCACAGGGTGCAGTTTGGCAGAGGGTCTCTTTGTCTCATCTTCTCCCTACTCGTTGTTGATGCGTGCATCGCTCTCACAGATGAAACTAATACCGTGGTTTGAAAAGGGTCCAACTGTGGAAAGCCTGTGCCAGGTCAGCAAGCCACTCTTTGCCCCCATGTTGTGTGGGGCCATGTGGTTCCCAGCATGGCGTCCGAGAGCATATTTTCCACCTGTGCCTGTGGAAGCCTGTGTGCCCGGACCCACACACCAAAACCCAATATTTACATTTTTATATTGCCGTTTTCAAGCCCCCAGGACGCAAACAAAGGAGACAGCGTCTGTTTGTTCCCTGTGTGCAATTAGACTGTGACACTGTATATCCCTATTGTAATACAAAGGGGTCACACACTTGAACTTTGACTGTGTTCGGTACACAAGCCAGCTGATTGGCGTGCTTGGGACAATCTGTTTGATAAATGGTATTTTAAAGAATCTGTGAAACGATAATCCTGCTTTTCATGCGCATTGCAGCTTATTGCTGTATATTTTGTCTGTGCATGCGGATTTTCGTCACTGCACACCGCCCCTTGTGTGTATTTTAATTCAATTAAATAAGATTGGCAATAAGAGTGTAATACTCTCGATTTTACTGTTTATTTTAACAGTACATTTTTATCCGTCAAGGTCAGCGTGATGCGTGTACAACAGCGTGTTGTGGGCAGGCCTGGAAATGTTGATGTTTTTGCCTCAGTATCGGTTGATTAAATTGATCATTTATGCATTCAGCTACTACTAAAACTGTAATACTCTCTGCTTTACTTTTTTACAGATTGTTCTGTCAAGGTCAGTGGAAAAATAAATACAATACAAATTTCCATAATCATCCAAAAATGTTTTTGACTTATTTTTTTGTGGTTGTGTTTAGCCACGTTTTGATTTGCCAAATGTAATTTTATTTTGTTTAGTTTAGTCACATTTTGTTGTCATTTGTGTTGTTTTTGTTATAGCCACATTTTTTGGGGGGCAGGTGGTGTTTGTTTGTTTTCAATTGTTTTGTTTTTTGTTATGGACACATTTTGTTTTTGTTAGGTTTTTTGTAACAATATTTTGTTTTTGTTTTCTTTGTTTGTTTTTTTAGTTTTTTGTTATGGACTCATTTTGTTTTGTTTTGTTTTGTTTAGTCACATCTTTGGAGTTTTTCGTTTTTGTTTGTTTGTTTAGTTTTAGTTGCAAACGAATGAAAGTCATATCCATTTGGCATGACTTGTGTTTATAATAACTTGCCCTGGTGAAAACACTGCAGGCTTACAGCGAGATGCATGTGATGCAATGCAAAATGCTCTTATGCTGTCATGCACTTTTGGATGCATGTACGTCTATTTTGTTGGGTCTGTAACCAGAGGCTCCTACTCCGAGTCTCAGGTGTTAGTAGAAGAGCTGAGCATGTCTCAGCATAATGACTCATTATCAATGCTAATGATGTTCTGCTCATTATTTTTAAACAGGCTCTAGAAATAAACAATTATCGTCACCTACTTTTCATTATGCTCCCGGCCAAAATAATTTGCGGATATGAAAGACGAAAAAAATGTCATCTGTAAGACTGGATAGCTTGCATGTGTAACCTAACTTCATTAATGTGGCTAAATTGCTAAATTAACATTAGCAGCATATCTGAAGTTGCAAAACATGTTTTTTGTTGGTTGATTGATGTTTATTGAAGAGTGTACCATTATGCAGACTCTACCCAGCATTTTTCCATGCGGAGGATGGAGAATGTGTCTGGACTAAAAAATGTCCCCCTTCTGTCCCTCGGTACTGTGAAATGGGATCAGATAACCTCAGCGGTGCAATTAGCCTCAGAAATCTGAGGCTGAGCCAGTCAGTCCAGTTCCAGAGAGCTACATTGGGGCAGATGCTCCATGCTGACCGCAATGGTCAACCAAAGTCCTCAGAGTTCTGGGAAAAACAGGTCATTTTGAAAGATCTAGTACCGCAGCTTGTGCATGGTAAACTGTCTAGCATTTGCATGCATGACATGCTCGTTCAGCTCAGCGCTCTCATAAATGGCTAAAGTGATCAATGAAACAAAAGCTGAGAACTAAAGTCAATATGTTAGGATCTAATCTGAAACAAAATCATTTTAAAACGCATACAGAAGAAGAATAGCATTGAGCATCTTTCATCTAATGTATTACTCCCTTTTAGAGATAAGTGAGCATGCATACAGGATACACTGTATAAAGTAATTAGATTCTCTCATCGTAGAAAGGAAAATCCCTGCAGTGGTCATATCTGATTACGGACTTAAAAATAGCAGTTTAATCCAGCCATGTTCATTTTTCATTATTATTGCACAGAGGTTGTTCTTCATAGCTCAGAAGACCTCATTGAGTTCTTAGCTTGACTTTTGTCAGATGTTTCTCTGCTTAGGAGAGAACAGCTGAAATGT
This sequence comes from Enteromius paludinosus, assembly GCA_032361165.1. Lineage (NCBI taxonomy): Eukaryota > Metazoa > Chordata > Actinopteri > Cypriniformes > Cyprinidae > Enteromius > Enteromius paludinosus. The sequence continues at coordinate 17,527,302 of JAUMHQ010000063.1, forward strand.
GGTTTTGTTTTATGCTAATTTGACTATTAAATAATGTCTGATTTCATATTAATCTCATATTAAGGGTGTTCTGTCAGTACAAAATCTGAGAAACAAAATACTTCCATATAATCTCAATGCTCTCAGGAGAATCCACTGAAATACTGAAGCAATCTCATGTGTGATTGAGCAGGAGAATTCAGTGCAAACATTTTAGCGTTGGAATACAGTGTTTATACAGCTTGCATCATACTTAAAATGTTACCTTCTGTATTCAATCCAATGATTTTTACAAAATAAATGAAAGCATAGATTTGCGATCTCTGACCCAGGAGTTTTGTTTGTATACATCTACAGAGCCAGAGGTAAAATCAGTGCACACATGGCGTGAACCCACCAGAGTGATCTAAATGAACTGCGTGGACTGGAGGCGTGAACTGCTCTGGCACCCAGATCAAATCATAGTGTTTGTATATTCAGCAGACAAACTGAAGTAAAGCCAAGGCCAATGCTAAGCAAATTCAGGGTTCAAAAAGTCAAACCCAGATCCCTTTGGCAAACAATCCCAGTCTCCCGCGCGCTTCTGTGGTTGTGGCTGAATATGAAGCCAATTCACCCGGCTCTACTTTCACTTCTAAAAGGTGAGCTAACTGGCATGTTGCTTACTCTGGATCGGCTGTAGGTGATGCAAGGAGAGAATTCCTCAGTGATCATTTTAAGCCAAGACCTATGAATTATTGCAGACCTCCAAAAACAGAAACTCTATATATTATTTACGGTTTGTCCTATTGTCACCTCCACGGCTAGTGGCATCTCAAAGGGATAGTTCACCCAAAAATGTAACTTCTGTCATCATATACTCATGTCGTTCCAAACCCATATAATTTTCTTCTGACAAAAAAGTCTCTCAAAAGTATTCAAGGACAAACCTCATATTTTGAGTAAAGGTTACAATGGAGGGCAAGAATGTAAGTGACTAAAAACTACATTTCAGTTTTTCATCAAACACAGCTATCACTTAATTATGATTTTAAATAATGTTTTTTCAAGATTCTCACAAAGGCTGATTATTTCATGAATTAATTAAAATGACTTTTTTTTCTATTTTAATATTTTACTTTTATTTTATTTAAAAAAAGAATAAAGTATTTTAAAGTATTTTAATTGTTTTAAAGTTTGATGAATCTTCACAAAATTATTTAGCATGTATACAATATTAATTGTTTGTTTGTTTTAAATATATACATATTTTTATCAGGCTGGACGCTGGAATTTTCAAGGCATTCAATAATAACCTTTTCTTTGCCGTTAAAGGGAAATTACTAAATCTAAACAAGCATAAAATGCTCATTTTTTGTCATTAAACTGTGTAAATGTTAAGAAGTAAATTTGATAATGGCAGTTTCTGTTTTGTAGCTCTAAAGCATGTGACATTGCAAATAAAATGTATAATCAGAAATGAAGCAATGGGAGATGTAAACAGAGGTATCACATCATCACTGAAATCCAACACACAGTGTTGTCATAGAAACAAGCACTGAAATGCCACATCGCAATCATGTAATTTGATATCGTGTTTGTCTGCTGGTTAATGTCCTTCAATCTCTCTCAGTTGTCTGTATAGTGAGGGATCAGGGGCAATATTCTGATCTGTTATCAGAAAAAAAGCACATGAGCGTCAAATAGAGAACCCCAGCATATCGGGATCTCGCTGTCATTTTTTGGCATTTTCGAGAGAACATTTGGTAAAGGCCATAGGGGGTTATTAGATGAATGCTTTCTGTGTAATGAGAGCTCTGGCTTAATAACATTAGCTTGGATCACAGATGAAAAGTACTGTCTATAAAGCTTACGCTGACTGAAAGTCTCTCTTGCACTCAGCAGCGTTCACGCTTTGAAGTGTCTGCGCAAAACAACAGCCAAAGACAGGAAGTACATGCCTCAGCTTCAAACTGTTGGGCGTGTTTCAAAATTGTTTCATTTTCCTCATTTGGTTTTGTTCCCTGATCAATCAAAACAGTGTAAATCAAGCATCCACTCTTTAAGAGCAATCTTGGAGGCATTCATTCATTTGTAATGAATGCCTCAAAACCAACAGCAAAGGTGGTCTTATGTTTATATTTATGCACTTTTACATTTGTTGCTGCAGCATTTTCCAGATAAAGGCCTCCCTTTATGTTTGAATATATTTCTAGTTACTCAAAATGTAGGTGGATTCCTCAAATAAAACCCAAAGCCAAAAAGCGCACGGCTTAGAGTTTCACTAATATTGAATGAAATCAAATCCTCCTAAAGTCATATGGTTATCTTCTTAGTGTAATGATGCAGATGGTAGTTTTGAGTATCATTTACTTGGACATTTGCTAACTGTCCACAAGACTGACAGATGCCCTACTTTAGGTGGTCACAACAGTCAGCCGGAGTCCATTACCAACACAGCTGTTACACATGAGTTTCTGGCAGGGCTACCATTGCTCCCTTTTTTCCCCCCTTATTTGGATTGTCATATTGTTGTAGCCCTCTTTTGTTTGTGTAATTATTACAGTAGGGTACAATGCAGCTAAAGGCCGCCCACAGCTTGCTTACTTCTGCTTCTAATGTTTACCATGATCAAAATATTTCATTGGATATTGATGGAGCAGCACACGCTTTGTGAAAATGGATGACCGATGTGTGCTTTTATTTAAAGGCATTTAAAAGGAATCTTTTTTTGACCACTTTAATGTTGCAACAAGAGGGATCCACAAAAACAACTAAAAATGCTGTATCATGCATGCCAGGCAATTGGTGATGTCTTTTTCTAATGAACAATTATTCCCGTTTTCACAAATCTCAGTTTACACTAAAATGATAATGCTACTGTTTTCCCCCCAAAAAAACATGCACTTTGAAACTCGTTTTGTCATGTAACACCCTTGTCATGTAAATGAGCAGCCAGACAGTCTTGTAAATGACCCCTCAACCAGTAGAGATAATATATTAGTGATAACATAAGTGATAATTTCAGAGATTCTCAATGGCTACATATCTATAACCTTTTCCTAATTATCATTTGTCACGGAAACAATCCCATGATGATGTCACTTTGTTTTGCTAAGTAAAATAGAGACCAATGGGTGTTTAGGAAAGCTGTGCTATGGTAGAAGGCTATATATACACGTATCTGAAAAAGCAACATTTTTATCTGTGAGTTTATGTGTTGTAGGCCTATGTGTGCATCATGTGTTCATGCCTATATACACAACCAAAGTAGGCCTATCTGAGAGAAAAAGACTCAATAATTCTAATATCATATCTAAAACATAAAAAACAAGTTTATGCAGTCTCTGTCTTAATAAATCTCAGTAAGCACTTGTCTTTTTACTCACGTATGAGACAGAAACATGTAGGTCTACACAACCAAAACAAGAAAGAGCGGATAAAAAATAGGCTAAATGATTCATTCTAATATATCCAATGAAATTATTCATTCTAAAACGGTCATAACACCAAGTGTGCAGGCTGCTAATGTTGAGTCCATGTGCTAATAAATCTCTGCAAGCACTTTTCCGATACTGAGAGTGCACGCGCAGTGTGTATGCGCGAGGCGGGGTCGCATGTAAACACGATTAATGAATAAATAGTTTGCTTGTATGACTTCGAGCGCCAGGCACACAGGAAGTAAACGGCATGCATGTCACCATGGAAACGGTGGCAAACAAAGAGCTGCGCTGCTCACCTGTAGGGGTCTCGGGCTGAATGGGCGTCCATGTTACCCGCGTTTCCGTGAGAACCACGTCGTGGCTCTTCTTCCCGATTTGAAAGATGCCTCTCACAATCGGTTCGTCCGGTTTATATTTCTTTTCTGTTCGGCCCTTATCGGCGTCATCCGTGCATAGCTGAGGGGCCGAGACGGAGCGTTTCTGGTCTTGCTGCTTCTGTTTTCGCTTTTTCTTTTTTGCCTTGACTCGCTTTCTCGTCCCGCGAGGAGACACCGGTTGCGTCTCGCGCAACTCTTCCTGGCTCTCCGACCACGCGTTGAGGACATTTGTCGATTTACACGGGGATTCAAACATAACGCCAAAGCTAGCGGGGCAAAATCGCGTTTGTGTATTGATTTACCGGCTCTCGGTCGCTAGGCTCTTGAGGAAGTCTCCATGCACCTCTAGAGCGCGCGCACCCGCTGGGCTTTCTTAGCCGAGCACGCGCGCTGCCCTCACTTCCATTTAGTCTGTTATTACTATTTCAGCTATTCATTACATCTGTGTGGTAATGTGAGAACACTATGAGAATCGTTTTAACATTTATTTCTTTTAAACTACAGCGTGTTTCATGTCTACTGAACAGTTAAAGTGTTATTAGTGCTAATGAAACTGATACATATATATATATATATATATATATATATATATATAAATGTATTTATATGAATATAGTAGTACTATTAGCACTGGCCTGCTAGAAATCAATAGGCCTTGTCGCTATTTGGACATTTCTATGTAGAATTTAATTGCAAAAATTATTTTTGCGTTACTTTTAATGCAGTAACTAGTGACTTTAAAAGCTCTAGCTTATTAATAGATACCAGTTAGTTAATAATAAACAGCGGCTTGCCATTTAAAAAAACACTGATGTAACATCTGGGCTATGTAAAAGTATTTATATGTATGTATATATATATATATATATATATATTTTTTGTATTTTATACAAATACTCGGAATTTGTATTCTTATTCTAATGACTGCATGGCTGGTTTATTTGGTTTGCGGTAGTACAAGGTGAACAGGTGTGAGTCTCCCTTACACAGCACCTTGGACAGTTCCTGAATGTGGTGAAAGCTTCTAAGACTATAAGCATTTTACTCCCAGTGGATGTTTTCCCTTTTTATATGCCAAATAATTTTTTTTACATGTTTTCAGGTTCAGCCGTCTCAGTGAAGTCGTATAAATTGAACATTTCTAAAGGGCGATGTTAGTCGTGATGTCTCGTATTCCTCCCAACTTTCACCAAAAATCTTTCACCCAGAGACCAGCCAGAGATTTTTTTTTATTTCGTTTTTTTAATAGGCTATATATATATATATGACATATTTTATCTCCAAATACCTTCATCTTCCTCTAACCAGAACGTTAAAAAGTATGGGTTGTTTTTTTGGTTTATCTTCGTACTAAAACATGCGGGGCCATTTCAATAACTCTTCTACACCATTTTCTATTAATCCTCATTACGATATATCATTTCTGCGTGTGTGACAACTTTAACTTAATTTAATATTGAACAATAGCTTTTCTGCACTTCGATGAAACACAAATATCCGATGCATTTTAAGAAGATTCGTTTGCAGGGCGTGACATGCACAGTGGTGGATGATAAGCGAGTCATGGACAAATCCGTTTATACTGATGTAGCTGTGTGAATTTTTCCTCTATGTATTTGGTTATTTAGTGTGTATTTAGAAATTCCAAATATATTTAGAGATGAAAAGCTATTAAAATGTATCGATATGCGCAGTGTTGACATTAAGCAATTCGTTGATGCTGCATGTCATGTTATTTTGAGGATCTTTTTACCTCCTGTCTGCTTTTAAATAAAATAGTATCAGACTATATGATGTGCATTTATATCGTGAGTCTGCGTTGGGCTCTTCTGTGCTGATCTAATATTTATTTTAGCTGTAGGCAATGCGCTCAGGTGAGAAACACTCTTATTGCGCATTAAATCGATATAGCAGCTTAAGGTTAGTTAAAGCATACTAACAGTGAATGTCCTTTAGGACAGTGAAACCAAAATATATGTGTTTAATGATATTCTAGGGTGTACATTCACATGACCTTGTGATTTAATATTAATAGTTTCAAAATGTAGCCAATAGCTTCAAACGTCTAAGCTGTTCATCACACAAAACCTTTAATACTGTAGCCTAGATTTTGAGACTAACATGAATCATTTTGGTTAGTCTATTTGCGTTTCCATCTGAATAATCAGATTAGAGCAAGTATGCGTTTTAAAGAAAATACAATTCATAACTGATGAAGGTAACACGTATTCTGGGAGTGCAATACATAAATGACTGTAATGATGTTCAATTCAAAACCATTTGTTTTATTTCTTAAACCTCCATCATGAACTGATACACACATACAACAGTCTCAAAACTAGAATCACTTCAAAATCAACCTCTTTTTGGTTGCATCTTCATTGTTTGTTCCTTCTTCGCAACCAATTAAAAGTCCAAAATACCCAAATAGTAAGAGGAGACTAATTCAGCCCATTATTTATTTTCCCTCTTAGAAAGACAGGCCTCTCGATCAGCTTTTCCACAGGGTGAATTTAAAAGGTGATAGTCAAGCTTTTATGTACAACACTGAGACTCTAATACCGAATTTTCCCCTCACAGCACTCAAGCAATTCGCAATTCCACAAAGGATCACTGATTGAACGTAACATTAGACGGGATTCGGAGGATGGGAATTGTGCAACTCTGCAGTAATTCATTGCTAAGGCAACATTACAGATTTTTAAGCACTTGCCTGCTGGTTACTACTAGATTGAGTACTGTTCTTTATAAACAAGAGATAAATCAGTTTTATAAAACATTAACATGAGGGGTTGCATGGAATGATGCAGGGATCTGACTTTATAAAAATTAACAATTCTATACAAAACCACAACAAAATAATTCAGTATGGGATAGATAAGTAGTAAAATGTAATAGGTTGAAAAATATATCAATCTCTAATAATTTCTAGAATTGGCCCAGTATTAGATTAAAAATTGCATAGATTCCAAATTATTGCTTGTGATTTTGTAACATGGATTATGAACACATTCTGAAGAAGGTCACGCCTGTTCCCACCGGTGTGTGACCGCAACGTAGAAGCGCTATAGAATACAATACATAAGGTGAACGAGAATCAACGAATCCTCTCTTCTCCTAAAGGCAGTAACAACAATAAATACGTACATAAGATTAAGCATATAATGTTGTTGCTCTTTTTGCATCAGCCATAACAGAATACCGTGTCGAGCAGTCTCACAAATGTCCGTTAGAATCACGAGTCGTGAAATATCGCGTTCAGCTGGGCGTTCATGACCCGCTCGTGATGCGAGTGCCCTTCGTACGACATAATGTTCTCCATGGGTATATCACAGCGCTGCGTGGAGCCCGCGTAAAGAGACGCGTGTCCCTGCGCGCCGGCCAAGCCCGCCGCCTGATAGTGCATGGTAAAGGCGTAGTTCTTCTCGAATTCCGACGAAGGCTCGTGTTTGAAGGAAAAATTCCCATTGACGCTCAAAGGGGGGCTAAGCGGTCCGTCAAACGAGGGACTGGTGCAGTCTGTGAGCGCGGTGTCAAAGAACGGCTCCAGTGCGCTCCCGTACGCGTGCGGCTTGACGTGAAAGATGTGAGAGCTGTCCATTGTACCGTACGGAGGGCTGGGAAGACCGGGCGTCTGATAGGAGTAGGGAAGAGCGGAAAAGGAAGCACTTGCTGTTTGCATATGAGGGGGCATCTCCTGACTCTGCTCGGGGAGAAAAGTTCTGGGGTTCAGCTGGAGGCATCCTGCGACCAAATTGGTCGTGGGCTGGGACAAGCCCTTGCACAGGGCCTGCACGAAAGACATCAGATCCGGGCTCTTGCCCGACCTCAGGATTTCCGAAAGCGCCCAAATGTAGTTTTTGGCCAGTCGGAGCGTTTCGATCTTGGAGAGCTTCTGCGTTTTGGAATAGCACGGCACAACTTTGCGCAGGCTCTCGAGCGCGTCGTTGAGGCCGTGCATGCGGTTCCTCTCCCGGGCGTTCGCCTTCATGCGCCTCATTTTGAACCTCTGCACACGCGCCTTGGTCATCTTCTTCTTCTTGGGTCCCCGTCTTTTCGGCTTGGTGTCATCGCCGTCCTCTTCCTCCTCCTCTTCCTCCTCGTCTTCCTCATCTTCTAGTCGGTCGAGTCCCACTTCGTCGTCCTCCATACCCTTATGCATGGGCACGCTGCTGTTCTCCACGTCTCGCTCGTCTTGGGAGCTGCTGTGACACTTGTCGGTCCAGTTCGTGCTGGTTTGAGAATCCAGCATCATGCTTTCCTCGGTGTAAGATTTCGTCATGTTGGAACTCTGCAAAGCGATAAATGAAGCATTTAAACGTTCATTCAATCACATTTTCTGTATTATCTTTCAAATAAGCGCCGTGCAACACTTAAGAAACGAAATGAGCTATGCCGCACGTCCAAAACGCAACACATGACCTGTGGATGAATCATAGCTGCTTACTTTATGCAGCTTTATTATGTAACATCATCAGTGTTTCTTAATCAGATAGAGCCCTTGTTGTTCGTTTTGAAATAAAGCATGAAGGATCTATACAGGTCTTTTTATTTTATTTGTATTCAGAAGCAAAATCTAATTTCTGGATAAACTAGTACATTAGTCTGAACTCTCATGAAGCAAGATAGCCTATAGCTTATTTAAACTTGTTTTTCATAAGTATTGTTGCAACAATATATATCAAAGGTTTAGACATTAAGATTGTAAAAATAAAAAGTTTTTCTTTAGTCTCTTTCCAGGACAGTCCTCCTTGTATAATTGCAAATTAACAAATTCAATTTGTACTTTTTTCCTTAATCAACAATTCAATTGAAATGCGCATTTAACGTGTCATTGCAATTTAGCTCTTCGCCATGTATATAACAATTAATTTACGTTTTCATTTTTTATTGGTTGGTTTGTGGGTTTTACGAACTATGTACTTCATTATAGTGGATCAGTAAACAAAATGCAGCTATGCGCTATCAAAATTAAACGTGCCACCGCGTTATCATCATGATCCGAGTGCCAAATAGTTCAACGCAAATATGTGAAATATAGACATATTTAAAGAGACAAAACATGACATACCTAGGATTTGTTGAATGTCTTGTTATGATAGTTTCATGCCCCTCGTGGTGGTGTGGGAAGTCCTGCGGATTGAAGCCTAATGTGGCTGCGCCGATGGGATGCTCTGGTTATATAGCGGTGCTGCTGATGCTGGAAGATGCGAGTGGATGTCTGTCTGTGGCTGCCTCTACAGTCCCACCCTACGCCCGTGATTGGCATCTGGCCCCGCCCCTTCCCCCGGCACGCGCCATATGGCCGGCTACGTCAGGAAAACGGCCTCAAGCGTCACGTGATCTCTTCCATTTGTATTCGCCAGAGCTCCGTGCTCCGTCCCTTTGTGGCCGAAAGAAAGTGGCCATCTGTCGCCAGTTAGAGACTCCGTGGACCTGTTTGTACCCGCAGGATGGATTAACCCTTTCAAGCGTGGGACACATTCAATCACGACCGGCTCTTTCTTTAGCAAGGCTACATCCCGTTGTCTTAATGCGGACAATTCCTTATGCGTGTCCATAAATTAGCTCATAATCACTCAGTAGGGTTTGTCACTAATTATAAGTGGAAATAGGTCCTGTCTAAAAGAATATAAATACGACCAAATTATATCATATTTAAATTCAATAATAATAATTAGTAGGATAGTATTATATTATCATTACTATTCGTACTTAGGCAATCATTATTTGACTTGACTAATGAGGCTTATTGTCAAAAAAAAAAAAAAATATTAATTAAATGAAAAAATCGAATTTTATGCTAAATTACAGCCTATAAGATTTGTTTAGTTATTTGTGGTATGTAGAGGTGCTTGGGTGGATTTGTCGCTAATCTTTTTTGCAGATATCTCGTGATATTGATTGTAAACAGTGATTGTAAATCTGGCTCGAGACCCCGGTAATGAGTCCCCCTCTTTTCAACGCTGGTCGGTCGGCACGCGAGTCACACGCGCGCGGACAAAAAGCCTGTTTCACGGCTCACTAACCTGATCCAACGTCCGAAATCTGCTGTTTTCTATTCAATTTAATATCATTGCCCCTACAACCCCCCTAAAAAAAAGATAGGCCAATGTGATGGCCGTTGAAAAGGCGAAAACATAATGGGAATAACTATACAATGCGTTTAAACGCGAGTGGAGTGTTTCTGCTTTGAGGAAATTAGTCTATTTTTATTCTAGGAATTATTTAGACGCCTGACAAGCAACGAACCCCCTTTCACTGTAAACGTAGGATCTAATCATACCTCAATTAATCACGTATTTAGGCTAGTGGTTGGTTTTAAGAGCATTGCCTTTAAAATATATATATATTTTTTGCGTTAGAATCAGTTCAGAAAAACAGCTTATAATCAGACCACCAAACACATCCATCCAGACATTATTTTAGGCTTGCATAGCTTTAATTTTAACAACTCCATAAGAGCAAAGACTTTTTAGGTTTTACGTTAGTTTCGTTGAGGTAATCCAGTTATTTTTATTCTCTTAGTCTTTAGTTGAGTGTCTCGTCTCCATCCTCCCATGCTGTTTGTTCATGCGTGGAAATATTTCATTTCCATTGTTTGCTTATCTTTGCTTATCTCTCCTGACATCTGTTAATGGCCTACCGCAGACATTTGATAACCAGGTAACCGTGAAGTGTCCGCGAACACGCATGGACTCTGAGTGCTGCTAATCTTTCTCATAAAAATCGACAAGTTTGTGCCGGTCAAAGGTCCTAGAGGAAGCCGTCTGTTTGCCCATGCATATCATGCTGTTGCCATGCAAACCGAGAGATGTGAGGAGAGTGATTTCAGCACCACTGACAGCAACTCAGTGGACTTGTGTTGCGTTTGGTTCGTGCTTTTGCACTCCTCGTTTCTTCAGCATCCCACACATTGGCACTCTTTAGTTTTTTCTGCTTTTACAAATTTCATGCATAAAAATATACAGACTCTGATGTCATTTTACATTGCTTTGTACAGACTGATAGCTGTTTTCTCAGGCTAAATAACGTATACCGTGTGCAATAAATAAAGGGCTAAAACTCCGACTATTGCGGATGTAACAATGTTTACATATAGCCTATTTTTAAGCAATACTCAAAGGGATCGACTTTCCTAAATCGTGCGGTTTTCGACAAAGGCAAGTTTTGTTCGATAAAAGCTGTACGTATTCTTACTTTTGTAGTTTTGTGTGTTTGAAAAAACAAAAACAGGCTACTTCCAATATACTAAAACACACACACACACACACACACACACACACACACAAGGAACAGAAGTAGGTCGCTTCCCGTAAGCGTTCTTTAACGCTTCCTGTAAGTTTCCGCTCCCGACACAACATAATACGAGGTCACGCCAATGATATTTATTAATTATTTGACCTTTAACGCCCTCTGCTTAAACCAACAGACCTTTCCTCCGACTGGAACACTGAATCCAAACCAAATCTCTCTCTGCTTGAATGGCTCTCCCGACTGAATAAATCCCTATCTCTTACTTCATCGCGAGTTGCTCTAATTACTTATGCAAAAATGCAGATTTGTATTAATTAGTTTGTCCGCTGATTAGTTCTGTGGTATTTTGGCGCAATAAATCATGCAGAGGCACTCGTTTTGGCTGGTGACCCATCTGTGCAGCTCTGTGCATTCAGTGTTTCTCTGGTTCAAGGGCTCGTTTGGGTTGCAGGTAAGGCCACCTGCTGCATGGGGCCAGCGCGGCCTCTCGAGGCAGTCTGCTGCTCGCTTCAACAGCATTTAACAAGAAAACAAACGGCTAACACCAAAAAGGATTTCCTTTAACAAGTCGTTAAGGTTATATAGCCTAATAAAAACATTAGTATGCCTACTAGCCTACATCTTGAGATAATGATCTGTGTTTGGCATAATGCTTAGTAATGTTGTATTAAAGTGTTTGCGTGTATGAACATTTATATTCATCTTTAACACGAATACGCATTTAAAACACGTGTTTTTGAGAATTAGAAATAATTTTGATGTAGCCTATTATTTAGCAAGCATTTATTAAAAAAAATAATTCCCAGTGCATTCAGTTGTGTAAAAAGAGGTACACAGCTACGCTGGCTTTCACCATTTAAATTTAGCCTACTGCAGGCTAAAAATATTATATATATATATATTTCTTAAGTGGTTATGAGTCAACACATTTTACGTTTAATATGCTGGTATTTGCTTAAAGCCTTATTTCGCAGGAATCCTGTTTTTGAGCTCGGAAGAGCCGAGCGATGATTCTGACGAGTCTAATCATGGTCACGAGCGCCATCTTCTGATTAAATAGCGCAACTACACTGAAGAACAAGCAAGTAACGCTGAAGTAAATGTGGAAACATATATGTGGAAATAGTCTGAAATAGTATTTTCTTGTAAATTAATTTTATTTAGTTCTAAAAAATTATTTCCTACATCGGATGCACTTTTTTATAAATTATTTGATACAATAATTTAAATATGTCTTCTGGATTTAGTCTGTCTCAGTTTCTTCATGTCATTCCAGACAGGCTGGATGATGATCAGATCAGATCTCTGTGTGGAGCACTCATTGTGCAAATAAAAATCTCACTGGATTATTACAATTAATGGCTAAATGAATGTCTGAAAAATATAAACTGAAATTAGACTAGAAATAACTGACCTGAAAGCACAGTTCAAGCTTTAATTCATGCAACAGCTGTTAAAATGCTGACACTGAAATTAATTGTTTGTAATTTAAAAGAGTTTTAGAAGTGATTGAAACATAAGAGTCCGCAAACAAACATTTGCAAAAGTTTGGCTACATTGTCTACAAACCCTACTAAAGTTATTTAAATAGAGGTCTAGTCCGTGTGTGTGATTACGAGTTCTTCCCATCCTATCTCAATAATCTCTCAGTTTTACCTCACAAGCAAACATTGTAAAGGTCTTCAGAATTATTTGGGCAGTCCACAAAATAGAGCAAGCAGTTCTGCAGTTTCCTTTTCCATGAGTAGTGTTTTACCATTAAAATGAAATCTTTCAAGCACTGTAAATACTGTGTTGTTTTTTATAATATGTTGTACTCATATATCAAAACTTAGAAATTATAATTTCAAAGGGATAACCATTGCTTCAGAAATACTGACAGTGGTCCATAAATCAAGTTGTAACCATCCACTGGGTAATAACATGAACACAATACCTCTTCCCATCTGCTTTATGGCAAAAAAAAAAAACAGTCATTAAGATTCCACTGAGGAATGTTGGCAATGCAATTGAATTGAATTAGCAATTACTTTAATTTTGCTGAAACGAACAGGCATCACATAAGCAAAGTCAATTTTTTTTTGTATTAATCATTTCTTGTGGATTTACTCTGGAGCACTTAACATAGACTGAAATAACTACATTACAGATGTTTTAATATATGTCCTCCCTTCTGGAAACACAGAAGAGTGTGTTGTGCTGTTGACGAATAGCTCTTATGAGAGCTCCAGGGGTGTTGTAAATCAGCTGCCTCCTTCTCAGCAGTAGATTTCATACGGTGACCATCATGCAGGGTAGTGAATAAGATAAATTGTGGTTTTATAGTCTCATGGTTAGATGTCTATCACAGGTGCCTCATCACAGATGGATTGGTTGGTTAACCACTTCCCCGCCTCGCTCAGTGATGTAACTTCCGTTTTAGCCGATCAGTAGATCCACAGACATCTGTTTTTGGCTTTGTGACATTAAAAGCTGCATTTACAGTAGTGTTTGATTTTTGCCAGACGATTGATAACGATTAATCACATTTAATATAAAAGTTTTTGTTTACGTAATATATGTATGTGTGCTGCGTATACTTATTATGCATAGATAAATACACGCATATGCATGTATATATTTCAGACAAATATGTTATGTTTATTTATTAAATATATTTAAATACATGTAAATATTTTCTAAATATACATTGCATGTGTGTGTATTTATATAGGCCTATATACATAATATATATACAAAGAACACACACATATTATGCAAATAAAAACCTGTATTTTGTATGTAATTAGGCTAATCGCAATTCATTGTTTTACAAGACCAATATATATATAGATAGATAGATAGATAGATAGATAGATAGATAGATAGATAGATAGATAGATAGATAGATAGATAGATAGATAGATTTGAAAGCATATTATGTGCAGGTAAAGCAGATAATGCAAATAATGTCCCATTGTAATTCAGCATAACATATGTTTATGCAATAGTTTTAAACAACATTTATATTAAAGATCATATTAAATGAATTACATTTTTAAAAATATTAAAACATTTTTCTGACAAATGAGTAAAACTTTTTGTTAAGTCGTTATTTTTTGTTCATAAAAAAAAGAAACAATAACGAAACAGCACATAACAAAGAAGACACTTCATCTATTTATCTGTCAGTCTGCCTATCTGTAGGGTAGTCTAAATCATGTAAATAAAACAAAGATCATTAGAGTATGTTTTGCAAGAAAATACTGTCTTTTTCTGATTCATTGTGAAATGTAAGCTACTAGAACTTACTGGGTGAAAACTGTTTGCACGCCATTTTTCCCCCTAGTGTGCTACGCAGACTTTACATAATTACATTCCTAACGCCAAGTGTGACAGTTCAGGGTTGGATCAGGTAGGAATGGTGCACTGCATATCTTCTTCCAGCAGGTTTCAGGCCAGGCATATTTTTGGGCTCCGTCTCGACCATGTTGCTACTTTTCACTCTTTTAGTTTTTTTCCGGAAGCGGAAGCATTGCACTTAAAGTTTTGGAATAGTTTTGGCAGACGATTCAGTGCACTAGATACTTTGAAACTATCCGCGTGCGATCATCATCACGTCCCTCTGACATGGTAAGATGTGTTTTTCTTCTGTTTTAGGACTGCTTTCTCCTGGCTTGTTTTATAATCTGGCGCGCTCTCCTGTATTTGCTGCTGGATTGAAGTTGTTTGACGCGCAGACGCTCACTAAAATACAGACGTTTAAGTGCTCTTGCTGGTTTAACGCGTAATATGGCGCTCCAGCACGCTCGCGTTCATTTCTGAAGTTTATTTACAGAGCCTAATGGAGTTGTTTTGCATGCGCGCGTGCTTGAAACAGTATATCAGTATACATATTTAGTAAAAGAAAAGTGAAGGGAACTGTTGCGCTGTAATGAATGGGCTTTTAGGTTCGGGGGAACAGTTTTGTAACTAATCGGATGACGTTCCAGTGATCTTTTCTTGTATGCCTCCTTTGGTTAACACTGATGATCATGGATACGATAGTGGCTAGTGTCCGTGTCAGCTGCTTCACCCTCCTGCTTAAGTCTGGAAAGCCACCAATTGTAGATTTTATAGCCTCGTTAGATACTCTTAATTTCCTTGAGCTGTTAAGATGTTTATAGGAATGCTAATGGCATGCTTTTGAAAGGTAACGATGTCTCTCTTATCGCATTCTTGATTCATTACTAATCAGGCTTGATGACTAGAAGCTCTCACCTGAAGTGGTAAATGCTTTATCTTTGTGTTGCGTTATGTTGGCCATCCCAGATGACATCATTTTATTAATTTTTTTCTGGAATATTTATTTCATTTGATGCTAAGATTAGTTTTCATTGGATTAGTGATTCTCAGTCTTTTTCTGAAAGTGAACAGTAAAACAACTTTTTGAACATTTTATAACATTTGAACAGTTTTTCTAACTATCATCGTGCTATCATCAACGTGTCCCTTTGAGTAGTTCCAAACCTGTATGAATGATCAAAAAAGGAGATATTTGAAGAAAGTTTGAACCAGGCTTTCTTTGGTCACCATTGACTTTTGTTTCCTGCTATGGAAATCAATGATGACCCAAAACAGTCTTGGTACAAACTATATTTTAAATATTTTCCTTTATGTTTTACAGAGCAAAGAAATTCATACAGCTTTGGAACTACTCGAGATTGAGTAAATGATGACAGAATTTACATTTTTGGGTGAACTGTCCCTTTAATTAAGTGAGAACTAAGTTTTGGATCTGTTTATTAATGTTCTGAGTTAATCACTTGATTAATTAAACGTTGTTGCTTTACATTTTTATGTTAGCTATTATATATGAATACTGTTTAAAAGTGTAGGGTCAGTACTTTTATTCAGCTGCGATGCATTAAATGAATCAAAATTAACAGACTTAACTATTCATCAAAGCATCATGAAAAAAATGAATTATTAAAGCATATTTCAGCTTTGTCATTAAATGACATTTTTAAATATATATTAAAATAGAAAAGAGTCAAATTGTAGTATTATTTCACAATATAATTTTTTTTTTACTACATTTTTGCCTTGGTGGACAAAGACTTATTTCAAGAACATTTTATATTTGACCCCAAAACCTTGAATCGTTCAGCTTTATTTTTATTTATTTATTCAAGATACTCATTCAAGGACCGCTAGTGCTTCACTGACAGCAGTTTTTGTTTTGTTTCAGTGCTCTTAAACATTGTCAGAATTTCCTAGTTTAGTCTAGTGTCTCTTAAAAGTCTCCTTAAAAGTTCGTTCCACTCTCTCGTGTTCGTGACTTTTCCACAGGTTTATGTGAATATTAAAAGTAGGGCAGCTCTGTTCTATGCAAACATAAAAGCAGGAGTACTGTCTTCTGGGTGTCTTCAGATAACATTGGTCAGGTGTAAACACAGCTGACATATGTGTGTGTGTGTGTAAGCGTGTTTGAGCAAACGAGAGATACTGATGTGTATTTGAAGAGATAACGCGGGTGAATCCGTGTTGTCGCATGATTTACTGCATTCCTGCCACAGGGAGAGATCGTGTAAACACATTCTTAAAGGAAAAGTTCGTCCAGAAAAAAGATACAAAAATAATAATCATTTACTGACCACTGTAGATCTACAAATATAGGATGAGACTGAAATTGAAGCCATCATTCGCTGGAAGAGCTCTGAAATCCCAGTAGTGGTTGTGTTATTCAAACTCCCTGCTTTGCAATCAGTAATATTCCCGTTTGTGTGAACTATCTCTTTAACAAGACAAATCGGCGTTAGTGGTTGACAAAGTAAGCCGAGTTTTTGTGTTAACAGGTCTCGAGTTGCTTTTCGTGGAAAATGTGTCACACTAACTAAACAAAAGGTGCGGCTCTGTTTCCTAAGCAAAGGACTGTTATTTACAATGGGAAGTTAGATTATATTAAAGCGAACCGTTTCCATTGATGCCTTTGAACTACATATTGCATTTCCTTCCCAGGTCTAGATGCATCTAGATTAGTTTGGTGTAATGTCTGGTGTTTGAGATCCAAATGAGCAATTTTCTAAGCGATCAGTTGTAATATTCCCATATTAGATATGTAATTAGATTGTCATGCGCTGACTGCTGATGCTGTGTTATTGTTACGTGATGAAGAAGGAGGTCAGACAGAAGCAGGTTAGAAAGTTTTCTGGTGCATTTTAGAAGCAGCCGCCTGTCTCATGCTTTTGCTTTACTTAAGAAAGCTATCTTATAAGAGGCATGACGCTGGAGAAGAGAATTGTAAATGGCTTGTTTTTTTTTGCCCTGTGCATTCAAATAAACCCCAAAAAGGTTGCAAATGGCTAAATGAGTGCTATCGGGACTTTGTCCACAGGAAATGAATTCAGCTAGGGGCCTGAAACAGACCCGGCTTACTGAAACCTCAAGAGAAAGGCTTCAAAGAGACATGAGGGAAATGACACTGTTGTGTTGTACAGTTTACATCTCTCGCTCAGTAACTGTAAGTAAGATGAGGGTTTGGTAAATGCTTCATAAACCCAGATGGTATGACTACAACACAGGATAATTTATTTTTTAGACGTTTAATGGTCATGATTTGCTACTTGCTAATTCTAGTCAAATGTTGAAGTAATATTCTTGGAAGCAAAAAAAAGCATGTGTGTGTCGATATTTTTGGTTAATTCTGGTATTCATATTTTAAATGCTGCATATAGGCTAGACAAAAGTGCGAGGGCAGACTTAGTGAAATCAAATTTGATCTTTATTCAGCCAGGATGCATTGAATTGCTCAAAAGTGACAGCTTATACATTTATAATGTTCCAAAAGAACGGTATTTCTTTGAACTTTCTATTAGTTTGATGTGTCATGCTTGCTTTATTTGGCTGTGCAACTGTTTGCAATATTAGTAATAATAATAAAAAATTCTATTAGCATATTAGAATGATTTCTGAAGCATCATGTGACACTAAAGACTGGGGCAATGTTGCTAAAAATTTCACTTTGCCAT
>JAUMHQ010000063.1:17567106-17588409 GCA_032361165.1 Enteromius paludinosus
GCAGATCTCAAATGAGCCATTTTAATCTAGATTAATCTATGCCCACCCCTAATATATATATATATATATATATATATATTACACACACACACTTACACACATATATATATATATATATATATATATATTAGGGCTGAAACAATTCCTTGAGTTACTCGAGTAACTCGATTTACAAAAATTGATCGAGGCAAAATCCTCTGCCTCGAAACCTCTAATTAATTTTAAAGTTCATGTCACATTTTTTCACAATGTGACAATGCACTAGTCTGCGCTCGCGCCCTCAAATCAAAACACCGCCGTCTCAAGTTATATATACATAAAAATATACACAATACACATTGTAAATAAAAACTATTAATTACAGTTAATTGACAGCACTAATATATTTTTATATATTTATTTATTATAATACTATATTAATAAAATGCTACACCCATATGGTCCATGGCAACCAATTTCCTACATAACTGAGCTAGATTAAAATATCAATATGAATAAATAAAGCAATGGCAAAAAAAATATAAAAAAATAATATCAAAATTATGCTGCTATACTGCAGTTTAGATATTTGCATGAAAACCGATGGAATATTGGTTAGCTGGATAATACCAACTATAATTAAATAATATAAAATAGTAATACAAATCATATGTTACCAAATGGAATCTGGAAACAAACATTCATTGACTGTAATGCGTTGCTTTGGTAAACGTCAATGGTCTGTTTGTATGTAGATGCTGGTGTGTCTATAATAGTTGCTGTTTTTCCTGCAGCGTGTCAGAACTTCTGGACCTGTATGAGGAGGATCCAGAGGAGGTCTTGTACAACCTCGGCTTTGGACGCGAGGAACCCGACATCGCCTCAAAAATCCCTTCTCGTTTCTTTAACTCATCTTCTGGCGCCAACGGCATCGACATCAAAGTTTACCTGGGAGCCCAGATTCAGCGAATGGAGCTGGAGAACCCAAACTACGCCCTGACAAGTATGTAGACTGAGACGGTATGCTGTCAACACAATCTATGGCAGCCGCCGCGGTTCACATCGCCTGTCTGTGCACGTTCAAAATCATGATTAAAAACGAGCCATGAAAGGAAATATTAAATGTTGCAAGCATGGGTGTAGCGTTTACAGCGTTTAGTCATTTCTGTTAGTCCCCTGCTTTATTTTTTGAGAAATAATCATTACATCATAGTTTCATTTCGCTAGTCATGGTGCGAAGAATAAACATTGTAGCCAGGCAACTGGACAACTTTTAAGTCAACACAAAGTCAAAATTGACTGTTTACTTTCTTAATGCATGTTCTCGGCCTTATTATGCTCGTTTCATTGTGCGTGTTACTCCAAATATTTTCTTTTCGGCTCGCATGCAAAACTCCACTCCAGGTTTTCTATTTCCCTCATTCCATTCCTGCTCATATTTAAAAGCTAATTTTGCACTTTTCATAATCTATGTAATTCACAAATCCAAATGTATTTTCTATGCTTCTAGTCTATTGGTGTTGTTTAATTCATATTTCTGACATGCAATCAAATTTTAGCGATAAGTTTTGACCAGTATTGGTTTTAATCGTTTTTTTTTGTTTGTTTTTTTAATATTATTGTCATCAATTTAATTAGTGAAATTTAACTAATTAATTAAAATTAATAACTACATAAATATAAAAAAAATAAAATGACAAAAATTACTCAGACTACTAAAAGACAAACTAAAAATATAAAATCGAATTTAAAATAATAACAATAACTATCATTCATTTTTATAATTTTAAATATTTTTTTTATAATAATAAATATATTTTGAGGTAGATTGCACTTCCATTTAATATTGCTTGTAGTGCAGAAATGTCACACTTTTTAAAATATTGAAATATTAATATAACAGAATTTCACACTAATATAAATTAATTTAAATAAATATTTCACAGTGTGAATTAAATATTGTTGCTATTTAGGCATGGGGTTTTGGGGATTGTTTTGTAAAATGTAAAAAGCTGTAAATAAAATATTAAAAAAAATATATATATATTGTTGCTATTTAAATAAGTTAAGGTTAGGGAGACTCTCACTAGAGAGTTTCTGGATGCAAGTATCTAACCATTAAGAAGAAAGACAAAGACAGCCAGGCAAGAGTTGAGGGAAGTTCTGGTGCCTAAAGGAGAAGTGTGTTTGATTTTTAGGATCACTTTGCACTTTTGCAATCATTTTTTAATAACCATACATCCTCATGCAAATGCTGAGCTTGAAGCCTTCTAACACTCGCTGATCAACAACGAGTGCTGTACAGACCAAAGTAGAGCACAACGAAGCTATTGTCCTCCATGGGCACAGAAACGAGCGGGAGAGGCAGACGGTAACAGAGAGAGAAAGTGTCAAGCAGTTCTGTGGCACAGCGGAGCTGATTCTGCCATCCGCTCACATCAGGATTCGGCCTGTGTGCCAGCTCTGTGCCAGCTTGTGTATTGGCCTACATTTGCATAATTCTCACTGAGCCAAGACAAAGCAGCGGAACAGGAAGAACCTGGGTGAGGGTAGGGATGTGTGAACTCTGTAATAAGGCCTGGTTTTGTTTGCCTGTTTGATTGTGAGTGCACTGCTTTTGGCTTCAGGATTGTTTTGCAGCTTAGTTTTAGAAAGAGCTTGCGCGCATTCGATTGACTTCAACCAGCCTAGCTTTGAACTGTTAGGCCAAAATGTAAATTTTAATATTATTAATATGCCAGTTATAATTTACTCAGTCTTACGTCATTCCAAACCAAGAACTGAAATTGTTTAATTTTTTTTTAAATATTGGTAACACAATAAGGTTCATTAGTGAACATTGGCTAACAACATTAGTAAACATAAATTAAGAATGAACAATACTACAGCATTTGTTAATATCAGTTCATGTTAATTATAACATTTGGGAATGCATTATTAAAATCACAAGCTGTGTTTGTTAACATTAGAACTAACATGAACTAGCATTAAACAACTATATGTTTCTTAATTAATGTTAACAAAGATAAATAAATACTGTAAAAAAAAAAAAAATTATCTGTTGTTTGTTCATGTTAGTTTATGCATTAATAACAAATCACACCAAAATATTGAAATGAAATAAAATTGAAAAAGAAAATATTTTGTTTGTGAAATTGGTCATTTTTATTCATAAAATATGAGTACAAATATTATTTTTTCACTCATGTAAAATAATATAAATTATTATTCATTTTATTATTACATGTTAAATTATATTAGGAATTACAAGTCACAAATTACAAATATTTGCAATAAAGCTACTGACAGCAACAGGTCTGTTAGGTTCCTACTGCAGATGTTTTGAGAAATTCACTTAAGGCTAACCGACTATTTATGCTAAGACCCACTAGACAAGCTTCCCGACCAAAAAGCTTCCCGACCAAAAAGTGTATGTGAATGTTTATTCACATTACTGTGAGGTGTCCTGTGGATTTGTTCTCCAATGTCTTGTTGACTTTTCTTACATAAGTCTTGCTTCTTCCTGCCCAAATGCTTGTCTGTGGGGGCTGTGGTCTCGAATTGGATGTGCTTGTCCCTCTCTTACAGAAAGCCATGCTCTCTGTTCCTCTTTTCTTTTTCTGGCACATGTCCTGCAAGCCGTTCCTGAACGCTGACTCAGACTGCCTGGCTGCATTGCAGGAGATAAATGAAGACTATTGATTTCTCAGCAGCGCACATCGCTGGCTTGTTATCACTTGTTATCATTCCATTACATGCCTGCAGTATTGTCAAATCCTTTTCCTTTACGTCTGCCAGAACAAATGACAAGCTTGATGTTGATAAAGACCATCAAGTTACACATAACTTGCTGTGTTTTGAACAGCATCTTGTTTTTGCCTCGAGACGTTTTCCAGAATTTTCCAGACCTCATGGATTCCGATTAGAATGATTCGATTTTTTTTTTTTCACCACATTTTGTAGAGCAATGGTATACATGACCAGACCTTAAACGGAAATGGTTCTTGACTCATTTTGAATCTGACACGACAACAAGCGGTTAAGCTGAGCAAATGAATCATCTAACCCAATTCTGTTCTGTGGTTCATCTGTTCCAGAAGTTATATTTATTTATCAGATATCTGTCAGAATCGCTGTACTATTATGTTATGTTGAATTATATTATATATTATTGGCAGACGGTGAACGAGCCGAACGCCAAACTCTTGCCCACGCTAGGGTTCTATCCATTAGGGTTCGGAGTTCGCCGTTCTCCCAGCTCGCTCCCCAGACAGCTCGCCAAATTTGCTTATTATTCATTATGAGGAAAGCGTGAACTCTATTAGAAACTGTATTTTTCTATCGTTTCTGTTTTTATTTCTCTTTTTCAAAGGTAAATTATTGAAAGGTTTTAAGATGTATCTAAAGCTGTCCTCCTTTTTCTGTAGGTCGGTTCAGACAAACAGAAGTTCTGGCCACGGTGGCAAACGTCTTCTCTGAGATCTACTCCCAGGTATCTGGAAGACCTATGGAGAAAATCGGCAGCGGCGACACAGAGACTAAAATCCCCTCTCCATTAAAAAGAAATAATTCCGCTCTAAATGTAGCCAAGATTCTAAAACGGAACATTACGAAACAGAACCTTCTGGCTTCTGCCATAGAAGGAACAGCCAAACTGCTTTCGCCGTCTGACGCTGACAAGACAGAAGGTGCAAACTCTGAGGTACGGGAGACTGAGCACAAACTTCAGCAGAAAGGCTTTAGGAAAAAAGATTCATCTCTGGCCACAGTGACCGAGGAGGCCCAGCAAAGTATCTCAGAGGCTTCAGTCAACGGAGACATCCCAGAACCTCTGTCCAAGGACTCTACGTTAATGAATGGTGATCACTCCACTGAGACGCCAGCTCTGGATAAAGACATGCCACTTTCCCCCGTCCAGGTGAGAATCAGTCGGGTGTCTGACGAGAGTGACTTCAAGGAACTTGAGCCCCAGCAGACCATCACTTCCACCCCGGATAAAGAACCATCCAACCTGCTGTCTAACCCGCACATAGCCCACCTACTCAGCCAGCCCAGAGACTCATTTGAAATGGAGGAGGTATGTATGCCTCTCTCTCGCTTCCACTTTGGCAAAACAATCCTCCCTGAATTTCCTTGTCCATTTCTCACGCTGACAATCATCTCCAAGCTTCTCCTAAAGTTTTTTTTTTTTTTTGGTCGTAAAAACAGCAGAGGGTCATGACACTCCAAGCTAAAAATAAGTGGGGAACATGGAGCGCCTGGAGGATGTTCTGGGGATTATGGTTTAGCTTTTGATAATGTTAAAGCATGCTACAGGATCCTGATAGCAGACAGTGTTCATCACTGATACTCAAGTCCGGCTTGCCGCAAGTTTATCAGTTGCCAACACCATGCCCTCCAAAACTTGCATTTAAAGCTGAATTGTGCCATTTTTGTGCTATTTTAACATTGCTTTCAGCATAACAAAGTTTAAGTTCTTTACCCATTATTGAATTTGGTTTTATATTATGCACTTCAGTTGAGCAAGTTACTCATCTGTCTATGATTCAGAAACATGACTCCTGCACTCTTTTAAAGCCCTATACAAATACAACTATATTATATTATTATAAGAATAGGAGAGTGAAGAATACAAATTATAATTTACTATTATTAAAAAAACCAAAAGTAATAATAAATATAATTTTTTTTTTCTAGAAAAATTATGACCCTGGACCACATCTTGAGTCGCTGGGGTATATTTGTACTAATAGCCAAAAATACATTCTATGGGTCAAAATTATTGATTTTCCAAAAATCAATTTCTTACCGAAAATACATTAAAACGTAATTTTTGATTAGTAATATGCATTAAGATCTTCATTTGGACAACTTTTAAAGGTGATTTTCTCAGCGTTTCGATTTTTCTGTACCCTCAGTTTCCAGATTTTCATATAGTTGCATCTCGGTCAAATATTGCCCTATCCATCCAAATTGTACATCAATGGGAGGCTTATTTATTCAGCTTTCAGATCATGTAGAAATCTTAATTTCAGAAAATGAACACTTACGACTGGTTTTGTTGCCCAGGGTCACAGATATACATGCAAGTATGTGTATTTATATATACATAATAAATATGCACAGCACACATGCATATATTCAAACATAAACTTATTTTGGAATGCGATTAATCACGACAGCACTAATTATATATTATGTTATATTATATTATTGAATAGTCAAAAATAATTCAAATTTACTATTATTAGAAACTAACAATAGTAATACTAAATGTTTTAAATATCACTGTGCAATCAATATTGTTGGTCCTTAATTACTTATTTATTAGTAGTATTTTTATACAGGATTTTTTTTTTTTTTTAGCAGGAAACAAGTTTTAAAGAGTTAATCATTTACTCACCCTCATGTCATTCTAAACCTGTCTGACTGACTTGTGCTCAGTGGAGCGCAAAAGATGATATTTTGATAAATGTCACGTTTTTACTTGGATTCCAGTGAACTTAAAGTATTTTTAATGCTCTGTAGAAGTCAGTCAGTAAGTCACAAGGTTTAGACCAATGTTAGAGTGAGTAAATAATGGCAGTTTAAATTTTTTGTCGAATTATCCCTTTAAAAAAGCTAAGACGATTACAAATAAACCACTCGTTACACTGTTACTTTGTGTCTTGATAGCTCTATTTGTTTGAGCATCCGGACAAAGTATGATATAGTAACTTTGGCTCGACCTATAGTGTGAGTTTGGGGTGGGACTATCTGTTTGTCCAACCACCCACTACTTTTATCAGGTCATTTTATATGCTGGCATCTGGCGTTTTCTAACGAGTTGCATAATTTAAATATCAAAAGCTGGTGTAATGTTTAAGCGTCAAGTGTGATCTGTCAGACAGGTAGTGATCGATTTCTTTGCAGTTGCAGAGTAACGAGGATGAAGCTCTTCCTGGTCCTGGTGGGATGTCTCGAGATGGCAGCGGTGAGTGTGGATGGACTGCGGTTATCAGTCACGCTACCAGGAAACCCAATTTGTATTTGTGTTAAAAGCAATGTGACATTTTGAATTCGAAACAAATATGTAAACGAGACTTCTTAGCAACAGGTTGTGGTGTTCGTTTTGCTATGGTATTGTTTGCAACATATGTGAGATTTGGAAGGCTATATTAGACTCTTGGGGAGGTGTTTTTTTTTATTATTGAGTTAAGGAAAAAAATGCTTTCAGACTCATTCCTCTTGAGAACGCAATGACCGTGTGAGCAAATCCGGTTTGTCATTCCCTAAAGAAAAACACAGACACTTTACCAAGATCGCAGATCACATAACTGTGATGTGTTTTATCAGGCTGCCTTAAAGCCCTGCCCTAAACAGCTGAAGGGAACTTGATTATGTGTTTTAGATCAAGTATGGATCAAGTCTGCCCTCGTGTGGTAGAATTCAGTAATGTGTGGAATCCTGGCTACATGTTAAGTTTTATCAATAGCATGTGTGTCATTTTGAAGATTTCATCATAAAATAGTTGAGCCTTGTCCGGTGTTGAGCAACTTTGTGCTACCAAAGCTGTATTTGTATTCAAACATTCCTTAAAGTTGGTCATGGAATTACACTGAAACAGGGATAGGAAAACATAAATAGGTGGCAGGCTGAACCTAAATAATGAGATATGAGCCTTAAAATTCATAAACATCAACAATAAATAACAGTTTAATAACTGGATTGAATTTTGAAGTCTTTGACTGCTGGTAAATTAGTCAGTCACACTCAGTTTTGGTGCTTATGCTGTGTCTCCCTATAGAGAGGTTATTGAGGACTGCCAGCCAGCAGTCTGACAGCAGCGGGTTTGCAGAGGACCCATCCACAGACGGTTCGGGTAATCACCTGAAGGTACGTGAGTGTGGGCATAACCATCTGGGCTCTCTACAGTCTATGAATACAAAAATTGTCATCCTCCTGGAACCTTGGAAAAAATGTTGGTTTGAATTTGGCTTGCACTGATATCATAAAAATTTGAAACTTAAAATAACGTTTTTCATATGAATGGAAATGCATAGTAAGTAGTGAATGTTGTCACGGTATCTCTGAAATCTCCTTCTAAATCTTGAAATCCTTGAAATGATGAATTAAGAACTTGTATGCATACGTGCTCTTACGGGAATTTACAAAACGTATATAAGAACAAAAATAAATTCTTTCAACATCGACGTTTCTAAGAAGCATTTCTTCAGTGCCCCAATGGATAATGGAAGTGAAACTTCTCTCTTGAATTTTCTTAGGTACAAGAAAGCTCGGATAGCTGTGACAGCGAAACCACAGTGACATCGCATGCAGGAGAAGTTAGCACGCCCATAGCATTAGAGTACCCCAATTTTGAGAGATTGCAGGGGGAGGAAGCCCTTCCTCAGTCCAGCAGAGGCACATTTAGCCAGAGTGGAGCTGACCGAGAAATCCCTGAAGTCATCAGCCTCCAAATTCCCAATTCAGACTCTGACAATATTAGCACCAATGGACTGCTCCTTTCTCCTGACTCTGATAGGGCTTCCGTAGTTGAATCCAATTTCACCACAGATTCGAGTACAATGGTGGATCCTGTAACGGCAGATTCTATCTTGGATGTAGCTCATGAAAGCAATACATCCCAGCCTGGTTTAGGCATAGATCTAGACTCCTCTGAGGATTTACGTCCATCCTCTGGGCCAGATCTTCCAGAGTCTTCGGGCCTTGAGCAATGCAACTCTATGACTCAAAGAAGACAAATGGCCCATCAGAGGTCATCCTCTATGGATGAGGTACCTCCCGGCCGAGTATGGGTGAGGGACAGGAACTTGCTACGGGAAAGCTTGGAGAGGAATCCTTTAACGAGATCCAGCTCCCTCCCAACATCTCCGCTCAGCCCAGCTCGAGTGGTGACCTCCTTGAGAATCCAACTCGGAAAGGGTTCGGTCAAGCACTGTACCCCACCCTCGTACTCGTACCGCTACGATGAGGAGAATCGCAGTGACCGAGAAGAAGTGGATTCCATCATGGAAGAAGACGAAATAGATAATGCTGGTGGCCAGTCTAATCTCTTAAATTCTGCTCCAGCAGGTGGTTTAAAGACAGGTAGAGGAACGCCACCACAACTTCTCAACGTACCCCAACATCTGACTCGCTCTTCCAGCTCGCTTTATAGCGTCCCTGCAGACTGGACTCAGAGGCCCTTGGGAGAAGGTCCAAACTGGAGCACATGTAGCGTCCCAAACCTTAGTCCGTTTACAGGTCCGGGCCACCCTCCTCCTGGCTCCTTATACTCTCCACATCAAGGAGAGGCCTACAACTCCTCGTACCCTACCAGACTTCCCCACCACACTCACTTCCCACAACCACAGAGCTCACCTTATCCTCAAACTCTTCAGAGCAATACATTTACTCCACCACAGGGGGCACCATTTACACCCCCGCACAATATGCATTATGTGCCTCCTCACAGTGTGCCTTACAGCCCATTCTACTCACCTTATAATGTTCCTCAGGGAGCTCCGTATGGCATGCACGGCAGCCCCTATCAACCTCACATCCCTCTCGGGCAATCCCACAGTGCCCCTTACAGTCTGGGCTACAACAGTTCTCCTCATCACCCTGTCGCCCCATTTAGTCATCCATACTATCCATCTCCACCCTACTCTTGTTCTTTTGAAATGCCTCCTGCCCCAGTACCAGCGATGGGCAGCACAGAGATGCAGCTCAGGAGGGTCCTGCATGACATTCGCGGGACAATGCAAAATCTTGGTCAGGTAAGAACTGTGTTATGTATTACATAACCTGATTTAATGACTCTCTGATCAATCTTAACCTGTGGTTAATGTGGTTATTAATGAGGCTCTGATATGCTCTCATTAGTAAATGTTTGTGATTTATAGCAGGGCGGAATGACAGTACACACTATTTGACGGTAGAAACAGGTTAGCTGGTGGCGTTTTTGCTAGAACACAGAGGATATATTTGCATGGGTTTTGTTATTTACACATAACAGTGATTGGGAAACAGAGTGGGATGTGTCCCAAACAAGTCGGGACAGGAAAGAATTTCTTAAGGAATGTTGCTAGTGAAGTGGAAATTAGATGTTTATGATGTTGCTATAACACTGTTTGGTAATCATGATAATCAATATCAGCACTTTTTTAATAATAATAGTTATAATAGCTGCAGCTTGTTTGAGATTAATTTGAATGCACAATGAAAAACCTGATTTTTTTTTTTTACAATTCTATCTGTTTGTCTGTCTATCTATCTATCTTTATATGTGTGTGTGTGTGTGTGTGTGTGTATATAGATATATATATATATATATATATATATATATATATATATATATATATAAAACATTGATTAGAAATCAGCATATTGGAATCTTTCTGATCTCAAACCTTTCACTTTATATACACATAAACATTATATAACCATTTTATGAAAATCACAAGATTGCATAGAAAATAAATATCTCAACTGGTTGTATGAAACTAATAATAGTGATGCTTACTTTAATAAACATTATTTTAATTAATGCACAGGTTTAAGTATAATCCATTGCCCCTGCCCTTAAATGGCATCTCTGTACTAGTTTTTATTAGACCGGAACCATTTCCTCCTGTCCTTCAGGCTAAATTGTTTCCTTATCTGTGTGTCTTTGAATGAGGTGTTTTTGAGGAAGGTACATGCTCACTGGAGAGAGCTGGCACAGTCCCTTTCATTCATTTGATCCGGATGCTTTGATCCCATCTCCTGTCATCCTCATCGCTGAGCTTTACTGTCCTGGAAAGCCCATTTTGAAGTGTGTGAGAGAGAGAGCTGAACACATAGGGTGGGGGGTCATAGGAATAGGTGTGAGATTGTGTGAGTTTTGTAGATGTGTGTGTGTGTGTGTGTGAGAGAGAGAGAGCAAGCAGACACAAGGGTGATAAACAGCATGAGTAATGGCCGCTCCCGACAGCATCTGATGACTCTTAGTGAGAGAGAGCAGAGATGGGGGAGGAGAGAGGATGGCTGAGGTCTTCAATCATGATTGTACACATTGATCTCCAACAATTGTCATTTCAGCAAACTACTACAGCGTCATACAATTTTAAGTTTGATGGTGGTTAATATGGTGGTCAAATATTAACATACATGTAAGCAAATTTAGTTTTGAGTATAGTTATATAATTAAAAATGGTCATGATTACCTAAAGTGCCATCATGTGTTGTTCCAAACCTTTAAGACCTTCTTTCTTTTGTGAAACACATTTGTTTAGGAGAATTTTTGATTTAATGAATATTATTATTCTCAAGTTATATGATAGCTTCATTTGAGGAACAGACCA
The DNA here is from genome assembly GCA_032361165.1 of Enteromius paludinosus. Taxonomy (NCBI): domain Eukaryota; kingdom Metazoa; phylum Chordata; class Actinopteri; order Cypriniformes; family Cyprinidae; genus Enteromius; species Enteromius paludinosus. The sequence goes on from JAUMHQ010000063.1 coordinate 17,578,413, forward strand.
AATTTTAAATGTAACATCTGCTGTAGTTATCAGTTTCAACTTATTAAATATATAAGAGATTTTGAATCGAATCTTTTGAATCGAATCTTTTAATGAATCCGTCTAAAGGTGTGGCCGGTCACATTAGAGGTCCATTGTCTCTTAGTAGTGTTGAGATGTAAGAAGCACCACTCAGACAGAAGCCACTTGTAAAAGCAAGCAGAATTTTGTTTCTTAGCCCAGAAAAAATTAATGTCACAAAAAGCGAATCTTGTGTAGGAAAGATATCGCCCTCATGCAAGAGTCCCAAATGTGTAGATTGCAGCTGCAATGGCTGGATATTGAACACAAACTGTAAGGATAAATGTTACCTCACTATCAGTGATTTGTTTAAATCAGTTTTAATGATTTATTCTCAAATTGCTCTGAAGGTTAAACAGTCTGAATGATTCACAAATGATGACTCAATGATCCATCTGCAGCGTTTAACAGTTCACTGAAGTGGACGATTATTACATTTTAGTCACAAAGCTTCCATATGACTTCACAAGACTTGGGAGTGTAGTCCAGAATTAATTTGGATTTTTATGATATTTTAATGGTGTCATTTTGGAGTTTGACAGCCCCAGTCTTATACGATTATTCAGGATATTCATTTTCTGTTTTAACTGATGGAAGAAAACCACACAAGAACTCATTTGGAACGATATGAGAGTATATAAATGATTCTCCCAACAACTTGCATAGAGTATGTTCTGCATATGTTTATTCAGTATTACACGATTTTACAGACTTAAGCAAAAAAACACATGCTCGTATGTCAAACATAAACCCTGTCTCCTCTGATTGTGCGTGTGAGGATGTGTGTGCTGTCTGAGAGATACTCATTAATCTACTCTGCCATTATTAGGGTTGAATAGGGTCTGACTATGATTGATAATGAGAGAGCTTTTTCTAGGGGAAAGGTCCCTTTCACTGTGTTAATCACCGCTGACCTCTACCCCTGTGTGTGTGTGTCGGTGTGTGTCTCTGCGTGAGTGTGTCTGTGTTTTGCTGCTGGCCTCTAACCCCTCTGAGGAAACACAGGAGAATAGCCATCTTATGCACACTAGACTGGCCAGCAATCATTAAAGGGAAAGAGATAGAATGAATGAAAGAGAAAAAAATACAGTGTGTGTGTGTGTGTGTGTGTGTGTTATGCAGGAAGAGCAGATGAGGACAGTGTCGCTTCGTATTTCTCTGTCCTTTATTGATACACTGATGTCTCTCGGAGCTGGAAAACCTTTACTGGAGGAGAACTTCACAGTCTTATAAACATCTCTCAGATCTCACTTGCAGTTAGCCAACACCACACAGAAAGATGGGGATAAGCAAGTGTAAAAAAAAATGCCATAAATGAAAAATTAAAGAATAAAAATGAGCAATAGAATGAATCCACCACTTTCCTCAACGTGAAAGTAAGCCAATCGGTGAGGTTTCAGGTTCCTTAGACAATATACAGTAGATAAATAAGGAGAACAACAACGTGCAGTAAACGGTAAAAATGTTTGCACTACAAACCAGTGTGTTCGTATTTAAGTTAATACATTAAAATAACATGACAAGACAAAATCAAGCAGAAACAGCTAAAAATAGGTGGACGCAGATGAGACCGGAAGCTATACCCGTAGAATTTACAAATGGTGGCGCCCATTTTTACATCAAGAAAATGGTAGATAAACTAAATAAATTACAATTTACTGGCCCTTCGCTGGAAGTTTGATTGACAGGCGAGCTGACCAATCACAGGGCAGAATCTGACATTTTTGTCTTACAAACAAACCAGACAGGTTTGCCTCCCAAAAGCATGTAGTTCCATTGGACTAGACAGAACATGGGTCTATAGTTGCGTTTGGGAAATGCCAACCTGATCTCACGGCAATTCGTACATATTTTACGAGGTGGCTAAATCGTCCGAATTTGTACGACCTCACTCGAATTCATATGACGAATTCATACGATTTATTTTAAATTGCACGTATTTTGCGAGATGCCAATTCGTATGAATTTGTACGAATGACCTAAACTTAACCCCGCCCCTAAACCTACCCATCACGTGGTTTTAGACAAATCGTATGAAATCGTACAAATTAGTACGAATGGGCACAAATTGTGCACCTCGTACGAATATGTACGAATTGGTCGTGAGGCTGTGTTGGAAATGCAGTCCTGGGCAGTAGATAAACATCGGTGGACTTGAATTTGAAAAACGGTGTATTGATGCCTTTCTGCGCTTAAAAACGATACCTTCTGATGTTCATTCATATTTATATTGTGCTCTAACTGGTAAAAAGAACGAGATGACTGGTTCAAGTGCTTCTTGGATTGAGGCTCTACAGCAGCCTATAACAGCACATTGAAGAGCCACAAAATGGCATTTATTGTTTGAATAAAAAAAAAAAATCTACTCTTTGTGTCTTAATCAGTTCCCTTGTTCAGCAATCAGGGAATTGATCAGGGAGTTGGCCGTTTTAATCCCAAAATCTTTCCAGTGTACTGGAACGTTCATTCCATAGATATATACACGTAGATGCCTCATTAGTGACTGTTTCTATGGATACATAATACGCAATACGTAAGCCACATTGTTGCGGTCTTGAGGTCTTTCACCGCTAATCACTGAATATTTGAAAGATAGGTCTGCGAACGCAACTGCTCTGTGCGAACCTACAGTTTGGTGAATGACGTCAAGTGGACCGTTCCAAGATGGCGGACGCACCTACGTCCTTGGAGCGATCAAATGGGGCGTCTACAAGGGTTTGCTCCCTGAAAACTCCCACAATGCCCCTCAAAAACTATGCTCCCTGATTAAACGTAACGTCACATTTCTGAAGCTTGAAACATAAACCACGCGAGACAACACAATTAATATGACACTGGATTGACGATTTGAAAAGACAGATGGTTTATTTGTATATTTTAACATAAATACACATGGCTTATCATGTATAATTAATATTCAGCTGAAATGTAAGAACACGTAACAGAACAGTGTGTTTAAAGAGAACAAAAACTCTGTCCTGCTTGCTGTTTATTAATTTCAGTGATGACGTTCTACTACGTTGACAGCTGATGCTATATGTGACCCTGGACCACAAAAAGTCGCTGTGGTATATTTGTAAAAAATAGCCAAAAATACATTGTATGGGTCAAAATTATTGATTTTTCTTTTTTTGCCAAAAATCCTTCATAGTAAGTAAAGATCATGTTCCATGAAGGTATTTAATCAATTTCTTACGGAAAAAATATAAAAAGTTAATTTTTGATTAGTAACATGCATTGATAAGATCTTCATTTGGACAACTTTAAAGGTGATTTTCTCAGCATTTAGATTTTTCTGTACCCACAGATTTTCATATAGTTGTATCTCGGTCAAACATTGCCCTATCCATCATCAATGGGAAGTATATTTATTCAGTTTTCAGATCATGTATAAATCTTAATTTCAGAAAATTAACACTTACGACTGGTTTTGTTGTCCATGATCACATATGTAATCATGTCACTGGAATTCGAAAGATATTGGAGTCAGGGAACTCACCAGTGACCGAATTCTTGTACACAATCTACTGAATCACAAGCACAGGAGCTGACTGTGACGGACCCTTTGTTTTACATAACAAACATAAGCTGCTCTATCTTTTCTGTCGGCGTGTTGTCTGTTTCTTCTTTGGCCCGCGATGTATTTTTCACTGTGTGAGAACATGATGTGTAGATTGAAATAGGCGGCAGGGCTAATTACAAATAGCAACATTAACTAATGGCGCTTTTCCACTGTATAGTATGACATGGCACGGTTCAGTACAGCTCTGAGCTAATTTGGGGGGTTACCTGGTCCTTTTTTTAGTACCATCTCAGCCGAGGTTCCAAGCGAGCCGAACCGTTACCAAAACGTGACATGTAAACGCTGCTGGTCACTGATTGGCCAGAGAAAATTACTGTGTCACTGAACACGAGACACAACAGACCCGCTAGATTTAAATCAGCACAGCCAGCGAAGGATCGGACACCTTTTTGTATTAACCAAAAATGGCTGTTTCGTGGTCTATTGAGGAAGTACAGACGTTCCTCTTGTTGATCGCCGAGGAGTGGATCCAGCGAGAGCTTGATGGGGCGACGCGGAATGAAAAATACTCCATTGTTGTGTGTTTGTTTGTGGCGCGTTTACGATGATGTCACGGCAACTATAACGACAAGTGAATAATCCCGCCCACTCTAAAGCGGTACTTAACTGCATTGGAAACGCAAACCGAGCCGAACTGAGCCGTGCCGTGCCGTAACGAGCCGTGCCTAGCCGAGTCGTACCAGGCAGTGGAAAAGCGCCAAAAGAGGCATGGGTCTTTGTGAAGGGTCATTTTGTACCATCATACCTTAATACAATTATGCGTTCTTTTTTCAGTAGGAGTTTTTGACTTGTTGTCAACATTGATAATAATAATGTTTTTTTGAGCATATCAGAATGACAGTTGCAAGCAAATGCAGTTTTGGTGAGAGTAAGTTCACAGGTTTACGTCGTAAATATGGAATATAGGCAAAAGGTAAACAGGTGTGGCCTCCATACTGACCGCAATGGCATGAAAATGCCTGTGGCAAAGTATTTAGTTGGGGAGGATGAGAGAATCGGCCAAGATTTATGGTGGTGAAGTATTCAATATACATTCATCAAAGACAAACATGTCTTTCTCCATTTCCTTCTCTCTCCCTTGTCCCTTGTGAGATCAGTATGACTCAGTGTATCTGTAGAGGACAAAAGTGTATTCTATCAACCTGAGACCGTACAATACTTGGCTCTGCCGTGAGCGCAGGAATGCCTGCGATCACATCACAGCCTTCTAACAGTGACCTATCAGTTCTTGCTCTTCTACACTCTCCATTACTGATTTTCCCTCACACAAAAAAACCCCCACTGTGGCGGTATTGAAAGTTTTTATCATGTGTCAGAGATTACAGCACATGCACTCATTAGGTTTCAGACTCTGAGAACACTTGGCTCAGGATACACGCGGCCTCCCCCACACATATGTGCACGCACATTCATGCTCATCCATATTTATGGATCACTCACACTGTCACACATTATCACATAGGACTACGAGCTAATTGAACCTCTCTTGGTCTTGGTTTCTCTCTCTTTCTTCCCCTTCTCTGTGTTTTATTGCACTTAGGGCTCAATGAAGGCAACTTTTTCTTAGTATTGCAGCTACTTTTCGGTGCAGCTTTGCTTATTCCGCCTTCAACAGCGAGCCTGTCGAGGGGGAGGGGAAATTTTTGCTGAGACACACCAGCCGCTCTATCGGCTGTATCATCTATCACCACAGATACCAGCATGCAGAGAGCACTGACAGAAAGAAAAATGCACAGTTAACAGCAGATAACCTTGAGACTCTATATCTAGACTAGAGTGGATGCCTTCATAAACTCAACGGAAGACAAAACGGCTGTAAAATAAGCGCTAATGAAAGACATTTTACCATAATTGCTCTGTTCTGAAACCTTGAGCTGCACACCTAGGCAACTGACATGCTCTCGATTTGAAGGCTGACTTGAAAAAATATGTTACCTGAGTTTGGTTAAATTTGAGCAAAATGATGCATAATTAGCTTGCTACTAGGGCAGTGCTTTCAAAATGTACCCTGAAATCTGAAGAATGCTTAGATTTTTGTGCATGTGCTTGTGCGTGCATACAGCAGGATTCCTCAAATCTTGCCCTAGAGGTCCAATGCACTGCAGAGTTTAGTTCCAACCCTGATAAAACTCACCTAGCTGTGATTTTCTAATGGTGAGTTCAGACTGTACGATTTTCAAAGTAGTCATGTCACAGATCTTTTCACACTGCATGACTATCTGGGGTCGTATTCAGTCGCTGCTGTGTTCACACTGCATGATAGATCGGTGACAGGGGCTTTCACACTGCATGACTTTACGATAGGAAGAATCGCCAACAACTTTGTCTCATTGCCAAACACACGCAAGAAGTGACATGAAATCAACGCGAGATCACGTGTGCAAGACTGGAGTTCTCAAGTGAGACTGGGATTATAATTAAAAATGATATCAAACAAAAGAAGCTTGTCATACAAATTGCATGTTCGCTCATTTGAAACTAAAAGAGGATTATGGAGGAGGATATTTACCTTCAATACCTTCGTAACTCCTCCCCCAACTTCCTGCTGCCCTGGATGTGGCTCTCTCATTGGCTGTAGGTAATCGCAGATGTTATTTTCAGTCAGAACACATGATTTTGAATCACAGACAGGTCCAGATATTTAGCATGCCAAATATCTCATGGGTGTCGGCGACACGTCGGCGATTCTCTCTTGCGTCTTTGATAGTTCACACTGTGTGATTGTCACTCGTGTGCACGAGCACTGATTTGCCTGTGATTTCGGGCATTTGTCTGCGTTTTCTCAAAACCTGTAAAAATCGGGGCTAAAATCGTGCAGTCTGAACTCAGCATAAGGATCCTGAAGACACTGATTAGAATGCTCAGGTGTCTTTGATTAGGGTTAGAGCTAAACTCTGCAGGAAAGTGGATCTCAAGGTCCAGATTTGCGTATGTCACAGCCTATATCACGTAAATGCAGTCATTAGCATTATATGTGCTCAGCCAGATTTTTCTATCCATGCATTGCACACATAGCCAAATTCAGACTATTAGTCCAAATTCTAATTACTATCTGACTGACTACAAGATAAGTGGTTTGAAAACTTATTCACATCACATTTCTGGAAATGGGATACATTTTAAAACGACTAGTTTTAATGATTCAGAGTCAACTCTTTCTTTTCAGGGTGCACTTTTAGATTTAAAACTTAGCAGGATGTTTTCATTCACTTAGAGCAGGAAATTCTTTTCAGTGTGACCTGTGATCAGATTATTGGCATAGTTTTATATGACTCTCTCACATGATAAGACATTTTATTGGTCATTACTTCTGGAGAGAAATATCACAAACACTGGGCAAGGATGAAACTTTCTAGAGTGCAGTATACTGTAAAAGGCTACTCAACAAACTGTGCATTAAGGCTGTGACTTATTTTGAATAAGTACTTATTTCTTGTTCGCTAAAGAGAGAATTGTCTCCTTTACTGTGTTGTCATTGTCAAATCACCATAATTAAATGTCTGGCGAGTGGTACTAAAAGGGTAATGCTGTATTGCATTTAAAAATAATGTACCACCTTACACTAAACTCTACCCTATACATAACCGATAGTGTTAACAAAAGCAAACATGAAGCAACCACACCATTCTAGCTTGCTTTATAAATTCTTCAAGCTCTATAATGATGACTTGTGTTTTACAGAACTCATAATCGAGTGCAAATCGCAAGTGTGATGCTGTACCAGGTGCGCTACCTAGCAAGTTTACAATGTCAGAAAAGCCAAACATTTGGAGCTTGCTGTGTGATGCAAACATATTTATGGGTCTTTACTGGGGACAGGACAGTGGAGATCTGACAGGAAAGCACTGAGTAGAGAGAGGGAAGGCAGGATCAGCAAGAACCTTGAGAGAGGAATCGAAGCAGAGTTCCCACAAGCACCGTTCCTCTGTATGTCAGCAGACTAACCACAAGGCTCTTGGCGCAGACACAAACATCAAAATCTATCAGTTTACAAATAATGCACTACGGAAAAAGTATTGTGCAAGGAACCACGTGAAAATAACTCCAAAGTCAGCCCCTGTAATCCTAATGTATGTGAATTAGGCACTTAATATTCATGAGCTAAGCAGATTTTTCCTACACCCCTGGTCCTATGTACCATGGTACTCTAGGGGTGATCATGTCAAATGCTTGCGTCATAGACGGGGTGTCCCGTTGCTCATAGAGGGAATAAATGTCACCGGCGCCGTTTTGGAGTTTGTTCGAGGTATATCTGACTAGCAACAGCAGAGCGTATAAACAGCTTGTGCCTGCTCTCCTTTCTCTTCCTGTCCTTTGTCCTGCACACGGGTAATGCGTGGGCCCGCTGCACTGACTCATACAACACTCACATTGAGAGAAAAACAGCCCACCCTCAGAGAAAGAAGGATGACGCTCTGTGAAGGAAAAGAAGAAAGGCATACAAATAAATAGTAAACCATCCAAAAGATATCTCTTAATTTTTCCGCTCTTTCTCTGTCCGACCCACTCTTCTCTCCAGACCTCCCACGCACGAGTCCCCACCGTTCGCTCCTTTTAAAGCTGGAGATCCTTTGAAAGCAGTTTGAGGTGTTCTATTTTTCTCCTCTTCTCGCCCTCTACCTCTTTCATCCCTCTGCCAGCTCACAGCTCTTTGTATAACCTGAATGCCACTTCATTCTTTGCTGTATAATTACCCACAGCGTGAGCCAAGTCAAATGGAGCTGGCTTCAACCGACGCTGACCATTATTGGAAATGCTGAAGACTAATTTAAGTAAAGAGGTTGTCAAGTACCTAAGTAAGAGGCCAAGGAAAGCAATTAGCAGAACTTCTCAAAATGTGGTCGTCTGTGATAATCGATTTAAAGGTGACTGAAGACAACATCTCAGAGGGATGTTAATGTATGATCTAGAGTTCTTTCTTGGATCTTTCCACTAATGTTTTCTTTGTGGTGGTTCTCCACGTTTGCTTTCAGAAAAGTGACAACGGCACAGCTCTTTTGAAAATATGTATCTTTTCTGCTAATCAGACACAGTTGGCACAATTCAGAATACCACAAAACCATCGTAAGGATGTGTAGGTCTGTAGCAATACCCAATATACTTTTGATTAGTAATATGCATTTGATTTTGATATATGCATTGCTAAGGCCTTCATTTGGACAAATTTAAGATTCCAGATTTTCAAATATAATATTATATCCAAATATCCTAACAAACCTATCCTGACAAACCATACATCAATGAAAAAATGAAAAGCTTATTTATTCAGCTTTCAGAGGATGTATGGCTGATATATCTCAGGTTTTGTGGCCAAGGGTCACATACTTCTTCACTGATATACTCAAGAAAATATATCAGCAGAACAATAAACACTGTCAACAAATGTTTTTTTTTTAAAATCAGTTAGTAAAATATATACATATAGATCAGGGCTTCTCAATCCTGGTCCTGGAGGTCCGCTGTCCTGCAAATTTTAGCTCCAACCCTAATCAAACGCAGCGGAACCAGCTAATTAAGATGTTCAGGATTACTTGTAAGCTACAGGCAGGTGAGATTAATCAAGGTTGGAGCAAAACTATGCAGTAGGGCTGGGCAATTAATCGATATTGACATTCAGAACCTATAATCAATCAAATTGTTCCAGGTCAATTATTTCAATTACTTTCCCTTTAAAAAACACTACTGTGTGTGGAGTCACGTGACCCCGCTCCGTTACGTTACCCTGCGTTCACACCAGACGCGACCTGCGCAAATAAATCATGCTATTCACACGTAGTTGAACATTTTGAGTTTACTCACTTCATTCGCACGTGAAATCTTTTACAGCAAACGCAAATTTGTGTCATGGGAGGGGCTTCTGCCAGGCGGTTCCAGTCTCTGTACATCGCAAAGGATATGACCTGTCGTTAAAACTCTCGACAGAAGATACTCTGTGCCGTCGCTATCACATTTTTTCAAAAACTGCGCTGCCAGACAAGATAAAACCTGAAAAGGTTTACATGCTTGTGACAAGATCACTAAGATAACCTCACGCAACCGTTTTAAAATCAAGTAATGCACCCTTCATTCAGAAATCTCTCACTTGTAATATGTGAGCACATTTACTGTAAAACAATTTGTGAAGAAAATGAATAAAAGAATTGTTCATTAATCGTAATCAAGTTAAAATGTTACATTTTGATTTTAAGGCCAAATCGCCCAGCCCTACTTTGCAGGACAGTGGACCTCCAGGACCAGGATTGAGAAGCCCTGGTATAGATCAACATCAAAAATCGTATAAATCTTGTTAATTACTTATAAAGCCCTGAATGGCTTAGCTCCTCAGTACTTGAGCGAGCTCTTATCACATTATAG
>JAUMHQ010000063.1:17593505-17611817 GCA_032361165.1 Enteromius paludinosus
ACATATTGTAATACCTATGTCATACCCATGTCATTATACAAATTTGTGTCCTCATAAACCACATAAACACACACACACACACACACACACACACATATGTAGACTTTGACCTGTTATAACTGTTTTGTTCTGAACAGTAATATATCTGCATAAAGTAGAACAAGGAAGTGTGTTCCGGTTTCTTGTGAATCCCACCCGAAATGCAAATAATCAGCAGAATCAGCATTCTACATGATACTGGGCTCAGTTAAGACATGCTTTTCCTGTGTGACTCATAAGTCATAACCGATCTGTGGTTTTGTTGGCAGAGCTCATCCGTGCATGGAGGGGACACACCCATGGACAGGATCGGTACACCGCGCTCTGTCCAACCACTTTATGAGGTACATCATTTCCCAAAGATAAAACGGTCACATGCTAGTTCATTTTCATAAACCTGAGTTGCGCTACTAGAAGCCTCTAATGAAATTGAGATGCTCATATAGCTTGTGCTAGAGCAGTCTTTAACTCATTATTTTTGTCCCTACTGACTTCCTGTGTGCTGCAGGAGCTCCAGATGCGGCGCAGAAGTCTGAACGTCTTCCGGACTCAGATGATGGATCTGGAGTTGGCTCTCATGAGACAGCAGTCTATGGTCTTCCAGCATCTTAGTCCAGATGAGAGGTGAGGAACTCCTAGATCCCCAAATCACAAGCCACAAAGATAAACAACTTTACCCTCTGGCTCCTTTTTCCCCAAATCTCAGACACTGTGAGATTTTCTGGTCTAGAAAGACAGAGATGACCTTTGATAATCCAGTACAATACTTACAAGAAAAAAAGACTTCGAAAACTATTGTGCTTCGTTGTTTTCTTTTTTTTTATTGCTATAAGTAGAACTTCTTTTATTAAAAACAAACACTCAAGTTTTGCCCACGTTTAAAACGTAACACTGATCACAGTATTGAAATATTGCTTTTCTGTATCAGCCTATCCTCGAATAGCGACTTGTGAAGTATTTACTGGCGCTTCACCAAACTGTGTTCAAAACCAAATTTGAATCCACATCTTTTGTTGGGGTTTGTGATGTTGCAGACGGGAGGCAGAACAACTTCAGGCACTACGGACTGCAGTCAGGCAGGAGCTGCAGGAGCTGGAGCTGCAGTTGGAAGATCGGCTGCTCTCGCTGAATGAACAGATGCGCAGCAGCTCGCAGCACAGCAGCCTCTACCGCCACCACATGGTCAGTGCATGGAACTGCCACTGCCACATAATGAATTAATACTGTAATTATGCTGTAATGGCATACCTGTTCTGCTTTACCTAATATGCAGCTTAAAGTATTTTTCTTTTAAATAGTAATAGAACAAAACATTTATTTCTCTTTTTTATGATAGCCTCTTAGGATTAATTCGAATGCCAGTGTGAATTTCATTAAACCTGCTATATTTAGAACCACAAACAGGCATTACAATGTGTGTGTGTGTGTGTGTGTGTGTGTGAGATATCTAAAACATTGAGTAAAATTTACAGCAAAAAGAGTTATCACAGTTGTATACAGTTAGCCTGATATGCAAATTTGGTCACACCCATAGCGCATTATTAATTTTATCTAGCAAATTTTTTAAGTAAAAAAGAACTATTCATTAATTAATTAATGAGGCATGCTGGGTTGTTTATTTATTCTAACCTCTTGTTTTATTTATTATGTGTTTGTTTTATGAATAAGCATATTAGAATAATTTCTGGAAAATCTTGTGACACTGAAGACTTTACATTTTTTGAGCCTTTTTTCAAAAGCAATAACAATTTTACATACTCTGAAAATGTAATGGTACTTTTCTGGTACTGCTGATGTTTTTTCACCTTTAGTAACAGATATGTGTCTCTCAGGGCATGCACAGAGGTCACAGCATGGAGAGCCTGTCTAATTCTTCAGCACTGCGGGCCATGGAGCCGGTGAGTGGATTATTCTCATGTTACAGGGTCCTGTATCAGATATCATCCGTAAGCTTTATTCTACTCTCAATTTGCTCTCATCCATTATGAATTGTTGTATTTATGTTGTATTAATGCACAGGTGACGGACCTCCTGAAGGAGCAATTGTACCTTCAGTCTGAACTGGGATATGAGGCCGTCACACCCAGCTCAGGGCGCTCATCGAGGGCGTCCAGCCCTGGAAGACTCAACCGAACGCTCGAGTCTTGCTCTCCTTCTCCACAGAGAGGCAGTGTTTACCGGGCCACCCTTAATCTTACACCAAGCATCCCTCAGCGGCCTGGAATGGAGATCGCTCAGCCTGTTTCTCCAGATAGGATGGAGGAGAGCATGACACCTGCTTCCTTGGAGTTGAGCAGAGATGAGGACAAGATGTCACTGGATGGTCGCAGGAGCAGGGCGACAGATGTCTGCAGTCCCACAGAATGGAGGAGTAGAAGTGGAGGGAATGGTGACCTTCAACATCTCATACAGGAGGTGAGAGAACTACTACAGAAATATCTGACAGCTAAATGCCACAAATGACCAATTAGAATTGTATGGCCTTATTTTCACCACTGATTTTATGTGTGTATATATATATATATATATTTTTTTTTTTTTTTTTTTTTTTTTCAGATAAAGACATTTTATCTCACATTTCTGACTTTTTCTAGAATTCTAAGTTTGTATCTTACAAATCTGAGAAAAAAAGTCTGACAATATTATCTTGCTATAATGAGAAGAAAAGTCTGAATGAAAGGAGATAAAACACTCAATTCTGTGACGGAAGGTTTGATTTGCGAGATATAAGCAATTATTCAATTACATGAGGAAAAGTCTGAGTTCCGAGATATAAACACTCATAATAAACACTCAATTCCCTGAGGAAAAGCCTGAATTGTTAGACAAACACTCAATTCTGTAAGGAAGTCTGATTTGTGAGATTTAGTGAAAAAAAGTCTAAATTAAGAGGTATAAACACTGGGATACAGACTCACAATTGTCAATGGGGTCGATGAATTCCACAATTTAGAGAAAAATGTTCAACTAATCATGCATTAGCTCTTAAATAGTGATAAAAAAGGTCAAAATCAATAATTACCTTTATTTTATTCATTCATTTTTGTTCCATGGTGGAAAAGAAATTTCCTTAGACTGGTAGAAAATATTGTTAGATTCTGCCACAAGTATTGCGCTAATTGTGCTGTGTCAAACCTGGAGACACAAAAGCGGCATGCGTTTCCTTCTCCATCTCAAAAGAAAGCGGAAAAAAGCATATTCAACTGTGTCTTTGGCACCGTTTGAGCGAGTTCTTTGTAGCTGGTGGTGGTTGTGATGATTGACAGATGTGCTCATGAAATATCATGCATCAGTTTATGCAAATTTACTAGACTGTCATGATGGTCCAGCAGTTCTGATGCTTCTAACGGAAACTTGGACTGAAGTGGATCCTTGTAGTCGCCTGGGTAATTTCATGGCCTGTGGGGTGATGCAACAGCCTGGCAAGACCTGATGTTCCTCATCGGTGTGTCAATATGTATTTGACGCTGCGCAGCACTGCCAGTTGTTTGGAGAACTGTCCAAATTGTTTAACATAAATGGCCTTGTTGTTGTATGACAAGGCATATGGATAGCTATTCTCAAGCAGTGCTGGGGCTGTAACTGTTTCAGAATAAAATGTTTAGCAATGCTATGACAAAACTTAACCATATACAGTAGTAAGTACATGTAGTTAGTAAATATTATTCAGTACTTCAATGTATTATTACACTGTAACGGGAACACCTTCAAATAAAACGTAACCTAATTTTTTGATGAAATAGTAGCGGTGTGTTGTTGTTTATGTGAGTAAATAGATTAGGATACATATTTAACCGATTCAAGTCCCAATGCAGTATTTTAGGTTTGATTTGCTGCCTTTAACATCGTTTCTTATTCATCCTCCCGCAGATTAAAGAAAGTATCGCACATGAAATCAGGCAGGAGATTGTGAACGAGCTTCTGGCTGCTGTGTCACCTCATAGATCTCCTCTCCCAGCCAGGAAGCCCCCTGTGTAAGCATCCTAACAGAGGATGGAGGTGGGTTTTTATGGATCATATTATACTCTAGTATAGAACTGTTAATTCATTGAATGCAAGATGTATATACATTAACTGTTTGAAATAAGTGTCTTATGCTATAGTGTCCTATAAAACACTCGTTTAGATGATTTTCTATTTTAATGTTATATAATGTAATTTATTCCTGCGATGGTAAAGCTGAATTTTTAGCACCATTACTTTAGTCTTCAGTGCCACACGCTCCTTCAGAAATCATTCTAATATGCTGATTCGGTGCTAAAGTAATATTTCTTGTTATTACTTCACAAAAATATTCAGCATTTTATCCACTATTTGCATAGGCTGTGCAATTTTACGCTCGGTAAGCAGGAAGCTCACTTGGTTTTGGAACAATCTTCTCAATCAATTTTTGTTCCCTTCGGCAGGTGAAGAAGTAAATCCTGTGAAATAGTCAAACCGAACACTGGTTATAGCTTTGCACTGAGAACGGCCCAGCACCTCTCTCTGGTTCTGTCTGTGAAGCCCTTACAGACTCGACTGCTTCTGGACTTTAGAGCTGCAGGGAATCTGCTTACGCGTTCAAGTCCAGATTCCACATTTTGCAGTGGTTGAGATCGCCTGAATACGCAAAGGGCACGCAGCTTGTTGTGGTATCCGTCTGGTACATATTACTGCAATGTAATGAATCTTTTGGGATGTATTTAAGTATGTGATGCAGGTCTTGTTGGATGTTTGCAGCGGGTAAAAAGATTTGTGGGAGACTAAAGTTTTCTGTGTGTGTGCGTGTGTCTTTGTCTGTCTAGGACAAAAAATGTCTACTGTAATCAGACTTGTTTTCTAATTCAGCCTCTGTGAGGAACTAACTGTGCAATATGTTTCACTTTTTTTCTATCAAACTTGAACTGACCAATCACAACTACTGTTCTACTCAAAGTGCACACCGCTCTCTTCGTTTCCTGTTGATAGTCTATCGCATACTGTATGTATAGACACTAAAGACACTTCAAAACGCATTCATAAACATACTGTCCTGTGAGAGGAAAAAAGCACTAAAAACCCTTTTTATATGTATATATATATGCACACACATTAGCACACCCACAACAGATATTTTTTATTCTTGCAAACAACATTGGATAGTCTGTTAAATCTTCTGAGGAGGATTTAAAGTGTTCGACTTAATTTTCCTCAGTGTGAATGAGTCGGTTTTGTGTTTTTTGTCTAAGCTGTAATGAACTGTAATACTAATTGATTTTTGTGACAAAGGGGACATGTTCCCTTTCCGCTTGGGATGCATGAGGGATAATCTTTAATGCAAATCATTAATAAAGATTTATTTATTTTGTACATGCGCTTGCTGAGTCATAATTTTATTTGAGTTCCTGGACATGGTGGATGGTGTTTGTATTATGTGTCATTGATTTGGAGAAATTCAGTGTTACATCACTAATGGATCCTCTGCAGTGAATGGGTGCCCTCAGAATGAGAGCCTAAACAGCAGATTAAAAACATCACAAGAATAATGCATCATTGAAGCAGATTTGATTTGAGAATGTCAATAACTATAGAAATCATCTTCATTCTGACGGCACCCATTCTCTGCAGAAGATCCATTGATGAGCATTTAGTCTAATGCTAATATTCTGAAAGTGAACATTTTGGGTGATTTAATTTTGAAGAAACCATTCCTTTAAATGCTTAGTAGTTTTGTCTATGTAAACTCAACACCCAGTAGTTAACATTAAAACATTTTAACATTGTAAGAAAAGATACCAGAAAAGGATTATTTACCTCTCTACCCTGCAAATTCGCTGTAGTCTGGATGATTTAGACATTTTTACAGCTGTAATAACACTGAAGTTTGTACAGAAGAGTTTATATAAGCACTTCAGTAAAAATATGAGCTGCACATTTGTGCTCTGCAACCTCTGCTGTGCCTCGGCCCATAAACGTCTGAAGGGTGGATTTACATTGCATACTTTTTATTTTTATTGTTATGCTTTCCTTTCTGGTTTATTAATGACTTTGAAATGAAATGTGCTTATGATATAATGATTGTGTCACAAACTGTTCATTGGTCTTCTTAATCAAGTGCATTTATTCACAGCATGTTTTTAGTCTTTTATTAGTTTTTCACACTCTATGGCCCGGTTTCACAAACAGGGCTTAGCTAAAGCCAGGACTAGGCATTAGTAGAAAGTATTACAGGTGTGCATCTTAACACAGAACATTGACACTGACATATGTGTCGCCCATATGTTTTAAGATATGTCAGAGCAAGATATTTTCATCTGATACAGCTCAAACATGCAATTTAGTCTGGGACTAGCTTAAGCCTTGTCTGTGAAACTGGGGGTGTGTGTATTTAGGATCTGAGAAGTGACTGAAGATCTTGCCCATTCCAGGAATCCTTTTATTGTTTGATCAAGTACCTTGGCTTCCAGAAAAGAAAACATGCACTTGCACTAAACTTCATTTGATTCATATATTTAATGCTTCTTATGTTTAATTTTGTTCTTATTCTGATCTCGGATTTTCCTTCAGAAATCAATCTTACATGCTGATTTGCTGCTTAAGAAACATTTCTGATGATCAGTGATGAAAAGAGCTGTGCTGCTCAATATTCTTTTAGAAGCTGGGATACATTTTTCAGGATAGAAAGTTCTAAAGTGCATTAACTTTACCTGCATTAGTTTAGACAGAATCTTTTTAAACATAAATGTGTCACTTAATGATTATTTCTTTAAAACATACCGCATGCCTGGAGCTACTTCCTTGAAAGGAATTGTACACCATAGAACGTTCGTCAGCCAATTAGATTCAAGCATTTAATGGACCCGTTGTGTATATATATGTATATATATATAGAGAGAGAGAGAGAGAGAATTTTTGATGGAACTCTTAAAAGGCGTTTTAGGCTATATTAAGCACCCATTACAACCCAACAGTCCTGTATTTTAATCATGCTAAATCTGACTAAATTTTTTTTTTTTTTATTCCTGATCATGCTTGTCCTTCGCGCGTAACATTTTTTATTGTGAGCAGCAATGTTAATGGCAGACTCCCACTGCTGTGTTTAGCCAACCATGACGATAAAAATACCTGTGGGTCAGAAAAATTATTTTGATACATAACCCAATTCGTCCCACTGTTACCATGGTAACTCATCTCAGCGATAGAAGGTTGGCAGGAGAGTGAGTTTGATATTATGAGCACGCCTGAATGGATTCAGAGGGCGGCCATTAACATAAAAAGGCTACATTGGACCTGGGGGATACTGATAAATATAACAGAAATGGGTTGAATAACTCAACGATCGAGTGGGATTTTCATTTCAAACTGTTAAGAGCGGCTCCAGTACAGCAGCATAAAGGTGTTTTGTGCTCGTCTAAAGAAGAGACAGACTGAGTAGTCAGGAAAAATTAACTTTATTACAGGCACTATTGGATTTCACTCACCGGCACGTCTAAGAGAGAGTGCTGGATATGTTTCCCGACCGCTCAATCCCACTTTTCTTCATCACTCAGCCTCCTGCTTCAGGCAAACACCCATGAGCACAAGGACGTGGTTGTACGTTTGTCCTTGTGTGTTCTTGAACACACAAATGGACTCTTGGACAGGACAACCTGGTCAGTCCAATGACATCACCCTGCTTTTTCATCAAACCTCAATGATTTTGACAGCTTGTGTGACATAAACCTCTGCTGTTTAGATGAATTGCACTCGCTGTGAAATAAAAGCATATCTGTTAAATCTTGCGTAACGCTCTGTCAGACGCACTGGGATGTGGGTAATAAACAGTGGCTGTTTTGTGCCTTCTCCACCCTGTGACGTTTACTAAGCTACAGTAATTTCCTCCCCCTGCTCCTATTGATGAGGGTCACAAGGTCAAGCTTTACCTGTAAATAGGCGGCAGTGAGGACGGTGTGCAAACATGAGGTCAGTTGGTTTGGTACTGTTTGTTCCAGAGGTCAACAAGGTAACCTGATGTGAGTTTGGTTCTTCAGGATTTATACACTCCCTCTTTGTTTTTTTCCAGAAAAACCTCAGGTTACACCAGACTCCTGACTATAATATAGTATTTGTTTAATCTAGTTTAACAAGCGGGAAAAATAGACATCCTGTTTCGAAACAATTTGTTTAGTTAGAGTGGCGGTTAACAATAAAGGAATAAATTAGCAATTAATAAAATAAATAAATAAAAAAGTTTAGAACAAATCATAAATGCATATAAAAAAATAAATAAAAAAAATTAGTTGAAATAATATATATAAAAAATATAATAATAATTTAAAAAAAATTCCCATAAATAAATATAAATAATATTATAATTTAATGCATCCTTGAAGGAAAAATGTGTATTTATTTAAATCTACCTGACAATGTTGGAAGCAACCTTTTGATTAATATTTATTTTTAAAAGCAACTTTTTACGTTTTAATTAAAGAAAGAATTAGAAAACAGTTTCAGCTGTATACTGGAGCCTACCAATAACAGTACGTTTTAATATGTTTAACAGTTTTCATCATTTATTTTGGTTATAGTTTTGCAGAAATACCTCAATTGCCTCCCTCAGGTTGTGTTTTATACAGGCCGCAGACTAATGACCTATTTCAAAGCAGGCAGGTGGATCAATAGCCGTTATCTCACTGGCAGATGTCCAGTGACCCGAGCAAGCAGCATAGGTGGCGTCTGTCCTGGGTTACGGTCGGGATCAATACATGGTCACACTTTGAACTAATATTACGTCAAAATTTACTTTTGTTATCCCCAAAACAATGCCATTGCGTCTTTTACAAGGAACCAAAGAAAAAATTAGACGGAGATAATATCAGGTGTAAGTGTGTACAGTACTGTGTTATTTTAGTAGTATATAATATAATAATAATTACAAACACTTTAAACATTTAGAGTTAGCTTTTATGCTTACATTTTTATTTTATTTTTAATTAAATTTTAGTTTTTACACATTTCTGTTTATCTCAATTTTTTCAGTTTTCAAGCCTTCTAGCCAAGTGGCTAAACTTATTTTAATAATATATATATTTTCTAGTTTAAGGTTTTGATTTAGGTTTTTCCAATCTAACATTTATGTTTAATATAAGCTTTTTTTTCAATGTTGTGGAAAAGCTAGAATTTATATGAATACATAAAACAACATCTGAACATTTTATAAGGGAGGGTTTGTTTACAGTATATGTGCAAAACTCAAAGGGTGTTGTGGTTGGTTGCCAAGGCTATGTGTTTTTATTACTTACAGCCAAAGTAGCTCCCAGGTCTCTATAATATTCAAAGGTATTTATTTATTCATTTATTTACATCATCTGCCATGCAAAAATTGTAACTGACAATAACCTCCATATACCATATAATTTGAGCTGTTGACCAGACGGCACAGAACAACATGTGCACTCAAGTTTAATATACCTTTTAAGCATAGTTGTTCAAATACCAAAACCAATAGCAGCAGTGATGTTTCCCTTAACACGTATAATAGATCTAAAATATATCAGTTAGATATATTGAGTGTGAGTGCAATCTTTATTTAATGAATTTGAAAATTCCCTATGCCAGTCCCAGATGCCTGGAAATGTCACAAAAATCCATTTTACAAAAAATACTGGAATATCATTTTAAAACATCCCTTGCTTTTGTCGCAAAACCTAGATTCATACTACATCCGCTCTGGCTAAAAATAAAATGGCTTTTTTAGCAGGACAGTGAATCATTCCCACCTCCCAAGAATCCCTGAATAATTAAAAATCCATAAATGAAGTGCCAGTGTGATTAAGCTTGTTATACATTATAAAGAACATTCTCTTGTCTCACAGTTTACCCGTGTCCGTGCAGAGAAATCCAGCCATGTGATGCGAAAACTGCCGACAGCATCCTGAATCAGGATCATAAATAATGTAGGAGCATCAGCAGGTCCCGGTGGGGGCTTATATTGCATTGCTCTGAGTCTTGCTAATGATATTGAGAGAAAGAGAGAGAGAGAGAGAGAGAAAAGAGCAAAGCAGAGAGAGATCTGAGTGTGTCCCAGAGCAGTCGGAAAACTCACACTGAGAAGACCTGCAGCCATCTCTGCTTCTCTGCTGAGGTTTATGGGACACAGGATCACAGCAAAGTGAGTGGGACAACACGAATGGGTGAAGGACAGACTGACTATTTGTTCTGCTGTTTGTCTGTGTCCCTCATTCTCTCTCTCTCATTTTCTCTCTCTGTGGAGTAAAGAAAGGCGGGCCGAACAGGAGAGAGAGGAAATCACAGGGGCTGATAAGTAGGGTCCAGTTTGTCTCCATCTCTCTCTCCGTCAGCTCTCTTGTTCAGCATGGAGCCCAACAGCCCTAAGAAAATTCAGTTTGCCGTTCCACTGTTCCAGAGCCAGTTGGATCCCCAGGCGGCCGAGCATGTAAGTAGAGAGAAGCTCTTTTATTGCATTGTGCCTAATGGAGACTGGCCTGCATTGCTCTTCGGCTCCCTTGAGGCTGTCTTAAAGCATCAGATCTGTGCAGATTGCTGCCAAAATCAGTTTTATGAAATGATGTCATACGTGGTGAGATTGTAGTGCTTGGAAAAGATGTCGTTTTTGAATGCACCGTACTGCAATGGCTTGATCAAATAGTGTTTTGCAATGCACTTTAGCGCAAGGAGGGAATTAAGCGTTTGCTGTCAAAGTTTTGGCAGACTATTTTGAATAGGTGGTAAAAAATGTTTTTTTTTTGTAAAAGTGTTCTTCGTGCAGCAGAATAGGTTGTGTTCCTGCTCTAGTAGAGCTGTTCATTGATGGATCCGGATCCAGAGTTGAGGCTTCATGCCCGGCAGTAAAAGTGTTTGATGTTGGTGCTGTTGCTGACAATGTCATAACAGGAAAGTGCAGGGCTGATTTTATGATGATGCCGACTTGTCCAATCAGTGGCTGTCTCTCTTGTGCTGAGTAAGTGTTCGTTCTTGTTTTTGGAGCAATTTTATAAAGAACCTGGATGCAGGTTCAGGGCTCAGTGCTTTTGTGTGCTGGCACAATCAGGCAAGTAGTTCAGATTATTACTGATTCTGCAGGAGAAAAAGTACTTTTAGTCAGTTTATTATTACCTATTAGAGGAACTCATGACTCCAACAAGAATTAAAATCTAATTAAAATAACATTTACAGGCATTTTAATGTATTTTACCTAGATTTTCTGTATTATTAATGTGTATCGACCCTGCAAATTGAAAAATGAAATGCTTAAATATCCAATATTGCTCAGCTTTTGGCATTTTAATATAATGTTACCTTGGTGGCATCAGCAGCATTCGCATCATGTAATGCAGCAACATCCAGTAAGGTCATGAGAAACTTGTGGTCGTGCAACTAGTGAGTTGGCTGGGCTTGATAACAGATGTACACGATCAACAAACATTGATGTTGTGAGAACGCAGTACAAGCTTGATAGGTCAAGTGACGGCTCCTGAATCTCTCTCACGCACCGGGGTCATTCTTATAGGTTATCTCTTATTTAAAATAGACTCTGATGTTCAGGTATATTTCAAACCGCATGGAGGTGGATGATGTTGTGTGTGAGCTCATGCTGTTTCACATGTGTTGAGACAGTGTGTTGTGAGACTAAAAGTGATCTAAACCCAGCAGCCTTCTTTAGGGAATTGATTGTATTGACCCCAGTGAATCACCCAACAAATGCTGGTGTCTGGACACATAGAGTAAGTCACTCAGAACATTTTACGCCCATGTTCCATCTGTTATTGTCAGTTAGCACTACAAAAGTACCAAAAAGTATATATACGTACAGTAATACAGCTATGCACAAATAGATTAATTAGTAGTAGGATTATTAGATTATTTCTCATTTAGATACAAAGTGGCTTGTATAGATGTTTACTGAAAAATTAGGGGTTTTGAGGGGTTTTAGGTCATTTTGCTATTGGTCAGGCTGGGGGACCAGCGAACCAGCTTAGGCTTGGAGTTTTTTCAGCAGGACACTGTATTAAATTAAACCGCTTGCCACTCAAGGATGTGCATCATAGTAATTTTATCACGGTTAAATGGGTTTTACTACCTGCACTGTACTTTTGTTAATGGCAGTATATAATTAGTATAACATCATTTTTTTTCTCTTCAGATCCGCAAACGCAGACCTACTCCAGCCACATTGGTCATCTACAATGAGCCCAATGCGTCAGGTAAGAACCTTAAACCATTAAACAAGCTGTATGCTTCTTTGTAGTCACTGAAAGAGTTGGTTCAACATACATGGATCGTTGGGTCACAGCAAAACGGCGCCATTGAACTACAGCACCCCTGTGCATCTAAATTAAGATAAGAATCTAGAGTGAATGGTCTGTCTCTCATTAAGCTGGAACTTTGGGGCAAGGTTCTCAGTATTCTCTGATTGTACAGATGTCTAACTCTATATGTTCGCCTGGGTTAACTGGATCAGCATCCCTAATGGATTAGCACTAGAACTCATGACTGTTCTTTTCAAAAACAAACAAGTGTTGGTCTATTTGTGCATCATTTGGAGGTGTTTTTGTTTTTGAAGTATTTCAGCTGTGGAGCCTTTCTTTCGCATTTCGCTATTGTTTACACAAAGCCGTGGATTTCTGTATTGTTATGAAAATAGGGCCTCTCCAATTCTCATGTACAATCGTTATATGATATTGCGGGGGGAAATGTGCTCTTCTGGTTTAAAGGACAACTTGATAGGTCTGACGAGGTCATTTCATGTCGGAGCGTCTGTAATGTAGCCTTGGGTCGGAACAGCACAACACGCTGTGAATGTGGCAATGGTCAACAGGCTGCTATCAGCACAAACAACCCACCTATGGCGTCAGCATATGTAACCGGACAGGCTGTGTGGACCGGTGCTCTGTAGCTCGGTCATCTCTTTCATGCATTGTCTCTTCTGGGTGCACCCTCAATTTAACCCTTAATGTTGAACGATAGGGCTCATCTGTGAGTGGAACTCAGGGTTATTTGGGAAATGGATGGGACGTATTTTGCTGAGATTTAGTTATACCTGCTATCTGCAAATGACCCTTTAGAAGATTAATAACAGATGCTTGTTCTCACCTCAGTGTAAATAAAAAGGGAATTATGACTTTATATCCCACAATGTGACTTTAAATCTCCCAGGATGACTTCATATCTCACAATATGACCGTATATCTCACAATGGGACTGTATCCCACAACCATGACTTTATGTCAGAAAAGTGACTTTATATAACACAATGTGACTATATTTCTCACAGTATTCATTAAACCTTCAAATGAGATCTTATATGTCCCAGTGTGACTTTAAAATTTCACAATAACTTTAAATCTCACAACAGTGACTTTATATTTCATAATTATTACTTCGCATCTGACAATACGACTATATATCTTAAAGTTGCCTTAATATCTCATATTATGACTATACTGTATCCCACAACCGTGACTTTTTATTTCAAAGTATGGCTATATAAATCTCACAGTAATAAAGTGAGACTCCCTTTATTACTACAGTATATATCTCACAAATGTGACTATATTCCACAATATGACTATATATATCTCACAATTGTTACTATTCACTATGACCATATTTCTTGATTGTGATTCTGTATCTCACATTGTAACTTTATTGTATAATGTATTTCAGGATGACTTTATCTCTCACAATATGGCTTTCTATCTCTCAGTGCTGTTCACAGTGTATATCTCACAGTTGTAAATGGAAAGTGTTAAGAAAACTCAAGTATGCATAGGTTCTAAGGAGAGAAAAGGATAAAAACTGTTTTTATGTGTGTGTAAATGAATCGGAAAAATAAGCTAAATTACACATGCGACATAAATGGGTAACGTTTTAACAAACGTAAATGACAACAAATAGTTCAAGGACTAATAGTTAATGAGTTACAATGACTAAAGGTAAACATAATGAGCAAAGCTGACTAAAACAAGCTGACTTGTGATTTGGTAGTCTCCGTTTCGTCCCACTAGCTACTAGATAGTTAGCATCACGGCTAGCGTTAGCGGTTATGGTAGTGGTATAAAACAAATATTTTAAAATATTTTAAAAACATACAGATAAGCGTGTCAGTATAGTAATTTGTGTACAAATGGTAAATCTGTAGATTAATCTTGGCACCGTTAACGTTGTTTGTATTTGAAATCGCTCAGACAGCAGGTGCGCGGGAATGCGCCAGTACTACTACGACTTTCATGGGTTTTTTTTGTTTGTTTTTTTTGGCCGCGTTGCATCCTATGTGCATATCCTCACCTGCTTTTACTGTTGTGCAGTCATGATTTAATTATACTCAGTTTCTTTGTTGTTACACTTGTATTGATTGCTATAATTAGTGTATTTTTATTACAATCGACATGTTGAGCCATTTTTAGTTACGAAATTATAAAATATGTTTAATGTTTGCTTTAAAATGTTAGGGAAAACAATATCTACCTTCAAAAATGTTGCATCTATTTCTAAACAAATATTTAAGTTATAAAACAATATTAACATAGAAGCAGATAAAAGTGCAACATGGCGGAAAGTAATAAGGAAAATAATCTGTAATAGGCTATCATGGTGAATAGTCACATATGGCCCAATACGTATATATTCCCTATTGCTGAAAACAGTGTTAACAGACATATTTTTTGGGCTATTTATGGGCTATACAATTTTTAAGACCTTTTCTAATCATGCCCATGTTTTTGTGCCAAGTGCCACAGAAGTCATTATTCCATCTTTCATTTCATCTATAAATAATTAATAACAAGCTTTTGAATTTTTGTCACATTTCTGGGTTCCTACAGATGCTGACTTTTTTAGTCAGATCTCCCAGGAACCACTTCGATTTTAAAAGATCTTACAATAACCCATTTTTAAAATTTGAGTTCCTCCAGGACCCTCCAGAGCACTTAAAGGTCTCAGTGTAATGAAAGGGTGACTCCAGAACCTCTGAACTGGAAGTACTTCAAGGATCCCATAAGTTCCTGCAAGAACTGCAAAGACTAAAATGGTTCTTCCAGGAACCCTATTACGAGAAAAAGAGTTTTGACGCACTTAAAATACAATATATTGAAGTTCCTCGAGTTTTTACAATATACTGTAATTGTGAATTTGTATTGAAAAACACACAGTGTGACATTTCATCTTTTTATTTTAAGCTCACAATTACCATTTTTTATTTTTTTTTACATTTTTACTGAGACAGAAACTGGCTTCACATACAATAAAATACTGTAGTTGTTCCTAAGACTTTCATGAAACATTCTTGTAGTCTACACCTGAGGACTTTTGTTGTCAAACCTACTTTATCCTGAGGAGGTTCATGTGTTTTCCACATGTAAGCTGAATCAATAAAGTTTTCCACTTGAGGGAGATGCCAGCACATTAGCGTCATCAGTAAACACGGTAACCTCGACCCTAATCCCACTCAACAGCCCACACGAGAAACATGGTTTTTGGCTCTGTAAATGTAGAGAAACCATTCCAGAGTCTAAACAAATGCTGCCTTCAAGTCATGTCAGAGTGATCACGTTCACGATTTGAGCACACAAGCCATCACAATGTTTTTGCTTGGAAATTAAAGAATGAAGGTGGGAACCGCCATCGTTCATAATTACATTTTAATTGTAAACATAGTCGTATAATTTACTCTCTACATCTTCAGTGAAGAATAACAACAAAGCTTTCCAGATAGCACTTCTCATTTAGCCATGTTTATGAGGCGCCAGGCTTGTGGGACAAAACTTCCCATAATTCTCTGTGGCAGCATGAAAATGATAAAAACACACAGATAAAGCATCATTTCCACACCTAATGATCTACAGTGTTGCATTAGTGCTAAAAACGCTTCCTGTGTTTGTCAAGTGAAAAGAGTGGAATGTGAAATTGCTCAGTGCGTCCAATTTGTTCAAACCAAAAATCTATAACACATCAAATTGTAATTGCAACTTCCAAGATTGTACTTTGACTTTCCCAGAAACTCTTGAATGCAGACAAAACACAATGTCATATTATGCTCATGCTGTGACGTTGAGTTCTTTGAATGAACTGGCTCCTTTGAGGACAGACATCAGTGATTTTTGAGAATTAGGATAAAAAATGTTTACTCAAATTTATGGAAAGTATATAAGGAAATGTTTAGAATTAATCTTTTTCAGCATGTTCAGAGTTTTCATGTTTCTTACTAAACGTGATTTTGTTATTTAAGCTATGTCTACTAAACTGTAATTTCAGACAGAGAGAATATTATATGTTTCAATTTATTTTGCATGTAACAAATGTATTAAATTGCTAACAGGACTACTTAAAATATTAAACATATCTAAAATTTAGCTTTTTTTTTGTTATGCTGAAATGGTTTTGACAAAAAAATAAAGAAATAAATAAATAAATATATATATATATATATATATATATATATACACTGATTTTTTTTACATACAGATTAAATATTTTTAATGTAGTATTTTGTATTTTTTTATATTATTTTTAGTCATTTAATTTTGTCATAATATGTCATCATTTAGCTAGGGTAAACCGTAAATATAATAAAATTAAGTGGTTTATATTATGAACATTCCAGTAATAATATGTATTTTCGCAACTAAAGACGTCTAAAGAACAGGCATATATTTCATGTATATCAATTGTGTCTTCATAAATGGTTAAGTACCAGTGAATAGACATAGCAATGATCCACCTCATCTGAGTGCTCAGTACTCGTCTTGGCTGGAAGCTCAGAGAGATCATATGTGCCCATACTCTTGTGTTTGACTTGGCAGAGATGGCTAGTTTTCTTGATAAAGCTTAACCAAACCCCCTCGCCGGAGCCAGTATTGCCATCTGCCAGTTCTGCTTGAGAAGAGGGCCTTGTTATGAGCTCACAAGCTTCCCTTGACTAAGAGCGTTTATTGTCTCCCGTCGGTTGCCAGGTCTTACTCAACAGAGATGACATGTTCTTCAGCAAAGCCATTCAAACCTGACAAATGACTGGGAAGTGCTGTTAATTTCAGAGCTGTTTGTTTTTCCTGATTGATGCAGAAGATCGCTGGGTGGTTGTTGTGGCGTTGCGGTTGCACGCGGAGAACGGCTTGCTATTTCCCCTGCTGATTTTGGATGTAGATCGCTGGGGCGTGTTGAGGAGGTGGGACGCACAGAGCTGCATTCACAAAACAAGCACCTCTTTGTTTGGCTGGCATTTCTTCCTCTGATCCAAAACACTTGGAATTGGTCCCTTATAAAGAAAGTTTTTGAAGCTTTATGAACTTGCGTCACACGATTGCTGCTTGTCATAAACAGCCAGCAGAAGATGAAGTTGGAGAGCGGCTTGGCTTGTTATTGCGGTTATAGTGGTAATTTGGTGCAGCACTCATGGAGCAGAACCTGTGGCTTTGGCAGGGACGTTTTGTGCGATGCGTTTTTGTAACAACGTCCTCGTGTGTGGAGCCAGTGAGCCTATAAAAGCAGAAAGCTCTGACTACTGTGGTTCACTGTGTTCCTTTGGTTCTACTTAACTTCGGGTCTGGAGTCATAATCCAGCATTTGCTCGGACTCCATTTAAAGTCTTAAGTGGCTATTAGGTGAGGGAATAAAGATTCTCAGTGGCTTAAAGAGAAATCTGGGGCTTTTAAAGTCTTCTTTCCACTTTAAACAAGTGTATATGCAAAACATACAGTAGACTACATTCAAAACAATTCAGTATCTGTGACCCTGGACCACAAAACCTCTTGAGTCGCATGGGTATATTTGTAGCAATAGAAAACAATGCATATGGGTCGTAAAAATAGACTTTTTTTGAAAAAAAGTACCATGGGGATATTTTTCTATTGTAAATACATTAACCAATTTTTTCATTAGTAATATGCAGTGCTAAGGACTTACAGGCGTTTTTCTCGAAATGTAGATTTTTTTTGCTCAGATTCTAGATTTTCATATACTGTAGTTGTATCCTGGCCAAATATTGTCCTATCCTAACACACCATACATCAGCAGAAAGCTCATTTAGTAAGATAAATCTCAATTACAAAAAAGTGACCCTTGCGACTGGTTTTGGGGCCTCCAAAATATATGAATTTCACTATAAAATAAACAGCATTTACAGGGAAATTATTTACTTTTTTGAACCATTTTTGCAATGAATTTAGTTCATTTCAATGGATGTATCAAGTTTATACACATGTGTCCTGTGCAGTGTTGGGGCTAGTTACTCAAAAAAGTAATATACATATTACATATTACTCTCAAAAATAGTAGTGCCCTACATTACTTTATTACTCCCTGGAGAAAGTAACTAGTTAC
>JAUMHQ010000063.1:17614427-17635099 GCA_032361165.1 Enteromius paludinosus
CTCTTAAAGAAGAAGTTACAGGTCTGTGAGAGCCAGAAATCTTGCTTGTTTGTAGGTGACCAAATACTTATTTTACAAAGGAACTTACCAATTACAGTAGTTCATTAAAAATTCTACAATGTGATTTTCAGATTTTTTTTTTCTTATTTTGTCTCTCATAGTTGAGGTATACCTATGATGAAAATTAAAGGCCTCTATTATCTTTTTAAGTGGAAGAACATGCACAATTGGTGGCTGACTAAATACTTTTTTGCCCCACTGTATATCTATGGTGGACAAAAATATATTAGACATTTTCAATTATTTAATTATATTAAGTCAATTATTTATTTCTTTTGCTCAGCTGTGTTGTGTCATGGCACTCATTTTGCCATCCATCTTTGTTTGCACAAGAAGTCAGACAACAGCCAGTGCTCCACACAGAGATCTGATCCAGTCTGTCTGGAATGAAATGAAGAAACAGAACAAACTGAGACAGACTAAATCCAAGAACAAGATAGATAGATTGTTCCATATATATTCTAAATTGTAACAATGTAAATGTGTTTATTATCAATGGTATTATAAGTAAGTCCACCTGTTCTTTTGCCCCTTTAGGAGATGACAAGCAGACTACAAGCAATCAAACAGAGGTGAGTGCTGTATCTAAAACAATAACAGAGATGAGAGATTAACCTAGCACTTAGAATGAGCATTAGATTTGATCTCCCTCACTCCTGTCTCCACCATCGCTCTATCAGACATCACACAGTGTTCTTTTCAGCCGTCTTAGTGGACGTGGCGGTATGTAAGCTAAGCCTCCGGCTGCTTCTCTGCAGAGCTCTCTGTGATGCTCAGCGGAGGGTTTGCTATGAGATGGATGGAGCTCTGATGCAGTTGTCATTGATTACCTGCTGAAGCAAAGCTCCTGAAATAGAGTCTGCGTGAAATCAGATCCCCTCTCTCACGCTGTGCTTTTCCACTGTCCACGCCAGGCCCAGAGTGCCCAGCTGTCTCCAGCCCAGAGGAAACAGAGTGTCTACACGCCACCGACCATGAGAGGTATGAGGCCCGCATCCAGCCATATACAGTACACCATCTCCTTATTATGTGACGTTTCAGTCTCTTACATAACCATACCATCTGAGTCATTCCTGTTATGCAGTACCATCTGAGGTTGGTAACATTTGAAAAAATGTAATATACTTTTATCATAAATTAGTATTTCTATAAAAAGGACCATGCTTTCAGAATAAAGGGCAAATTTAGAAACTTTATTATACAATGACAAGAAATGAACTAGATTATAAAAATTAAGAGCTAAAAATAGAAATTTCTGATTTAGAAAATTAATAAGTTTAATTATATTGATTTTATCATGTTGTTTTTATATTGTAACTGTACAGTATCAGTCAATATGGATTGTTTTAGAGTCAAGCAACTCAATTAATGTTTTGTTTTATACATTTAATATGAGTAAATGTATTCATAATATATTATTATTTCCATATAATTTATGTTTATAACGTTCATCCTTGTACATAAATCTTCTGTTTACTACTACACTTGTGCATGTGTACTATTTTAAATATTTATTACTGCTTTTTTATGCTTAATCTTACTTATTTGCACACTTGGCAAATAAGGACTATCGGATTATCGCTAATCTTATTTATATTTATAACTATTTTAATTTTTTTTTTGTATTTATTAGTTTGTTTTCTGTCTTTGGCATTTTTATTAGCTTTTTTAAGAATATCGTTATTATTAGGTTTTAGAGATTATTTTTTTAGTTATTTTAGCTTAAACTAAACAATTTTTTTTTTTTCATATATACTGTATATATCCAAAATATACTCCAATACGATGTCATTTTCCAGAGTATTATGTGATTAAGGAGCTGATTTCTGTTGCTTAAAAGATCTAACAGGATGGAAAGTGATACTTTACAGGACAGAAAAAAATTACCTATAAATTAATTTTAAGTTAAAAATAAAAAAACCTGATCAGAAAACATGTTTTTTTTTTTTAAATATATATACATTTGAAATGGTTCTAAGTAAACCTTCAGCTTTTTCATGTTAGAAGTTGTTTATCATAAGGGACATGAAATTATGAAATAAATTTGTATTGAAACGATGTAAAATTACCTCCTAATATGATTCGATAAAAAAAAAATATTAAAGCAAAGAAAGGTTACTGCATAGTAGGAATGATATGTCTCTGCCATCTGTGTGTACAGTACAGTATGATCCACAGTACCCTGCCATCTACTCCATTAGCATTCGCACTACTGTACAGATTTCACTGATGGAGGCGGCTTTCTGCATCCAATGACCCACACATGCAGCCCACTCAACAGACTACTCACACTGTGCGTGCTTATGGATTAGCCGCTGATATTAATACAGTTCCCCCGCTCTTAACCACGTACAGTGAGGTCCAAAGTCTGAGTACACTAGTGAAGACGTTTTTCCCAGCATGATTTGAGAATCATCCAAAGAGCATCTTGAGCTCCAACAAAAGAAAGAACATCTACGAATCACATGATCATTATCAACGATTTAATTAATAGCCTAGAAATATAGAAGTTTTAAAATATCTTATTTAGAATGTTTCATTGTTTGAAAAATGTAAGAATCCCACACATTTGTGCATTTATGGGTTACTAAATGCCTGGTTTTCAATGTGGTCTCAGACTTTAAACCCACTATACTAGATACAATACACTGCCTGTTTCCATTCATAGTTCTTTATTCAAATTATTGTTTATTTTAATCTGAAATATTTGTCTATTATAAGTATAGTGACTTAATTCAAAGTAAAGTCTAGTGAACAGCTCTTCAGATTTGATTTACATTTTACATAGCCTAAAGTTTTCCTATCAAATAGCATTTATTGCTAATAGCACACTACTTTCTGATTTCCAGCTGCTGGTTGTTGTTTTTTTTTTACAGTGTAGAATCTAAATGTATGAGTCAGTCACTTCTGAGTGTTTTTTCAGTGTGTATGTGACCACTGTTTCTCTTTTCTTGTGAAGTTTCTATTTAGCGTTTCTCAAAATGTCTCAAAAAAAAAAATCTTCATTCGCCCTTCCATAAATTAATGCTTTAAAAAGTATTTAAATCAGAACAGAAAGTCTTAAATTCATAAAGTCAAGGCATTAAATGCCACAAACATTGTTAAAAATGACTATCTTCAGAAATCTAAGCATCCATAAATTAAGATACTTTTAATTAAAGCAAAAAGAAGATACAATTAAGAATTTTCCCAGAATTATGCTAGTTAATGGGATTTGAAAATGTGCTTTCCC
This sequence comes from Enteromius paludinosus, assembly GCA_032361165.1. Lineage (NCBI taxonomy): Eukaryota > Metazoa > Chordata > Actinopteri > Cypriniformes > Cyprinidae > Enteromius > Enteromius paludinosus. Next base: position 17,617,720 of record JAUMHQ010000063.1, read on the forward strand.
TTTAATTAAGTAGAATTTTCTTGAATTTTTTTTTGTTTTAATCATAACTCTAATCATCATAGCTTGACGTCTCTTGTCACTATGTTTCAGAGGTAAATGTATCTTTAGAAACATCACTCTATTGAAGTTTGATCAGAAGTTACAGTTGGTTGGTTGCAGAGCTACTTAAGCCTTACAAATGTTATTATTAATTAAATGAATTAGACACCTTTATCCAAAGCAACTTACAAAGAGGAATTCAAATTGAAAGTTGTATTTTATATCTTTGAAGTGTTGCTAATGCAACTCTAGAGTCTAGGCATTTATATTTAGAAAACTTTTTGGCATGTCTTGTCCCCTTTCAACTTATTCCTTAAATTTTCTTTACTTCCAGTATCAATTTACTTTCATAAGTGCTGGAGACACCCTGTCACCCCAGCAGTGTCACATGTGACAAATGTGTGATCGCTTTTTATCAGTGCACATGCAGTCCTAAGAGTGGAGCTTGTTTATTTCAATAATTGCTAAATTTCGCCAACTACAAGGGCAGTATAGGGCAGGAAATGACCCATACTGGATTCGAACTCAGGTCTTCTGACCACCAGGCCACATTTGCGACAAAGTCAAGGTTTTAAGACAATGAGATGGGGGAGGAAGAGGTGAAGTCTGCCTCGCTGACTCATAGACAAGGCCATTTCCTGGCACGGACGTGCTAAATTCACATTAGCTTGAGCTATTGATTGGAGTGGGGGGAGGAGAGAGAGAGATACATCATTCTAGAGAGATGGCCTCAAATGGACAGCCTGGCAGAGCAGTTTTGAATGAACACTCAGCATCCTTTCGGCCGGCGCAGGGCAGAAACAGCTTAAGCAATCTGATTTGCAGTGATGCCAAGCTAGTGTGCTGTGCTGGTGTAGGCTACGGTCATGGTTCAATGGTGTCAGAAGCTCATTTGTGTAAGTAGGGGTCTCTTGACTGTGAAGAGATAAAAGTAAAAGTTTGGAGAAGATTGCTTTGGATAGCGACAAAGTGGTGGGCTGAACTCATTCCAGGGTAGAACTGCTGAGTGTATGTAGCGGTTCATTGAGTGCCCACTTTTTAGTGCTCTTGATTGCGGGAGTGTTTTCCCTTTCACTATCTCTATTGGGATTTCGAAATACTCTTCAATTAAGAGTTCAGCCGTGAATTAAACCATCTAGCTCTGAGATCAATCATAACATACTTTGATTAGAAGCAAAAAAAAAGAAAGACGAATTGATTTCGTTGTGTCAAGAATTGTGGCTTCTACAAAAGCATATTTAAAGTTCACATTAAAAAAAAGCATTCTGAAAATGTTCTCTCAGGTTATCCAAGATGTAGATGAGTTTGTTTCCTCAGTGAATCAGTTTCAAATGAAACCACCCCCCAAACACACCTGGTTTGGATTACTTGTAGGTTACTGTGGTGTTTTTATCAGCTGTTTGGACTCTCACTCTGATGGCACCCATTCACTGCAGAGGATCTAAAATTCTCCAAATCTGTACTGATGAAGAAACAAACTCATTTATATCTGTAGCGCTGTATTGTGTATATCAAAATTTGGTTTTGTTTCCAGTAGTTTAATTCACTATTGTTGTTTTGTATCTTGGTTTAATTTAGCCTTTTATTCCAAGGTTATTTCAGTTATGATAAATTCTCTCTTTTAAAGGAAAAGTAGCAGTAAATCTCCATCACCTGTTTTCAAATGGAGCAGGAGTTAATACAAAGAGCTGTAGATCACTGACAAGCTACGCAATATCGGGTTCAGGACTGCAAATGAATCACCCACAAAACTTAATGCAATATTGCATAGCTCGTGAGTGATCTACGGCTCTGTAAATGACAGAATTTTCATTTTTGGCTAAACTGTTCCTTTAAACAATCATTTTTAACACATCGGTAATTATGGGGTTCTAGCTGAGCATGTTAGGCATCATCATCAGACAGTTACATTTGGAGGTCTCCAGATGAAACCTTCTGAAAGCTCTTAAGATGCTTTCAGACCTGCTTCATGAGAGAGCTATCAGCTTACAGTGCATTAGCCCTTTACTTTGATACGTCACCAAGAAATATAGTGCTGTTGATCAAAACTGATGTCAGACTATCTAGGGCTGGGCGATATATTGAGTATTCACAATTTTATTTTTCCTATTTCCTATTTTTCTGATGAAATAAACTGAAGCAGCACTGAGAATTATTTTAATACGATTTTTTTTGGCCATTATGTTTCCTAAAGAGCTAGTCATTAGACTCATTTCAAAATATTTCCATGTCTTGTGACTCGCTGCTAATACACACAGAACAGCATTAGCATTGGCAAGTTTATAATTATATTAATTATAATATTATATTAGTAAAATGACAAATATAATCTAAAATATTTTTAATTTGAGTAAAACTCTATGCAAGAAATGTATTTATTTATTTTTGCTATATTGCCCAGCCCATAAGCCCAACTTCTGAAACAATCCTGTATAGTATTTAAACGGAGTGTTGACCCAAAAATGAAAAGTCTGTCATTTATTACTCACCCTCATGCCATTCAAAACCTGCAAGACCTTTGTACATCTTTTCACACAAATGACTTTTTTTTTAATTAATTCTGAGATGCATCGTTAAATAAAGTCATTAATTAAGTTGTTTGTTTTCATCGACATCAGGATGAGTAATAATGACAAAATTAATATTTTAGGGCAAACTATTCCTTTAAAAGTTGCAATAAATACTTGTCTTTTTGTTAGAGCTATTGTTTTTTGGTTTAAGATACATAGCATGCATACATCTCGCAAGTCATTCATTTTCCATTTCACAGCCACCCGTTGAGTGTATTTGATTGATGTCATACATTTGGATGGGGTTCAGAGGTCTCACATTGTTCCACACACTGCACGCCTGCGCTGATAGCCTGTGTCCACTGTGTGGCGCTGTGCTGTGTGTCCTGTGTTGAGTGCAGAGCTGCAGCTGGTGGTGGAGCAGCACTTTCAGAGGCAGGAGCAGCAGGAAGCGGGGCTCTCTGACAGCCCAGACACGCCCAGTCCAATCACAGCACAGCATTTTGCCAACGAAGCTCAGTGGGCCAATCACAACAGCTCAGAGCCCAATGGCAATGAGTCTTATGTCAGTACTGAGGGGCAGCCAGGCAGCAGTGGGGCCGGGGGTAAGTCCAGAACAAAAAATGGGACGCAGTGATAATATCGTTGCTTTGAACAATATACAGGAAGCTAGGAAAGTACATGTAACAATCCCTCAGTTCAGTAAAAATATTAAAATCAGGATAAAATACATCTGTGTAAAGAATTATGGACCAATTTACTCTAAATTAAATAATGAAGTCAATTAAATAAATCTTTAATTTATTGCAATTTATTAATTATTCAATGAAATCTTTATAAAACTACTGCATTTAATTAATACCTTTGAAAATATTTTATAAAAAAAGAAAAAAAATCACTTTTAAGTCTGTGTATTCATGGTTTATCAATAAGGATTTTGACCCTGATATAAAAAATAAATATTAATATTATATAATAATTATTTAATATTATAATTTTAATATTCTTTTAGGAGTTTTTTGTAGTTTATTTTTGTTAAATTTTTGCTTCAAGTTAAAATAAATTAAAATAGGACATTGCCTTGTCAACTAGAAGAAATATATACAGTAAATTATATTTTTTAATTATTTAAAAATTACTTAAAAATATTTTTATGTTTTAATTTTAGTTTAAGTTAATTATTATAACTCTCCTGGAAATCCAAACTTTTAATATCATCAGGAACATCAATTATTTAATGCATTGGTTTATTTTAGGCAGTGGTTTTATGTAAGTGGATATCGTGAAAATGTTTTAACAATACGTTTTTAAATTAAATATTACAAATTCGTTTGGTACATTTGATTAATTTATCACTGCAAAATAAATGTGCACAAATACAAGATTTAATTAGCTGTTTATTTTTCAAATGCAAAATAAATTGCTACACGTAATTCATGTTTAATTTTTTTATTATGTTTAAGTGCTTTTATCCTTTATAAACAATATCTTAGTGCACGATTATGTAAAGAAAAGCTGATTGCTTGGTTGGAAGATCTGCTGCACTTGACTGACAAAACTTTTTTTGTCTCTGTCTCTCCTCCACTTTTTGTTAAATTCTTATTTTTGTTCTATTATTATTTGGAATATTATTACTACCATTGTTTTGTATATTCATATACAGGAGACACAGCAGACACTTCAGGAAGTGAGCAGAAAAACTTGAGCAGTCCTTCATCTGTCTCTCGATAGCCGTAATAACATACCTGGCACACCATAGACCCTTCCTAAACATTTACTGTCCCCTCCACTCTTTGGACTCTGAATAAGAAGACATGCTTTCTCTAAATACACGCATTGTACTTTCTCACCTCTTTCTAAGTTCCAGGGAGACTTCCTTTAATCGGTTTTATTTGTGTGAAGTGTAATGCTTGTTCTTCACTTTGAACTCTGTACTAAAATGATCTGTCCTGTTTGTTTTTCTATTTGATAAAATGGCATTTGAAATATTTCCAATATGTATATCTATGAAATGCGGGCAGCATATTTTTGGCACTTTCACAGTTGTAATGATTTCTTTATGGGTTTGGATTTACTTGTTAAGTAGAGACAATGAAATAAAAACATTTTGGAGCTTGAAATAAAAAAGAAAAGGAATGAAGTAAATAACTTTGAGTAAGTGCTGTTCATCTATTGTTACTGCCCTTTTGGTTTTTCATCTCCCACTTTCAAAATGTCTCAGTCTTAGATTAATAAATGAAGGCTGAATAGAGCATTGCAGTGATGATGTATTTTGACAGGCATTTTTGTAAGTTAGCATCACCCTACTCCAAAGGCTGCTTGACCTTAACGTCAACCACCATTAAGCTTCAAAAGTAATTTTAAAAAACCCTGAAAGTTTGGGGCTGCAAGATCGTGAATATAAACGATTATATTGTATTTTAAAATTGATTACAGAGTCCATGAGTTTACCTCTTCATTGGGATGATGTTTAATGTCCATGACAGAAGCTCATTTAGCCATTTTGCAACCTGCTTTTTCAAGACAGGTAAACTCTTTAAAAAAGAATCACAAGGAGGTATTACTGATGCATTTTTATGTTGCAGAATAAAACGTTGTTATACTGATTATACTGTGTTAATCACAAACCTTATCCAATTAACCACAAAACCCATTTAAAAAAAAATTTGACTTCAGGACAATGGAAAGATCTAAAAGTATTAAAATCCAATATATTTTCTAGGTCTTGACCTACAAAAATATGTCATCCTTGTAGCATGTGTTATTTTGCTATAAAACATTATCCTGTCTTTTACTCACCTTTGAAGTATCCTAGGCGTATGATTTTTATTTCTTTCAGACAAATCCAATCAGAGATATAATAAAAATTGTCCAGACCCCTCCAAGCCTTTGAGTGAGTTTAAACGGGTGATAACGTTAGCCGTTAAACTTTGGAAGACGTGAATTAACGTGCGCACATTCGTACTAAAACGTCCCTCACATGGCTTCCGGGGGGTGAATATAAAGGCCCCCTGTAGTAGATCCATACGTTTTTTACGATAAATATCCATATTTCAAACTTAATAAGCCATTTCTCTTTCAAGCATACGTTTCGGTGTCTCACTATGGGATACGCCCCTTCCGCATATTCCTCAGAAGCTCTATTACATTACGCCAGCCCCAATTGGCTGGCAGACGTGACGTTGCTTCTGGGAGTGGCCTCCCCACCCCTCGTATAAAGGGAACAGCGCAACGTCACTTCGACATTCAAAAACCTCTTCTCGCTTCACTAGAAGCCTACTTTCGAACGTTTGCTGAACAATTGGTGACCACACCGTTTCTCGCCTGGCTCCTTCAACTTGCACTCCAGCCGGTTGTTAGGACTGTTCGACTAAACGATGGCTGCAGCAACGCAGACCGCTAAGGCTAGGGAAGTAGAAGATGTACGACTTTGTTTATGTGGGAACACAATTTTGGGCAAAGACACACACCAGGTCTGCTCGGCGTGTCTTGGGCTGAAACATGCCCAACTGGCGAGCGACAACCCCGTTTCCTGTGAACAATGTGCACGCTTTACTATGAAGAGCCTTTGTCGCAGGCTAGCACGCCAAGCTAGCCTGTCAGGCCTCGACCCACTCCTGTCACCTAGCCCCACTTCAGCTGCCACTCCACAGGTATCCATCCCTGTAGAACTGCCCACCACGGCAGCCTCAACCTGGGGTGAACAGCTCGACGCCTGTGTCCCTCTGCCCAGTGTGCTCAGCACAGACGAGGAGGACGACGCGCTTGACTTCGAGGAAGAGGGGTCAATCCGACTTTCTTCTATCTGAAGAAGAGGAGGATTTCGAGGACTCCCCTTTCCTCCCGCCTGTGCACTCAGCTCAACCCCTCGCCGCAACGGGAACCACTCAATTTGTGGATGGGGCACCATCCCCGCTTCTCAGCATCGATCTGCAGGATGTGTACAAACGAACCACAGAGAAGCTAAACATTCCGTGGGCCGACAGTGGTAGTGGAGACTGTAAAGGTGCCAGTGCAAGGTGGATCTGCGCTCGATGTGGAGGGAATGGAGAAGGAACGACTTCTCCGGATGCCCCCCATGGAACAGTTAGTGGCTGCGCACTTGCTCCCGACGCACACGTCGTCTGAAAACCCGTCGTTGCCGTCCATAGCGGAACGTTTCCAGTCTAACATGACAGAACGCGCATATAAAGCAGTCGCTCTCTGTGTCAGGGCTCTGGACGCGACCTCCTTGATGACCGCATACCAAGCGGAGTTACAGGATGAAGCATCGACCACACCAGGTCAGACGCAGTGGGAAGAGATCTGTGTAGTGACAGATCTCTCTCTGCGGCTTCAGAGGTGCGCGGTGCAAGCCACGGGTAAGGCCATGGCCACAATGGTAATTCAAGAGAGAGGATGGTGGCTCAACTTGGCGAATCTCTCTGACAGAGAGAAAGAAGCCATTCTGGATGCACCAGTGGTTGCAGAGGGCATTTTCGGCTTTGAGAAGAAGAGGGATGACGAGGCTTTACAGCTCTGTATGCCTAGGAAGGATGGCACCCCCTCCGCCACCCCGGCAGACCTTCGCACAAGTCACGGCCCGTCCACCCCCCAGCTATCGCATTCCCAGATGGCAGAGATCGAACATGAATGCAACTGGCCAAAGTGGAGTCGCAGAGCACAGAACTTCTTGGCATAGGAAGAACTATCCACCCGCGACAGCTCAACTAGTGCACAAGGGAGATTGGTTTATATCAATTGACCTGAAAGACGCATATTTTCACATAAAGATATACCCACCCCACAGGAAATTCCTGAGGTTTGCTTTCCTTGGCGTGGCATACGAATATCTGGTGCTACCAATTGGCTTGTCTCTCAGCCCCAGTGTATTTATAAAATGTATAGAAGCGGCAGTGACTCCACTCAGGGAGAAGGGCATTCGTCTCGCTACTTACATAGACGACTGGCTAGTGACAGCTCGGTCGGAGCAAGAAGCGAGAGAACACACAGTCATACTTTTGGACCATATACGGAAACTGGGACTAAGATTAAACATCGAAAAGAGTGTTTTAATTCCCACACAATCTATAACGTATCTGGGGCTGTTGCTGGACTCAGTGAAGTTCAGAGCACTACTTTCGGAAGACAGGGTGAAAAGATTCACTTGCATGGCCCACTTTGAGAAGGGAAACAATGTTTCCTTTCACGCATGCCTCAGACTATTAGGACTAATGGCATCAGCCCTGATAGTTATTCCCTTAGGAAGAATGTACATGAGCTGTTTGTTTTTTGGGTGAAACCTCATACAGGAAAGCCGATCACTAAGCAGCGTCTATCGCAATGGATAGTGAAGGCGATTTCGTTGGCATATTCCAGTAAGGGCCTTGAGCCCCCGACTGGTTTAAGCGCACACTCAACAAGGGGAATGTCAAGTTCCTGGGCTCTATTTAAAGGAGTCACATTGCAGGATATCTGTGAAGTGGCGAGCTGGTCCTCACCGCACACATTTGCTAGACTTTATAAACTGGATGTTACAGCTCAGTACTGAGCGTAGGGAAGTGATTTACAAGTCAGACTCGTTCAGCCTCGAATGTGTTGGTTATGGTTGGCAGGAGACTTCGAGAACAGGCTATCTGACAATACGGGAGTTAGGATATCCCATAGTGAGACACCGAAACGTATGCTTGAAAGAGAACAATAGGTTACTTGCGTAACCCCGGTTCTCTGATAGCATTAAGTGGGGTGTCTCACCAGATCACCCTCCTTGCTGTCCTTTAGCAGCCGATTTTGAGCAGCTGCAGCGCCTGACCTGTGCGACTGCTCTCGTTTTGCTCTTACGGTACTTTGATGGCACATGTGATCAAAAGGCGGCTGCAGTGCCGATCAAAGTTGGACAAATGAACTTACCTGAATGCATTGTTTTGTAAGGCGGCAGCCGATTTCTTATTGTATTGTTTTTATTTCACTGCTGACTGTGGAAACCGGAAGCAGTTATGGCGGATGTCATATGATGAATGGTTGCACGGGTGCCTCTGGGAAATGTAGTACCAAAGGAAAAGTTTTCTTCCTTTAGCAAATCTCCTCCTGGCTAATATCGAAGTCCACCTACATTTTTCTTTAGAAATCCTCAGTTTGTGCTTCTAATTCATGACTAGCGTTTTTTGTTCTCTCTCTGCGCTCGTCGCTAATCACGCCACGCATACGTCTTATGTCATCCGATGGGCCCTGGACTGCTTCTAGTTTCCACAGTCAGGAGAAGTAAGAGAAAAGTGTTTATTACATTTGAAATATGGATATTTATCATACAAAAACGCATGGATTCACCTTTATTTACCACCTTGAGCCGTGTGAGGGATGTGTTATTACAAATACGCATTATATCTGAAAGAAGGAAGTCACACACTAGGATGCTTTAAAGGTGAGTAAAAGACAAGATAATGTTTGGGTGAACTATCCCGTTAAATGTGAAATATGCTATTTGTGTGCATATATCAGGAGCAAACCAGATAATTTTGGGATAAATCGCCTCTTTCAATACGGTGGATGTAAAAATTACTGTCCCGTTTTTCAGTTCAGCTTTTTAATAAAGGCAGTGCTTTTTTGTCACTTTAAAAGAGACTATTTAAAAAGTGATCCATGTCAGATTTTATTTCTGATTTGAAAATATGTTGCAACAGCAAGCAAGTTGTGGGATTAGGAAATGTTTTATGTCTTTCTCTATTTAAGTATATATGAGCAGTGACTCTATTTTTTTACATTCAAGTGCATTACAAAGAAAGCCAACAAGCTTGTCCAGATGGAAGATGAAAATTAATATTAATTAATTCTGTTGCTCAAAAATACTGTGCTTCACCAGGAATTATCATAACCTCCTAACTGTCTGTACTCTTTTGCATCGAGATGATCGCAATCAACCTTTGATCTACTGTACCTTAGTCTAGTCAACTGGATCTAGAGGGGTAAGTCAGGTCACACCGGGACAGGTGAATGCTGGGACTCATACTGTCTTCGTCCTGCAGGTAGAGAGCACAGCGATAGCCAGCTAGAGGAACGAGAGAGTCATCATCCTCTGAGACTCTCTCAAAAACAGCTGGACACACTGTCTGAGGAACCTGGAGACCTGTCACCCAGACGCAAAGATACGCCGTACCAGCACCAGTCACCTTTCGTCCCTGGTAGGACCAGATCGTAAACACATAATACATAATTCTGCAGAAACATGACATGTAGGAAAAGCTTTCCCCTCGATTTGCACATTATTGATTTGTGGGTCCATTGATTTGTGCCAGCTTTTTGAATTCAGCAAAAAGATACTTGACCAAAATAGAATCCAATGTTACATTCACATATTTTAAACGTACAGGACGTTATTGTCTGCTAAAGAAAAATACAGTAGTGCTGCTTAATATTTTTGTGGAAACTATTCTACATTTTCTTTCAGGATTATTTTATACATAGAAAGTTCAAAAGAACAGAATTGACTTGAAATAGAAATATTTGATTGTGACTGTGCGGTTTCAACATTTTTGTCACTTTTGATACGTTATGCAACCATGCTGTATAATAGTGTTTAAAAAAAATCTTTCTAACCCCAAATCTTTGAAAGGCTAGTGTTCTGTTATTTAACCAATTTCTTTCGTGTAAAATTGTCCTCTTCTATTTTCTCACTGTCCACCCACTGCATGTGTTGCACGTTTTATTTTGTATTTTTTGGTCATTTATAGTTTGGAGATGTGAGCTGCTTCCGTCAGTTTTACTGTATATTCTCAAATATCCCGCTTGGGTTACTCAGGTTGTTAACTCAAATATATATATACGGTGGTTACTAGGGATGTCAATTTTCGATAATTTCCACAATCGATCGTCGTTTAAATTAACGATCGATTAACCGTTAACCTTATTACTGTAAAATGCATCTATTGCAGAGGCATGTACCTAGTCAACGGCGTGTACAAATGGCTCTCCAAATGCCAGCTTCCTCACCCGAATGAAAGGGGTTTTGGGTCTAAATAAAACGTTTGTAGCAGGAAATTCAAATGAATAGATGTTAGAAAATTCATAGAGCGCGCTGTAGTCACGCGCGGGATCATTAATCCTTCAGCTGAACGCACCTCTTTAAAGGGTTTCATGGCACTCATTTTTAAAACACCATAACAATGTTTGCAATTGAACTAAAGTATGGCGCGTGGGGCTGTGACGCGCGGTCAGTGGTCGCTTCTAAAACCACCGGCGCTGCTACGACAAAACTGTTACCTATCTGAAACATTTCACTGTGAGTATTATGACACAAGTGAGGTACAAAGCTTTGTTATTAAAATAAATAATTGGTTAGCAGGTATGACGCATCGCGACCATGCTTTTGGATTCATGCCCAGCGCACGCATTTAAAGCCATAGGCATAGTGCATGGTAAAGAATTTAATAGCTAATATTAGATTTTTTTCTCCAAATCCTCGCTGTCTCACTCTCTAGATTCACAGGCCTATTTTATTGTTGTTAATTTAATTTAATTTTTTTACAGAATGTGGTAAACGCGGGGGAATGAAAGATTAATAATTCGTTACTATCAATTAAATTGTTCTCGCATTTAAGTTAAATCATGGGTTATCTCGGGAAAAGTTCATAAAACATGGTCAGAAGCCACAAACAGATATAGGAACGAATGAACAAGTTTTAGGAATGAATCCATCTGTGTTGTCAAAGTGAAGTGCCCGATAGGCAACAAACATGATAATAAAGCATGACTTATTACTACGTTTTACTACAAAGGAACTTTGTGTTGTATCTGTTTTAATGTAGGTTCAAAGTTTGGATATCATATTAAACGCGTAGTTTGTACATTAGTAAATTATTTTCATGAAAGATTCAGCCCCTTCACTCCGTGTTGTGCCAACTTGTGCGCATGAGCCGCGCGCACCCCAAAATGAAGAGGATCAATCGACCACGATAGCTTTGATCGATTGCATCTCTTATCAACGATTAATCGATCATCGATTGTTCATATCATAGGCCTATTGTAATTGAAGTTCAGAGTTCATATAGTAAGCTTTTGTGTGAAGGGGATGAAAGGGGATGGAACCTGCAATGAAAAGGGGAAAAGCTGACCCTCACCCAATCGTTTCTTTTCACAGGGGTAAAGATCCTGAAAAACCAGACAGACCCTTCTTCACTTTTCCAGGAGGAAGAGGAGAACAGCGGGGAATGGGAAGACAGTCAGACCGAGTAACGCAGATTGAATTGACGTCGTTTGTAATATTGTTTTTTTTTTTTACCTTTTTTGTTTTTTTTTAATACTTTGAGAGCAAAATTCACATTAGTTTTTTATAGTGCAGTAAATAAATACATTTACGCAATTTCACTCCAAAGTGTCCAAATGATGAGACTGCTAATTTTAAACCTTTATTCATGAAGCATATATGTGTGTATATATATATATATATATATATATATATATATGCAAAATAGAGGCTTTTTAGTAGTGATCTCAAACTTTTTCAACCCCACGGTACGTTCTCTCATATTGTTATTTATTTCATATATTAACTTTAATGTAGTTGTATTTCATCATGCTCTGGTGATGATTTAGCAATACATGGGAAGGATTGCGAAGCCAATCACATCCTGCCACGTTATTTTTGATCACCTCATGTGGAAAGAGCTCGGGGCTTTGATGTAACGTTCACTGACAGAAGCAATATTTTTGTAGGAATATGCTGTTTTGTATGCAGACATGACTCTGAAGTCCCACACGGCTGTCGTACAGCCCACCGGCTCTATGACATGAGTGTCTGAAAAGTGGGCATTATACATGGAGTTAAAGCTTGATACTGTACATGCTAACATCATTAGAGTATTTTAATTCTTCTGCAACACACATATGCACACAAACATACCCCCCCCAAAAAAAAAAAAATAATCAGCTTGCATTAATGCGTTCCGTCAGAAAGAGATGTTTTTATGAAATGACTGGGCAGTTTTATTCTTTGTTTCTTTGTGTAAATGCTTTTGAACAGATGAGCGCTCTTTAGTACCCTACTAATATTTTTTGTAACATTAAATCTGTAGTAAATTTGTGTTACTTTAGTATGAATTTCATTTTCATCACAATAAGAAAACCCTTTATAATCGGTGTTATTGCAAGAAAAAGTGAAAAATACGTTCTGTGCATTTCTATCTTTCTGTATAATCCTTCTTTCTTGTGTCCCTAATTGTGCTTAAACCTGCTCAATTGTAATGAAAATGATATCAATGCAAAAAAATGAATATGGTTCTTGAGACAATTCTTTAGATACATTTCTTCTGAAAGGCATTGAGGAGTTCATTTCAACAGGTGTTTCTGTCATCCCTGACTGATAAATGACATGCAGTATTCTGTTTTTTGAAGCTTTTCTGTTTAATAAACTTTAAATAAACGTACTTTCTACAATTTGACAGACCCTGAGCTCGAATGTGCTTTTCAAAATGCGTGTAAGGGTGAAGGGAGCGCTGTTACATCGGACCTTAAAAGAGATGCAGATGACAAAAGTCTCGTTTTGGCCAGTTTATGTCATATGTAATGCAAAAAAAATAAAAAATAAATGAACAGTATTTTCACATAAAGTTATAAAACGTGATACAGTGATTTGGTATCTCGTAGTTGTTCTGAGATTCGGTGAAACAGTGTAATGCACAATGGCTGCATTCAGAAAAGCATACTATTAATGTTTTTCTCAGTATACAGTATGCATACAGGGCACAGTATACTCAAACGATTTACCACATTTCTTGATTTAACCCCTTCATTTCCAGTGTGTAAAGAAACAAATGCAATATTAGCGATTTCTAAACACTAAACAAGGCATATTCATTTAAACTGTTACATAATGCATGCTAGTATCCCATCCGAACACAGCCAATGTGTGTAACATTTATTTAGACACTGCTGTGTACCATAATACTGTATGGATTTAAAGGGACACAGTTTTGTTCATTTGGAGACTATGGTTTGTTAAAATTAAATAACGCCCCCTTGAGGACATGTACCTCTAACATTAAAATATCGGCTCATTATTTAAAAGGCGGCTTGCTCTACTAAAATTTTACACCTGCACATACTTATACATGTCATGCTACAATAAAAAATGCTTTTTATGGATTGTTCTGGAAATTGGAGGGAATAACATTCATAAGTCCACAGGGATATTTCATGCCAGAATAAAGTAAAATATTCAAGCCTTTCTGTCCTAATGTGCCGCAGAGAGCTGGAAAGCATGACCGTATCAAGAATAAAATACTAGAACTAATCGTGGTGCAAAGTGTAGCTGCTTCATTTTTAATAAATAATGACAGTCTACAAACCAAATAAAAAAAAGAAAGAGAGAGAGAGAAAAGAAAAACGTTTTAAAACCTAATTGAACCAACAGGAATAAAGCCCGGGAACCGAATAGGTAGCGTTGCGTTTCAGGGACTCGCTAAATCCTCCTCAAGGGGACGATAGAGGTCTGTCTCCAGCAATAACACGGTCGCAATCACAACACTGTACACTACCATCTCTACGATGCGCTGCGTGGACATTCTGCGCATCCGTCTGCACACTTAGCTCTCCGAGCCCGAGAGTATAATAGCATTACAATACAACGAGGACAATGCTATGTACATCATCCTGTTTCTGATTAAAAACATTCTGGCTTGGCAGCGTCCGTGTGACGTCAGGCGCTTTTGCCATTCCAAGGCAGAGTTTCTGAGCTGTGTTCCTCTGGGGAGCCGTCGACGGGCCCCTCCGTCGGGGACTGGGAGCTCTGGTCCAGAGAGTCCTGGGAAGAGTGAGTGGAGTCCGTATTGTTCAGTTCGTTCAGGGACTTGGACTCGGAGTCGTGACTCCCTCTGGCTGGACTGCTGCGGGACAGTGTGACTTGTGTGTTCCTCATGGGCTCCTCTTCCAGGTCTGACATTCTCTCATGCTGTTTGTTGGCCAACTCTGGGAAGAGACAGGAAGTGAGATCAGCTATCGGACCGTATGTTATTCTGAAGACTGAAACACTGTCCCTAAACACTGAATGGTTTTTTCAGTACTAGTATATTTTAAGAAAAAAAACTGAATTGGCAAGTAACACTAAAATGAACAGGAAATTTAGATTTTTTTTTTTTAACAAGCAAATGGGTCGCTTCTGTGGAAGAGTTGTTATTATTTCAAAGGAATGCAATAGAGACGTTAAGTTCAAGAATGTGTGGCATATTGCTAATTAGAGCTGCTAAACAATTAACCACGATTAATTGCATTCAAAATAAAACATTATTTTTACATGTTATATGTGTGTGTGCTGTGTATATTTATTATGTAAAACTCACACATATGAAAATATTAGTAAAAAAGTTTGTATGTATACATATTTATACTTGTATATAATTTATATAAATAAATGTATATGAATAAAAATATTTCCTATATAAATCTAACATATTTTTCCTTAAAATATACATGTATGTGTGTATTTAACACATAATATACATACATATCACACATTTAGTATGGAAACATACACTTTTATTTTAAATGCCATTAACTGTGATCTTTTTTTCACACACACAAAAAAACAGATTTGTAATTGAATAGATTCACTTTTACAGTGGCTAAAATAATAAAATTTAATTTACTTAAATAATCAGCTAATAAAGGGTTTAATATATAAATAGTGTAATATTTTTTTAATTTTTAAAAACTATAAAAATTAGTGAATTTTTATTTATTTATGTATGCATAAATACAAATTATTGTTTTATTTTATTCATATCTTACAATTTTATTTAAATTTAATAAAAGTAACAATTATGAAATGCCTTTTATGTACTATGTACGCTTTGTTTTCACATTTTATTTACACATTTAATTTGATTAATATTTGTATTTTATTTTAGATAATAACATTTATACATTTATATATATATATATATATATTTATTTTTTTTTAGCAAAGTGAGGTAAAACTCAAAGTTGACCTTTGGTTTACAAAACATGGTGTAATATATTCTAATCTACTATATGTAAATATACTACCACAATATGTTTGTTCTGTTACTTAGACACCTGACTAGATGTTCATTTAAAAAGTGTAATCTAAAGTCTTTTGGCACATGCACATTTAGAACAGTGTGTTTATTCATTTGTGACGAACGAGTTGGGAGTGAATAGTGAGTAGCAGATGTGTGCAGACCTTGAACAGACAGCTCTTTCCAGCGCTCCTTGTTGTTCTGGATGATCTCAGAGAGCAGGATTCGGACTTGTTTCAGGTCGATGCCGCACAGTGAGTAATCTGTAGTGCCTCCCTGCTCGTCATTCGAACCCCGACCGCTGTGTCTCTGCACTGACTCCACCACCGCAGCCGAGCCTCGACCCGTCAAACTGCACCACAACAGCAGATTACACACGGATTATCATCTCTCAACCAAACACCTTCAGCATGCTAAACACACAACCGTCACCTCACCTTGACCTCCGCACACCCCCAGATTTGACAGCTTCCTCTATGAGAGGACTAATGATCTTCTCTGTAGTGTCAACCAGAACAGAGAACGTGGGCTCCACGATGAAATCGATGAACCCTTTGAAGGAAAAAATGGTATTTGTTTAAAACCCATTGCTGTTTATTTAACCAGCTAGAAACTCATTAGCGATAATGGATGTGGATTCAATCAGGACGCCTTTAGTTATTGTGTCATTAAATCAAAACACATTTATTTTATGAGCTCGATTAAATAATACAAGAGAGCATGTAATTGCCTCAGCAGCCTCTTGATGGCAGTAAAGAGCTAAGCATGACGGCACTAAAGACACATCTGTGTGGATGTTTACAACAGAATAGTAACACTAGTCTTTCCCACTGTAATATTTGTACAGTTTTATTATATGTATATTGTGCACAAATAATAATATCTAGTTTTATATGTATAGTCAGTAACTTTAGTTTTTCTAATATAGATTTTTTTTAATTGTCATTCTGAAAATAAATAAATAAATACATTTCCAAATAAAAAATAAATAAATTGAAACAAAATATTCAAAATACTCTTAAAAACAAAACAAATAAATAAATTTTTGAAAATGTGTAGATGTTTAATCAAAACATTTCTTTCTAAAGGTAGTTAGGTAATTAATACACATATATAATTAGATTAAAAATGTAATTGCTTAAAAGCACTATTGTGAATAAACACTGAGGTTTTGTTAAAACAGTATCTAAAGGTGTTAAGCAACTGTTTTAGTATTAACATTAACACTTAATAATTTAACGATGACTCAAAATAGCAATGTTTTTTCTCTGCTTTAAAAAAAGGTCCAGCTGAGCATAAGGCATTATACAATACAGTATTAGACCATCTGTCTATTTCATATACTTTTTAAAGCAAGCAAATAGAAATACTACGCAGTCATGTGTGTAATATGAGCATGCTGTTCCAAATATGGCCTCAGTGTGTGTGTGTGTGTGTGTGTGTGTGTGTGTGTTAGCTCTACTGTACCTATCTGAGACTGGGCAATCATGGTAGCTTTCCGGTCACACAGTGGAGAGAACGGCAGCCCTAGTTCTGCCTCCTTGTCACCCTGCAGAGATAATAAAATAAGCAGAAAGTTTCACTCACTCCCACTGATTCAGAGTCCTGTGAATAGTGTAATAAAACTTTCTTCTTCCGGCTTTGTGTTTGAGAAGCAAAGCAGACAGAGACATCATGTACCCATGATTTCTGAGCCAATGGGATTCTGAGAGCTACTTCCAAAACAAACTCAGCATACAAATGGATTCTGGGGCCTGTACCATGAAGCCGGATTAGCTGGCTAGCCAGGTAAGTTTAGGATTAGTTTGCACCAATCCTGGGTTT
>JAUMHQ010000063.1:17636255-17648078 GCA_032361165.1 Enteromius paludinosus
TTTTTGTAAAAGTTGCTTAAATATCTTAATTTAACTAATGCCTAGTCCTGGCTTAAGCTAAGCCCCATTTGTGAAACTGGGCCCCAGAGTCTTAACATAAATGACTCCACATAAAGTCCTGTTAAAAATAATTTCTGCCAACAGAGCAAAAGATTTCTTCCATCAGAAGGATGCATCTGGAGTAGAAGAAGTAAAGAAAAAGAGAGAGAATAAACATCCTCGTAGATCAAAAATCTCTTTCTTCCTGGGAAAACCGGGAAAATAGACCCTGAACCCTTTTAGTTGTTTTTGTTAATAATCCTATGAGCCTGGTTAATGTCCTGTGTGATTCAGTTTGGAGCTTAATGGATGCAAAAACAAAACAAATAAAAAATAATTTATATCAAATGAATGAAGAGAAAAGTCTATAGCCTCAAAGCATTTATTTCATCACGCAGCATATACGTCATACAGTACCACCCAGTGCTAACCAGAACTTCACAACAAGTATGACACATTACCACTCGGTGGACACTTCATCACACTCATCCATTAAAGTGCCCCTATTATGGGTTAAGAAAGGTTCATATTTTGTTTTTTTAGGAGTCCACAACAACAGGTTGACATGCATGCGAGGTCACTTTAATTTGCGTATAATAATAGGCATTTATTTTTACCTTATTTCGACTCTCAAAAGATTAGTTCAACAATTAATTTTTTCAAACCTCACCTTTGCGTGACACTAATCTGCTGTGATTTCACTTAAATCAGGGTTTGTGAGCTCAGTGCTAGTGTGTGTACAGCGTTATTGGGAAACTTGTGTTTTAACTGCGGCACCTAGTGACATAGATTCAATTTGCATTTTCATTCATTTCAGCAATAAGTGGGATTCGTTTGAAAAATGACTCGTTTCAATGATTCAGAGTCGACTCTTTTGACAGACAATAACTTTATACACAGTGAACTTTTAGATCTAAAACTTTGCAGGATGTTTTCTTTTACCTAGAGCTGTTACATACTGCATGAAAGCTCATTCGAAAAAATCCACAGTAGGGGCATTTGAACAGCCTCATGTTCACACCGCAGGAGCACCACTCACCCCTCGGGCTGCTGCAGCGTGTTCCTCATGGTCTTGATCTGCTGGAAATGGCAGGACATATCTGTGCTCATGACCATCTCGATCACCAGCGTACGCAGCTCCCTGTGCAAAATACAGCATAGCACTCAAAACACAGGCACTTTCTCAGAACTGATCCTACATCCCTCCTCAGCGTACCTCCAGTCATCCTTCGAAAGGTTGACCAGGATGTTCATCTCATCTTCCTGCATGAGTCTGTAGGCTGCGCTCACGTGGTGGTTTTCCAGAACCGAGCGATCATTGTAGAGGATGGCCACTTCTGATCTGTGCAGGACCAAAGAAAGAAGAGTCAAAAAGTATCCTTAATTTTTAATAACTTTGTAGTACCTTTAAGGTTATTGAAGGTTGTTTGATTTAAAAATAAAACATTTCATCATCATTTAGTTGCTTTACATCATTTGAAGTCTTACTTTCTTTCTTTTGTAGAACACAAAAGATGTTTTTTATGAAAACGTATTGTCACCAGGGGCTGTCAAGCTTCAAAAAGGACCACAAAAACAAAAAAGTAAATCATACGACTCATACGGTACCTTTCAAGTTTTCTGAAGTTTTGCATGAATAAATGACGGAAATTTCAAAGTCATTTTGACTGAAAAGACTACCCTCAGTTGTTCAAATCTGTCAGGTTGCAACCAGTCATGTGACGCACAAGAACTAATTTGGCATCATTGATGTCATACTTAGCATGGCACATCTAAAAGAGCTGTATTTAAATTTAGCACAAGATTTATGATGTCAGTTGCACTTGTACATATTTTTCCTGAATTTTACATACATTCGGTTTTGAAAACAATTGGAGCTTTATCATTTAATGTCAAATACATATTTTATGGCACAAGTTTAAATACAGGAATGCAATGATTTTTGTTGTTGTTGGTTTGAAAAAGACATGCATCAGCTTGGACATGCTCTAGATTTATATCTGAAGCAAAGAACCTGCTGTTTATTGAATATTGTTTTTAAAAGAAGACTCTTATGCTCACCAATGCTGCATTTATTTGATTAAAAAATACAGTAAAATTGAATTTCAGCCAGTACTGCAGTCTTCAGTTTGACACGATACTCTGCAAATATTATTCTAATATGCTGATATGGTTGTTTTCTATTATTATATATGTTGAAAATAAATAAAACAGAAATTAAAACATGTAATTCATTTAATACAGAAATGGCTTTATTCAGACTTCAGAAAAAAACAAAAAGCAACTCTATAACCAAATATATTTCTTGATAAGAATGGCTTTTTTTAAACCAAAGGTCCTGGAGACTTAACTATATATTTATGTTCCTATTTTTTAGCCCATTCCACACATGTTTCTAAGAAACCCATTTTATTCAGTGAGACAGATATTACTCAGGAGATTCACTCTTCATTCTCTTGAGGAGTAAATTTGAGGAGAACTACAAGCTGAGGTGGAACATCAGCGACAATCAAGAGTAATGGCTCCATTTTCCCATCACACAAGTCTCGTCTCCCACAAGTCACTGATGATCGAGCGCTCCTCCAAAATCCCTGCATGCTGCAGTACCATCGGTTTCTCTCTTTTGCAAAAGCTAATGCTGTGATGTACTGTACTTTCACAACAATGACGTCTGCCATGGGCTGTCACGCAAAATAAGGCCTGTTCCTGTAAAAAGGATCTCAAGTATCCTTTGGCATGTATTAATGCAAAAAACGAACAGGAACCAGCACAAAGGAACAACATGAGCGGCGAATCTGAGGTACAGTATGGCAAAAATTATTTAGTCAGCCACCAATTGTTTCATGTTCCTTGTCGAAACTTCACTCGTACTGCGTCTGCTAAGACGCTATGGGAAAAACTCATTTTTTCCCCATAACTGAAGCCTATTTAACATGCAGTAAAACTGCACAGCCATTGGTTGTGCAGTGGTAATTTTTCAAACCAATCGCCTGGCCTCCGTGCTGTGGCAACCAATGGCTAGCTCCTGCCGAAGCTCGCCTGAGGGGGGCGGGGCCATCTACATATAGCGGCTGAACTGCCACAGGACTTCAGATTTCTTCTCCTTCAGCGACGTGCATCTTTGCTGTCCCTAACTCAAGCCTTACGCCGTTGAATACGCCACAGCAGCTGGATGAGTCCCCTGCCGCCATCCGGGTCTAAAAGAGCAAATTTCTACTAAAAGCTTGAAGACGCCCTTGCAGCTAGATGGTTCCCCTGCCGGCATCAGGCGAATAAGAAAGTCTTCTAACGGGTAAGATCTAAAACTCTTTAGATCTTGTGAACTCGTACATTACTGTCTGGGCTCCCCACGCAGAATGTAGTGCTCTCACTCTATGTCTATCCTCTACCTCGCAAAGTTCCGGGTATGATTCACAATATAGCTGCAATAAATGGGTCCTTAAAAAAGCGACCATGCAGCGCGCTGTTTTAGCGCTCTGAGCAAAAAAGGTGCAAACAGACAGGCTGCTTCACAGTCTAGTCACGCTCGCTCATTGACTCTCTCACGCCCTCATGTTCTCCCCTCCCGAAGGCGAAAACTGTATATTCGCAGTTGAGATTGATGTGCTTGAGTGAATTATGCCAACACAATCCGCCTCCTCAGTGCGTGTTTCATGTGAGGATTAGTGCACCTCTTTGCCGAGCTGCTCGATCCTTATAAGTCATCTGAATGGGATGCAATCACAGACAGCTCTTCATTGTTTGGGCGAGCGTTGTGCGGGCGGCTTTCAGTACCGAGACGTCAGTCAGCCCCTGCTTGAGTTATCACGGCTGAGCGATATTAATGCGGCGGGGCTTGCTGAGACCACTATAAGAGCAGCTCGCTCTGAGGCGTTCGTGGCCCCTCCCCCCTCCCTCCGCCTACTCTGTCTGCGTCAGTGCTTTGATCTGTCTGTGGTTTCGCTCACATCGATCATCATCAGTACCCCTCTTCTTGAGTGGTTTTTGATCTTTAGGCCGAATAAAAGGAACGCTGTCTTTCACGTTTCACTGCCTCAGCTCCAGCAACCAATGCAGATCTACTAGAAGTCACTCTAGGTTGGCTGGAAGTTTTTTTCCCATTCCTGAAGAGGCAGGGACCCTGGCACTAGGTAGCGCCGGACCTGCCGCCTACAGCGCCATCCTCTAAATGCAAAAGACGGCGGGAAAAGTCTAGCCACGGCCGGAACACCCTGCAAACTGCTCCATTTCTGTCCTCTACCTTGCAATGCTCCGGGTATGACACACAATATAATAGCTGCAAACACTGGGTCCGTAAAGCGCCCATGCAGCACGCTGTGATAGCGTACACACAAACTCACAAAAGAGCAGTTCCTCTGAAAAGCATACACACGAGTCATATGTCCATAAACAGCAACAAAGTGCTCGATATAATAAACCCTTCCCTTCGGAAGAATGCCTGGCAAGCCATTCCCGGGGTTTCACTTGGGTTATGGGGATAATAAAAAGACGGTTACACCCTTCAGTTCACATGTTAACTGGACCTGAAAGATACCCCTCAACACAGGCCATTCTTGAGATTCGCCTTCAAGGGGACAGCATTCTATTACACGGTTCAACCCTTTGGTCTCTACTTGGCCCCACAAGCTTTTACAAAGTGTACGGACGCAGTGCTTTCCCCTCTGAGACAGATGGGAATCCGTGTTCTAAATTATCTCGACGACTGGCTCATTCTAGCCAGCTCGCGAGAGAAGGCAGAGAGGCACAGGGCATTCTCCTCTGCCATTTAGACCATCTCCGACTAAGGGTGAAATTTGCCAAGAGCATGCTGTTGCCCAGCCAACAAACACGTTCCTCTGCACTGTAATAGACTCAATGCAAATCAGAGCGTCGATCTCACAGAGCGTGCCGCGACCATAGCACGTTGAGTCACCTTCAAGATCGCAACGCTTCATCCCCTGAAAGTCTTTCAGAGAATGATGAGTCTAATGGCCACAGCCTCATCAGTGAACGGCTCGGCCTCTAACAAATGCGGCCGCTGCAATACTGGTTGAAGGCATGGGTGCCGCCACAAACTTGGCGTCACAGACGCGTTCAGCTCAGACTGAACGGAGCCTGCATGGCAGCCTCTCTGCTTATGGAAAGGCACCCAGTGGCTGCAGAGAGATGTTCCCCTCCACATTGTGTGCAGAAGGAAAGTGATAGCGACAGACACCTCCATGAAGGGGTGGGGCTCACTGCATGAAGGCTCACCGGCCGCGGGCCTGTGGTCAGATGCAAAAAGCAGCTTGCACATCAATTGCCTGGAAATGCTGGCAGTATGGCACGCTTGTCACGTTTTCCTGCCACAACTGGGGGACACTCACGTCCTGGTTCATTCAGACACTATGACTGTGGTGTCATACACAAATCACCAGGGGGTTCTGTCACCGAGGCGCCTATTTAGACTGTCTGTGTGCTTCTTCCTTTAGTGGGCCCAGCACAATCTGCGCTCGCTAAAAGCATCCCACATCCCCGGAAAACTGAACCAGGGCGCGGACATGTTGTCACAGAGAGTATCCATCCTCAGGAATGGACTCTTCACCCCCAAACTATTCAGCTTATCTGGAGAATGTTCGGCAAAGCAGAAGTGGATCTTTTTGCTTCAGACAGCAACACTTGCTGCCCAGCTTGTTTTACGAGGGAGATAGACGCACTGGCCCAGCCTTCCCCTCTATGCCTTTCCCCCGACCAGGCTGCTTCCTCAGGTTATCAGCCGGAGCAGGGCAGAAGGTCACAAATCCTCCTGGTCGGCCCCCTATGGTGGAACCAGCCGTGGATTGCAGACCTGCACTCAATGCTGACAGCAGCACCGTGGCGCGCAGGTGGTATCTTGTTCAGCGCTACCTCCGAACAAGGTCCATTACTTTAACCCTCTCTGCCCCATCAGGGCATTAAGAGCCTACGTTGAGTGGTCTGACCAGCTCTTTATCTGCTTTGGTGTCCGCTCCTAAGGCCTACCGGTCTTGAAGCAAAGGCTCTCTAAATGGGTTTAGACGCTATTTTGCTAGCTTACTCCTCTATGGGCCAGGACTACCCCATAGGAAGAAACGCTCATGCAGCTTGGGAAGCTAGGGGCATTGCCTCATCATGGGTGTGGTCTAGTGGAATCTCCCTGTCAGAGATTCTGTTGGCTGGTCCTTGCCGTCCACATTCGCCAAGTTTTATAACTTGGACGTCCACGCATTACATGCCAGGGTCCTCTCTGCCTAAAGGGTTAAATTTCCTAGCTCGCAGTGTTCGGCCGCCAAGCACCCGACTGCAACCTCAGCCTCTCAAGCTGTTAAAATATACTTGGCTCCCCCCCAGACCGCTGAAGCGCTCGGGCTGAGAGATCGGGCTCGCCAGCCCTTTTCTATGTAAATACTTGATCGCCATGTTTGGCCTGCCAGCCACCCAAACCACAACGAGTACTGCGTTCCATGCCGAGCTGTAAGTGCCCGTCGCTTCAGTCGAAGTAACCTGAAGTCCTGTGGCAGTTCAGCCGCTATATATAGACGGCCCCCCTCAGGTGAGCTTTGGCAGGAACCAGTCATTGCTTACTACAGCAAGGCGGCCAGCCGATTGGTTTGAAAAAATACCTCTGCACAACCAATGGCTGTGCAGTTTCATTGCCTCTTAAATAGGCTTTAGTTAGGGGGAAAAAGTAGTATTTCCCATAGCGTCTTAGCAAACGCAGTACGCGTTCCCATGTCTCAGGGAACCTGGGTTACGAAAGTAACCTATTCGTTCTCCGTTTTCATCATAGCTATACCTCATCTATAAGAGACAAAATGAGAAAAAATATTCCCGAAAATTATTTATATTAATACAAATTGTATAAATATTTGACAAATATTAATACAAGCAACAAAGTTTTATTTGAAATGAAGTTTTATGTTTAATTCATAATATTTTGATGATTTATTAATATTGGAAAATATTTTAAAAGAAAAAAGTTTTTTAAAAAGTGCTACGGTAAAAACGGTAAAAGAATTTACAGGGGAAACCCATAAACTGACATTCCCAGAAATCCCAGCATTTTAAATTTTGTTTGAATTTAATGTTTTTGATCAAATATCATATAATCAATACAATTTTTTTAAATACAATTTGTAATAGGTGCAGGTTTGATGTTATTGTGTCTTCAAAAGCCAGTCTAAAGCTATTTTTCAAAGCAGCTTTTCAAAGCAAATCCACACAACTTTAGTCCATCAATCAACATCTTCTGAAGTTTCTTTGTATGGAAAACATTTTTTCATTCCAAATCCATTCCTGTAAAGATACACACACTCATCTACATTATGGATGGAATTGTTTTTTACCAAACTTAAGTTTTTAGGGTGAATTATTCCTTTAAGGTAGCTTATTTGAAACCACTGGCTGCTTCTTATGGTCACCACACACCTGGTCTGGATGTGGAAGTTATTGGTGGTTCCAGTGTGTTCAAAGTCGTGGATAGCAGCAGCAAACACCATGGCCAATATTTCCAGTTCAGTGAGCCAGTGCTGTAAGAGAGCAAACCAGTCAGCCATTACCCAAATAATCATCATTACCATGATTCAACATCATCAAAATGAATTTCAACAGCTGCGCATATTAACCTGCGAGTTAAGACCTCAAGCGCTCAGCTCGTATTGATTACAAACAGATATTTGTCGGTGCGAGACATGCATGCACAATTCACTGAGCGCTCACTCACCATAATGCCAGTGTGTAGCATCAGATAGTGTGCTGTCTGCGTGACATCGGCAGCGTGGATCAGATTGTGGTAAGGGTTTCTGTGCTTGCTGTAGCCAATTTCCAGGGCTTCCACAAATGACACCAAGGAGGACACTGGTATCTGCACAGAGAAGTAAAAAAAATTAAACTACTATTAAAAAGTCAGAATTTGAATTATTTATTTAATAGTTTTAAAGAAACTAATACCTTATTATAGAAAATATCCTGCACAAAACTCTTTATGAGTTTGACCTGATATCTCACAATTGTAAATTTATTTACCTTAATTTATCATAATTTTGACTTTATATACCATAATCGCAACCTTAAATGTCACACCCTTTTTGTAAAATAACTGTATTTTATTAATTAATTAATATTATTATTATTATTTTGGTTCACATTTGTTTAAAACTTTCTCTCACAATGACAATTCTTTTTTTTTTACCTTGAGAAAAAAATAATATAGTCTTTTTGCACTCTGTATTCCTTAAATACAGACTGCAAACTCACCACCATAAACCATTTACTTCATTTTTTGGCTAGGAAACACTTCCTTAAACATCTGTATTCTTTCACCAAGATTAAAAATCTTTTTTTTTTTTTGGAATGGAACAGATTCTTGATTTTCAACCCTACTAGAAACACACAATGTGCTTTCAGGCTTCAGTCAGAGGCCTTAAATTTCCTGCCACAGCAGATTAATGGAGCATGTTACAGGCAACCGAAGTGTGAAGGAGCCATTTGCAGGAGCGTGATATCCATGTGTAATCACACGAAGAGAAGGGACTCCATACCTGACCACTTACACCCAAACACAGGCCACATGTGTCGCTTGCATTTACACAATAATCATGAGACCCTGTGCGTGTGAGTTTAGAGTCTGTCGTCACTGTGCTTGTGAAAAGGGTAAGAAGTGATGAGAGCTGACACAATGGGGAAAAACAAAGAAAGAGCACAGATGGAAAATGTCAGACGACTGGTATCAGATGTATATCACACATAAATCTCCTGTTACAGAAAAAAAACATGCATGCTTCGGAGACAACGTCAGCTTTGGGTAAAACTTTGGCTAAGAAAAAAAGTTTTGATTCCAAAAGGATGAAATCATAATGTATCCTAGAAATAGTTTACATAACAAATCTCTTTCAAACTCTATGCAGTCACAAAAAAGAGTCTAAAGCTTTTAAGATTTAATAATAAAAATCATGTAATAAATCATATAATAAAACTAGTTAAATTAACTCATGCATTATATTTCAAGCCTTTTGATGTCAAATTGTAGCTTTTGGTCAGTAAAACAGCCACTGCAAATCTTGAATCATCATGAATTTTTGTATATAAGTCAATATTTGAGTTGGATCTTTTTAATTGATCGTTGAATCTGCTTCATACACCGAATCAGATTTAATCAGTTGTAGAGAATTTGATTTACAGAGATTCTGAACTGATTCAGTCACTGAACTATACTGATTTAGTAATCAAAAGTAAATGATGATATACATTTCATGCTTTCGGAAGACTTTAAATAAAGTGCATATAGTAATACACAGTAAGCTACATTTATATTTTTTGTAAAGATTTTGTGTGTCTTTTTGAAGCGTAAACGCCGCTGTCCTTATTCTTTGTAACTGCATTAAAGAGGATACACATACAAATATGCTTTGAAAGTACATAAGGGTAAGTAAGTGACAGATTTAATTTTATTCAGTGGCACCATGGCAGTTTCCCTAAGGGTGTATGAGTCAGTATCCCAGGTAAGCAGTGTGTTTAATATCACAGTTTTGGTGTGTGTCTGGTTTTCACAGTTTCTCGTACCCTGAAGCGGCTGATCAGGTCATATCTGGTGAGAAGTTCATACACCAGGAACTTCAGAGCGTGTTCACTACTCGCCTCTTGAAGCGTGAAGACATCAAATGACCATTTATCAACATCCTGAAAAAAAAAAGACTGCTGTGAGTTGGTGGCAGATACAGTAGAAAAGGAAACAAACTAAAGCCTTTTTATAGTCTACAATAAAGATAATCTGTACCTTTAGAGCAGTATTTACAGATGGTGGATAGGTCAACCCTGCCATGTTGGATGTTCTTCTGTACATTCTGCAAACGCACAAACTATCATAAGTCTTTTTTTACTATGACTACACTGTAAAACAATTCAAGCAGTTTCAACTAATTATTATTTAGTTACAAGTTCCACAGAAATTTTCTGTCAATTTCTGACTTTAAAGTGTTATCTGAATTGTATTTTTTAGTTGGCTCAACCTTTAGTGAACTAGTTTTATAGTCCATTGAACTAAAATGTTTTCATTAGTCAAACATTGAGAGACTGTAGCAAGTTATGTCAATTAAAATGTATCTGTTTACCCCAGTGTGTTTTATGTTACCTCAACTAGGAATTGCAATTAAACATGATTAACTGGTTTATTAATCACTAAAAAGACACTTTACAACACATGATAGCCTTTATTTAATAATAATCTCCATTTAAATTTTTTTTAAATATATTTTTCCTACAAACTAAACATACAGGAATAAAAAAAGGTCATCTACATCCTTGATGGCCAAAGGGTATAAATTACATTTTCATCTGTGGGTGAAATACCCCTTTAAAGCTCCAGTCGACAAACATTACATCTGTAATACAACTGCAAAGTCCAAAGTTGGTGTTTAATGAAATAATAAGCTAAACAAAATGTCAGAAAAACAAACATTTACAAATATTATTGTTCACAATCACATCTTTAAAATGAGGCAGAAGTAAAAAAATAAATAAATATATAAAAAGAACCATGTGTGACAGTATATAAAATCAAATCAAGTCACCTTTATTCACATAGCACTTTATACAATAGAGATTGTGTCAACGTGGCTTTACAACGTCAAACAAGAAAATAGTTTGCCAATAATGCAAGAGGACATTAACAAGTGTTGACATCATCCAGCTTAGCTCTCTTCCAATAGTGTCTGTGCAATCAGTCTAGCACCCCCGAATAAACAGGTGAGCGTGATTTCACCAAGCACATCCTAGCAGATCCTGGAACAACATTCCAATCAACCAATCAGAAAATTTTTCTGGAAAGATCTGTTTTAGGCTTATAATCATGGTTACAGTAGGTGCTTCTACACCCTTGTTGATCAGTTATCATTTCCCACTGATTCTAGGTATACATTTTGGGTAGGGGTAGGTTTAAGGGTAAGGATTGGGATAAGTTTATATTTTTGGACAGTAAAGTTGATCCAGGATCAATAAAAGATGTTAATCCAGGATCATGTCTTACTAAAATCATGGTGACTGAATAAACAAGGCAAAGGTGACAGCGGCTAGGACAGAGGGCAGTTCTTCTCTGGCCAGACTAAACCAGCATGGCATGGTTTAATTCCAGGCTGCCACACAGGTCAGATTGAGCACAGGACTTGTCTGGTTCTCATGGTCTGGTCCCGATGGCCAACGAGGGCTTCTGAGGGGATCTTTCTCTGGAGCTCATCTAGCTGACATGGTCTCCGCTGACATTCAGGGCTGTAGAGATCATCTCTAGGTGCTGATCCACCATCTGATCTGGATACAGACTGGACATGTGAGGCTATTCATTTTGGAATAAAAATGAAAGACTAATATTAGACTATTAGTCTAAAAATGAAAGAAAGACTAATATTAGCATAGATGCCACTGAGAACAATAACTTCACTTTATAAGCTGAGTAAGAGCTTGTTCTTTTGATAGTGGCAAATCTTTATTAGGTAAAATTAGACAGAAGTTTGGTTTTCCCTGTTTATTGTTAAGGTACGTTAAACCACGTTAAGCTGTTTCCTTATGATGGACTTCTATAGGGGTGAATGCTTAAACCTGATGAAATGAAAATGACAATTTTCTTTGTCTTTCAGAAATACAGTGATATAAAAACACCCTAGCCTCGGTCTGATTTTTAAACGTGCATTAGGTGGTTGTAGCCGGCGACACTAACCAGGGGTGCGTTTCCCAAAGGCAAAGTTAGCCTACTATGGTCGCAAGTTCCGTCGTTACCAGCATAGTTCAACGATTCGGTGTTTCCCGAAAGCATAGTTC
>JAUMHQ010000063.1:17651972-17665286 GCA_032361165.1 Enteromius paludinosus
TTTGTACAGTATAAAAACCATTACGCCTATGGAGAGTCCCCATAAATCTCAAAAACCAACATCTGTGTGTGTGACTGACACATTTATTTGCACAGCATGGTTTTATTTAAAGTGAAAAAGAAAACATGTAATTTAAAACAAATAAATTAATAAAGAACTCTTTAATATTATGAAATAATATTTTATACTTTATAAAGTACTTGTACATGTGAACCTCGAATGACCACTCATAAGGATACATTTTTCAAAACTGATGATTTTTACATCATCTGGAAGCCGAATAAATAATTCATTGATGTATTATTTGATAGAAATATATTTGGAATACACAATGGAATCTGAGGGTGCAAAAAACTAAATATTGAGAACATCACCTTTAAATCTGTCCAAATGAAGCTTTTAGCAATACATATTACTAATCACAAATAAATTTGAATATATTTATGGCAAAAATTTGAACAAAATATCTTCATGGAACATGATACATGTTACTTAATATGCTAATGATGTGTGGCATAAACAATTCTATGATCATGACCCATACAGTGTATTTGGTTACTGTTACAAATATACCCATGCTACTGTACTTATGTTTTGTGGTCCAGGGTCTCTCTCTCACATATACATATAGTAATTACAATAATGAGAATAAAAAAGTAAAACATATAATGATCCTAAAATATCCATTATTTTACACATGCAACTGAACTTTCTATATTAATGTACTGTTGTAGTGTAAAATACTATACAATATCTTCATACTTTTATACTAAGTAAATAATAAATGTGATCTGTATATGTTTTTGTGACCAAATCCACTTTCACACCTGTGTGATATTCTGAACTGAAGGTGCTGTTTACGAGTACGTGCAGACAGAAGCAAGAAAAAGTCTCCACAGCCACTCGCTCATTTTCTCATAGTGCCGTGACTCATCCTGCCCTCGCTCTATTGGAGAGAAAGGCAGTATTCAACGCTGAAGTACCTTAAGCAACCAGCATAA
Organism: Enteromius paludinosus; assembly: GCA_032361165.1. Lineage (NCBI taxonomy): Eukaryota > Metazoa > Chordata > Actinopteri > Cypriniformes > Cyprinidae > Enteromius > Enteromius paludinosus. The sequence goes on from JAUMHQ010000063.1 coordinate 17,652,974, forward strand.
GATTAAATAAATAAACTTTTCCTGAGAAATGAATGCGGCAGAAAGAATAGCGACTGTTATTGCTCAGTCTTACGTAGGAAGCCCGAGCGGCGCAGGAAATGCGACATGTTATCATAACAAATATTCGCCGAGTTCCAGTAACAAGCTAAAATTGCTCAAAGCTGCTACCATGGAAATACATCCTGTGCCTGTCATTAGGAAAACGTAATTAGCCATAGCTGAGTCTGTCTAAACACAAGCCCATGAAACAAGAGGCTGTCAGGGCTCTAGTGGGACAACGTTAGTGCTCAGTACATGTCAGTCTGAAGCACAACCGAGCGACAGAGCTCTAGGTCTCGGTTAATTAGGATCGAGGGCCCATGGGATGCCTGGCTCTGTTGGCTAACTGTGAGGCTGACTTCCGCGGGGAGCGGGCCGAACATGAATACTCTTCAGACGGATGTGAAACTGCTGGAGATGGAGATGAGAATGCTTGAACAACAAAAGGGTGGACTAGATGAATAATCCTTCGGGGAGACAGCACTCATACCATTAATATGTTTTACTCCCTTCATGGTCTCCATCAAAGTGAAAAGAGAACCAGGCAGCTATGATTACGCATCTTTAAATGAAAAGGAAGAAACTTTCCTGTAGCTCAAATAGTAGAGACACCTAGATCATGGCTTCAAAAATAATTATAATAATAATATATATATATATAACTTGAATGCAATGTAAGTCGCTTTGTATAAAAGCGTCTGCTAAATGCAAATGGTGAAATCATGAAACTACATTAGTCAGAACTGACCCATTAAATGCAAATGCAGTTTGTCCAATAATTATGCGTTTTAATCTTAAACAATGCATTTGAATGAAATTACAGATTACAGCAAAGATTTAATTTTCTTATCCCATCTTATATTAAGTAAAATCAGTAATAATTTTATTGTAATATTGCAATTCTATCAAATATATTCAAAGCTCAGTTTTCAGTATCATTACTCCATTCTCTGTGTCACATTGTCCTTCAGAAATTCAAGATCAAGAAAATGTTCTACTTTAACAAAAAACTATTCAATCAAGTGCTACTTACTGGTACTTATTTCAGAGTGAAACATGTTTAAAGCCAGTTGTTTTTTTTAAGTGTAGTGTTATAAATTGCCATGTTAGAAGCTAAACTAATATGTGTATAATAGTAAGTGACACTTTACAAGGCTATTAAAAACCATTCAAAGATTTAATGAACTCATAAGTCAAAATCAAAGTGACTGCCTCAAATGCTTTCATCAAGCACCGACAGATCTTATGACCTTCACATACAGTACATAGTTAAAAACATGCAAATACAGTACTGCGCTGTACAGCATTTTGATATTATTTACAACATACAGTAGTCTGCTGTCACCTGCACTAGAACCTCAAATGGCACATATTGCATAAAGAGCAAAGGAGTGTAACTTATTTTCCATCACTGAAGTTGGCAACCTTATTTGTGAGAGTGTCGAAAGCCAAGTGTTCACTTACCTAGTTTCGTCAATGTACACTGCTTCCAGAACTGATGCGGCATATTCAATGTTTTTCCTCAGATCTACGACATTCACCTCCCCCTTATCCAGCTGCTTCACCAGACATCTCAATCTGCAGGAAAACAACAGTCACAGCGTCAATGTGAGGAAATTCAGGAAAATTCCACGTCTGATCTGAAAGCTCTGATGCTATTCTTTGACAATCCATGGTCGGTTACAGAAATAGTTCACATTTTTACATCATTTATTCAACCTCGTATCTGTATTATTTTCTTTCATTTGTGAAACGCAAACAGAGATGTTAAGAATTTGGCTCCAAACCCTAAATCACCATCTATTTTCATTAAAAAGAGCAGCTCTGAATGGAAGTCATACAGGTTTGGAATGGCACGAGGGTGTGTAATGATGATAAAAAAATTCACATTGTGTGAATTTTTCCTTGAAAAACCTACCACGCAAAAAGATATCTGTCCATGACACAGGAAGTGCAATCTGTTTTATAAAACAAACGAAACGGATAAATGAGACAGACACTGCCAATTCCGCACCCACGGAAAAACAAAGAGCGTTAAACGTATAAAATAAAAGATTACAGTTCATCAGCATCTTAATCATCAAATCTCATGAGTGAAAACGCTACGCTCAGTTAATCTCTCATGACACTCACAATAAGACTTTTTTTTTAATAAGCAAAGCAAATATCTTGGCAGGACTAATGTAAGGTAACCCTGTAAATATGTAGGTCGAAAAAACAAAGTTAACATTTGACAGTAATGAATTCCATGTAATCCAATCACATGCTGCCTCCCATTCCTTGTTTTTTGAACAACATCCCTTTTATCGCTCCTGAAAAATGATAGCGTAGAAATGATTTACACGGTGCAAAGAGATGAACAAGAAGAACAAATTATTGTCCCAATGGAAGACCCAACAATGGCCCAACAAGAGTCAATGAATTATTGATTTTGTTATCTGTTGGTACAGAATTTGATAGAATTCATGATGCCATGTGTCTAAACAAGATGTCTTCAGCTAAAATTTAGACCCACAACATCAAAAACACAGCAGTATACTTCATTACACACATGAAATACTTTTTAACCCTGTATTCATCAAACACATCTTGAGTGATTGCTGCTAAAAAGTTAATTTATAGTTTCATCTGATCATAGAAGCCAGTCCCATTCGTAGTTCCAGTCCTGTCTGAAAACTGAACATGCTGGAAATGCAAGGAGATTTTTCTTAAACACTCCTGAACAACATGTGCTGATGTAGAGGATGTTTGACTTGTTTTTTAAAGGTTTTCTTACCCTGAGACTCAACTATTTTCTGCAGTTCTCCAGCTGTGATCCTTGAAGAGTCTTTAGCCACTCAAACTCTACTCCTCACCATGTATTAGGATGATAGAGACACACGTCCTCTTCCAGGCAGCTTCATAACATTTTATGTTGATTGGAAATTCTTCATTATTTCCCTGATGCTCTAGCTCTTTTCTTAAAGCTGACTGGTGAAGCTCAATGATCTTTTGCTGCACCTAAATATATTATTTGTTTTTTCTCATTGTGTTGATGATTAAGGGATTTTGGGCTTTGTTTTCCCTCCTATATATATTTCTGTGAAACAGGAGGCCAGGGCTGGATATTTTCATGTTCATAATCACCCTGCAGTGCTCAAAATTGTGAATATGAATGGGAATATACTTCAGAGATTTTACTCACAAAAAAAGTCTAGGGGTGCTAATAATTGTGGCCAACAAATATTGGAGAAAAACATTTATTTTACAGTGAGATTTTCTCCCCATTCCAATTTGTTTTAATTCAACGATAGGTTAGAATTTTATACATTTTTTGAATAAAAGATCAAAAGGATAAACAATGCAGATTCATTTTCACAGCCACCTTTGCTCAGATTTACCAAGGGTGCCAATATTAGTAGAGGGCACTGTACATACAGGCACAATTTTTAGCAGCTAACCAAATCATATTCAAGTTACAGTTTTTTCCCCCTGGTTTCCCACAAAAGGCTTTAGCCTAGTCCTAGACAAAAATGTAAATCTGAGCTGTTTCAATTATAAGAAACTTGAAACATGTCAGTGCCTTTGTTTTGTGTTAAGATGCACACCAGTAATGTTATTTTTTTCTAAGGCATGTTTATAAAAATGATTTAAATGTCCTAATTAAACTATGGCCTTATCCTGGCTTAGGCTAAGGCCTGTCTGTAAAACCTTGCCATAATGAATATAGCCTTAAAATGCACACTCTATAAAATCAATAAAATGTTGATTTTTAATATTTTGATGAGCAATCTGGAACCCATGGACATGAGACTGGGTTTCCTCTTTTGTAATGCTTTGCCAGGTTTTTACTGCATATGAGTTCGGTTGTTGTTTGTGGCTTTTTCTTTTCCTTTAGTTGTGAAATGCATGCTCAATTGGGTTCAATTAGAAGATTGCCTTAATGTAGCCATTGCAGAATATTACACTTTTTTTTACCTGGGTTGCCTCTGCTGTATGTTTTGGGTCATCATCCATTTGTACGACGAAGCGCCACCCAATCAACTTTGCTCCATTTGACTGAATCTGGGCAGATATCCCTGTACACTTCAGAAATCATCCGGCTGCTTCTGTCCTTTGTCACGTCATCACTAAACACAAGTAACCCAGTGGCACTGGAAGACATGCTCATGCCATCACACTGCTCATGAGCTGCTCCAAGCCTTCTCCATACTTTTCACTCTCAGAAATAGATAGATAGATGTTCTCTCAAGGACTTTTCTGAGTTGTCCATAAGCTCAGATCTGATGTTGAGTCTTAGAGAGAAGCTGTCAGAAACACACATGCCGCTGAACTCCCTAATCCTTGATCAACAAAACCTCAATCACAATCAGCAATCTGTAGCAAAAGAGGACACATTTGCTTCTGATATCTAAAACACAGCTTGATAGAAATCCCTAATATATATATGAATCAAGATCTGCTGACAATATAGCATAGTAAAAGATTTACAAGCTAAGAAAAACAAATAATATAAACCAGACCACACTTTTTACACACAGCTAATTCATCTGTTTTAAGCACATTCGAAAGCCATAGAAAACACATGTGCATTTTATTGGAGAGGTGTATGCTAATTCATTTAGAGGAGTCCCAGACATCTCCGAAGTAGTACAATCCCAGTGCACTGAGGTATAGCAGGTATCCATAGCTTTAAAAGATTGATGGTTGACATCAGCACAGTCTGTCACTCAGTTAATTCAGGTATTCCACTAAAAGGATAGGAAACACTTCTGTTAATCAGCCAAGCCGGCAGAGTTATGGAACGATAATCTCAAAATGGCCAAATGTCCTCTGATTAATGTCTGCTTTCAATCACCCAGCCGCTTTTTTGTTTATGACAGTGGTCTGTAACTTAGCAACTTGAACAAACACCTCTTCATCAGCGTGCTATTGACAGATAACACATACGCCTAAACTCAAACTGGATGTGGTTCTGTGCCACAGAAATGGTACGACAGGATGACAGACAAACAACAGCAGAAATACAAACAGATGAAAGAAACAGCAGTGAACACAGAGCATGTTGTTTTTTGTCAGCGTTGATTCTCCTGAAGTCTGACCTGACTTCATTCTCTAGCCATTCCCAATTCCAGTCACGATAGGATCCGGAATGATGTCTGACTCTGATTGTAGTCTGGGGTGGATCAGAATAACATCTGATGTGAAAATGACGCAAATGTTCACGGTAAACTGCTCTCAAAGCAGAGCTAGTCATTCTTGCATTCACTGCAATTTGTCTGTCAAGTATGTGACCGGAAAGAATGAATTACCTTTGGAAGATCCTCTGTCGTTTCTGTGAAAATGTGGGTCTGATACTCCTGCGACTGTTTTCATGTGAAGATTTTGTCAAATTACTGGATTTCATCACCACAAAGTGAGAGCTGAGGTACAAATAGCTTCATGACAGGAGCATACACTGACATAAACTTTACCAAATGTGGATTTCAATGGGATCCAATCCCAATGGGAGTTTTTTGCAGCCCAGAGGAAAATATTATTTCTCAGCTGTAAAAAAAAAACTTAACAATTTTACAAAAGTTGTAAATAAAACAGATTAGTGTTTTATTCCTTTATTCTATTCTTTTTTTATACATTTATTTTATGGCAAAAAACACCATTACATTTTTTCATGTTTGATAAAATGTTACTTTCTTGCTCATTTGTAACTATTTGTGAAATTTACTAGTGATTTCTCAGTGAAAATAGTAAACCCTACACCTTTTGGACTCTCCATTTCAACTTTCATTTAAAAAGAGCAGCAAAAATAAATAGTTCTAATTGGTCTAAATTCATGCCTTTGGTTGAGCTACTTAAACAAAAAGAGCAGCAAACAGCAAAGAGCTGTTTTTGTTCCTCAGAAAGTACCCAACCAACAATGCATATTATGCTTGGACCGGAGAAAGAAACAACTTTTAAAGCTTAAATTAATAGTTCTCCCAAAAACAGGTATTTGCCAATCGACTGCCATTTTTATACATTATACAACTTTAAAAACAAGTTTTTTAATTCAAAATACAGGTCCGCTATCCACAATCTGAATTTCTCCAGTGAAATAACTTGTGGATTACTGTGCTGATTACTCATCCACTGTTTGGGCTGTCATTCTGACGGCACCCATTTACTACAGAAGAGCCATAGGTGAGCAAGGTCATGCTAAATTTCTCCAAATCTGTTTTGATGAAGAAACAAACTCATACATCTCGGGAGGCTCAAAAGCTTTTAAATATAAATCCAAAAGATAAACAAGCATTAAACTACCATTTGTAATGTGAACAGATCTGTTTCCATACAACAATCAGCAGGAGTATGAGCAAGGGCAGAATCTGATTCAGTTTAAGTAGCTGGGGGCGAACAGCACTGCGGTGACATGTCGACCTATCAGGGCCTATTTTTACCTGGAGTGTGTGAAAGTGCGTGAGGGAGACGGACTCCATTTGGCTTGTAGAAGGTGGCAGGGGAAAAGGGCAGCAGATTGATAAGTACTTTGGAAACATTGTGAGCAAGCCTCAGTCCTGCCCTCGTTTCATGGTAAACTCCGTCTCTCACCAATCCCTGTTTTTGAGCGCCTAGGTAATGAAGTATAATGAAGTACAATAGAGAGAAGGGTGTGTAACTGTGTATTACACACACACAAACCAACCCACCCAAAATGTCACAGTATTACTAATTATCACATCATTTCAGCAGGCTGCAGAAGAAAGTACTGATCCAAGCATGATATCCATACAGCACTGTTTTAGAAGAGGATTTAAAGTTCAGCTTCATCCTTTCTAATATTACTTTCTTTTTCATTCTCTCTTTAAAATAGCTTAGATGAAGATACACAATTAAACTAGGTTATTTTATAGTTAATTAAAACTAAAACCATTAAAAAACATTTTGCTACTTAAATAGAATTAACTTTAATTAACAAAAAATTACCTTGGGTTAAAAATAATGTGTTACATGACATATTCACTGGAGAGTGCTACATGTGTTGTTGCATTGCTAACTAAACTCTAAAACTACATATACATACATATAAGGAAAGGATGTGACGTGGCCAGGTTTGGTTTCCCATACTAGGAATTTGTGCTCTGCATTTAACCCATCCAAGTGCACACACACAGCAGTGAGAAGTGATCAACCACACACACACACACACACACCGTGAACACACACCTGGAGCAGTGATCAGCCAATGCTGCGGCGCCCGGAGAGCAGTTGGGGGAACAGTGCCTTGCTCAAGGGTCTCACCTCAGTCTTGGTATTGAAGGTGGAGAGAGCACTGGTTATTCACTAACCCCACCCACAATCCCCGCCGGACCTGGGACTCGAACCCGCGACCTTTGGGTTACAAGTCCAACTCCCTATCCATAAGGCCACGACTGCTATGATAACACATTATTATAGATAATAAACTCAAACTTTTGAACCCCCTTTGAATATGATATTTGATATGACACAAATGCAATGGGATTCAGAGCCTTGAGTGCATCACCCTCCCTCTGGTCCCCTCACAACAGCTGTTGTGCTTATCAGCATTCACATGAAGCCTGTAAGAGTGTGTTTAACATTGAAGACAGCAAGAGAGCAGAACCTCCGACAAGAGCTGCTCCCTCAGATGATATATTAAATGCACTCGTGCCAGTGTACTCTCATTCCTCCTCTGATGTTTGCACACATTATATTTGCCAGGAAGTTTTATACAAAGCTTATTCAGTATACATTTTAGAACATTGTGCGAAGTATCATTTATAGAGTCTATTATTTGCCCTTATAGTGTATATGAAATATGTGAATATGTATAATATGTGTAATTTAATATGTATGCAACTACATTTAAAAATGTATGTTTTGGCAATCTCATGCAGATTTTTGCAGATTGTGCATGCTATATGCTGCAGAAATACTCAAATAAATATATTAGTTTTGTTTTTGTTTATTTTTCTATAAAGACCTAAGATGCAAATTAGCCTGTACAATCTCCATGCATAACCTTTCAGTTCAGAATACAAAAATAATTAAATAAAAAAAAACAATGTGTTACATGACATATTCACTGGAGAGTGCTACATGAAGCAGTGTTGTTGCATTGCTAAGTAAAGTATTAAAAAACGTTGTTTAAAAGCTGAAATAAAAATTAAATTAAAAAAATATATTAAATTAAACCAACTGAAATAAAATAAGTTTAAGCACTAAAAAAACAAAAAATAAATAAAATACAAAAATAATTTGGAGTCTGCTACCAATAAAATATCTGTTGTTTAAAAAAAGTTACAGACAACTTAGCTGCAGTCTTAAATCATTTTTATGGTAAGCGGATACTGACCATCGTAAAACTCTGAAAGTGATTCAATGGCGCCAGAGCCATTATATGACGGGCTTACGAGGCACATGTGCCATCTTCTCTGGTTTAGTGGCTGTTAAACAGAAATATCTGACAATATAAAGCAATTAACCTGTTAGAATCAAGTAATCCCAGAGAGCAGTTTGAATATGACTGCAAACCTATCAGAAAAACCAAAGAGCTGAAGTATGACGGGCTGACAGACCATTCCTGTCAAGTGCTTTCAGAGCACAACCACTTATACCGACTGTATTTTTGGAGGCTTTGCCATGGCCCCTGACACAGTGCACTGGGGAGGGTCTAGAGGACCCTTATGGAAATGAAAATAATCATTGAAAAGATGCCTGCCTGAAAACAGACGGTTTTACTTCTACAGCAGGCCTCCCAGAAGCAAAAGCACAGTAAAGAGAGCTGTATCGTCCTCTTTTAGCTGCATCTGGACTCTTCAGCCCATGCAGTAACATGCTGCTCCGTCTGAAACGCACCCCAGGGACCCGTTCCGATCCATCCCTAAGTCCCCTTTTTCCAAATCTAGACCCACCGAGGCTTTTCATAGCTCGCAGTGTATCCGCCCAGGTCAGATTAGGGATTGCAAAACAAAACAAGCCCTGGAAGTTTGCTTTGAGTGCTCCTCAGAGCCAGCTCGTTCTCTGAGGGTGCATGAGAAAGCCCCGGAGGAAGGGCGAGGGGGATGTTTTTCGTCGTCACTAGCAGTGAGACGCTGGCACAGGCAGTCGGCAGGCCATCGTGCCCCAGTCACACAAGTACAGAGTGAGGTCAACCTCAAACATTTTCCCATGAGCTTGCTGTGCCGTTGTACGCGAAAAAGTCCTAAACTCAGAGCCGTTGCCGTCACCGAGGGTCCCTCGGGGATCCGGAGATGGAAAGAAAGAAAGAAAAGACGTGCTGCCAGCCTCTCAGACAGCTCTGCATTCCTCACCCCGCCAAGAGGGCACCCATAGAACCACTCACTGACCTGAGAATATTTAGAGAGGTGGGGACGAATGTGTGATGAGTCCAGAGACCAGACCGGCTCCTTTTATATACAAAAATCGCATGCATAATGTGCACAAGCCGGCCGGAAACTGTTTCCCGCCCCATTTATTCTGACAAATAAATGGAAGTGCTCTCTGATGTCACAAATATCCCGCTGCTGACTTTTTGGTTCCAAAAAGTCCCCTCGGCAACAGGGAAAATATTGTCACAAATTGTCCTCCCTGGACGCCAGCACTGCTTACCAAACGTATTTATAGACAGATTGTGAACGCGGGCGAAGATTTGGAAGAAAGTGGACTGTCATCATGTGCCTGTCCACTTTGGTTTTTCCAATCAACCAAGACATACCAGTTAACTAAATAATGACTGACTAATACATTTGAATACAGCCTTATCACATTAAAGGTTAACGAACTAAAGAACATAAAACCAAAGTAAGCTAACCCAATTTTTTAAGGTGTCCTTGCTACATGTTATATGTACTTACTATTTTCATAACAATAAACTATGCATAATTGCATGCAAGTAACTCTACACCAAACTACTTATAATGATTACTTAGTTAATTACTATTACTCAGTAATAACACTGTAACAAGGCCAACTTATTAGTTTGAAATTAGTTTTGAATATTTTATTTATGAAGCATTTACATTCAATGTTGACAATATAACATTTCTTATTGTTTCAGGCAAGAAAGGGGCCTGAAGAGGCTGGTGTCCAGAAGACATGAAGACATGCAGAGCCATAATTCCTGTAAGACTGTGCGTGCACGGATTTGACTAAAGGACTTCAGCCCCTCTGGTGACGTGCTAAACACAGGTTGACATAAGCAGTCTGCAGTGATCTGCGCTGCCAGAGAGCAATTCCTCGAGCCAGCAGAGCTCTGATTAAACAAACATCCCATTCTTCACAAGCCTCAGTTTCTTCACAGGCCTACAAGTGCTGAAGCCACATCTTAATGCCCGCAGGACAGGCTGGTTTACTCTGGGTTGTAAACTAACCTCTTGGGTTGGAGCAGTTAAGCTGAAGCTCTAAATACAAGTAACGTTGGTCTAGTCGTGTTTTGGCAGCACAGAGGGCACTGATTTACTGCCTAAGACTGTCTCTGTTAAACATATCCCTGTGCTTATTCTCTACTAGCCATGTAAATCCTAACCCCTAGGGGATGTGAATGACTTTGATGTTCAAGAAATTGGGCTAAAAAATTATGTGCCATTTTGTTGTGATTAATTGTAATAAAAACATTAAGGCAATTAATTACTGTATGTTTACTAAACCTGTTGCAGCTGTAATTTATTATTATTATTATTATTTTTATTATTATTATTTTTGTTGTTATTCAAAACTTTAATTTTCCTTTCAAAACTAACAACATCCAAATAATACATACATCAGTCACTCACATAATTAAAATGGAACATAAATATAAGCAATATTAATAATGACTAATTATTAAACTACTATTACTTCTAATTATTATTATTATTAAATCATAAAATATGTTATTATATATGTAAAGAAGCATCGGAGGCAGTAGGATCCATTTGCAGGCTTTATTAAAACTCAGTGTCGTACAGGCAATGGTCAGATATCCACGGGAATAAGGGGGGTTGAAATTCTAGCACACATTGGAATGGAGTTAGATTGGTGGCAGGTTTCCGCAGAGAGTTCTGGGTGTACTCAGCCTAAAAGATGAACTGACTCCAATCGTTTTGATTCTTATGGCAATATGTGCGTAGGAATCTGATGAGTTCTTGGTTGAGCCTTTCGGCTTGTCCGTTGGACTCCGGGTGGTATCCTGAGGTCAGGCTAATTAATATTTAGTTGCGAACAGAAAGCTTTCCATACTCTGGAGGTGAATTGAGGCCCACGATCAGAAACCGGAAGACTTGATTCATAAGTTCTTGTGCTGTTTCCCAGGCTGTAGGCAGTTTAATCAGAGGTATTAACCAGCAGGCCTTGGAAAACCGGTCGACGACTGTTAATATAGTGGTGTAGCGGTTTGAAGGTGGTAAGTCGGTGACAAAATCCACCGCTAGGTGGGACCAGGGACGTTGAGGTAAGGGTAACGGATGGAGGAGTCCAGCAGGTCGCTGTCTGGAGGATTTCGTTGCTTGACATACCGAACATGCTTTTACGAAGTTGGCCACGTCCCGGCTGAGGGTGGACCACCAGAACTTGTTGGTCATTAGATCTGCAGTGCCCAAGACTCCCGGGTGACCTGCACTGGGATTGGCATAAACCAGTTGGAATAGGCGTTGGCGCAGAAGCTCAGGGACATACTCCTTGTCGGCCGGGCAATTGGGAGGGGTGGGATCGTCTCGCGGGCCTCAGACAGTTCTCTTATAATATCCCACTGTACAGGTGCCAGGATGATGGATGGTGGAATGATAGTTCTCTGTTCTCTGACTCGGTTCTCTGGGTGGGTTTGTCGAAGAGTCGTGATAGGGCATCAGCTTTGCCGTTCTTTGACCCGGGCCGGTAGGTGATCTGGAAATCAAACCTGGAGAAGAATAATAAGACCACCGAGCTTGTCTGGCATTTAGTGACGGTTCTCAGATACTCCAGGTTACGGTGATCTGTGAGTACTAGAAAGGATTCTCTCGCTCCCTCAAGAGTACACCACCACACAGCAGAATATTCCCTCTATCACAGCCTGAAACCGAGAGCATGAACCAATACTTCAGGGAGGAACTTGAAAAAGGCTTCATCCGTCCGTCCACGTCTCCGGCATCAGCCGGATTCTTCTTTGTCAAGAAAAAAGATGGGGGACTTTGACCATGCATTGATTACCGGGCACTGAACGACATCTCCATCAAGTTTAGATATCCCCTTCCTCTGGTACCAGCCGCCCTTGAACAGCTCCGGTCTGCCCGCTACTTCAACAAGCTCGACCTTCGGAGCGCAATCTGGTCCGCATCAGAGC
>JAUMHQ010000063.1:17725028-17743045 GCA_032361165.1 Enteromius paludinosus
CTCTCTCTCTCTCTCTCTCTCTCTCTCTCTCTCTCTCTCTCTCTCTCTCTCTCTCTCTCTCTCTCTCTCTCTCTAGGACTTTTTCTGATCATACACTGCTGTCCGTGTTCCACTAACTGCTCTCCAACTTCTCACGCAGCACCTTGTCTGTTTGAAGAGCATTTTCAATTCTGTCCTCTCTCTTTTCCTCTTTTTTTTTTCCTTCTGTTAGGGTTGGGAATCCAGAATGTTAACTTTTTGAAAACAAAACTGGTGTACAGCAATGTACTAAAATACTTTTGTGTTTGCCTTCTTATTTCTTTGTGACACTGCTCAACGAAATAATGCTCAACGAAATAAAATCAATCAATAAATAAATGATTAACATGTTTTTCCAACATGTTGGAACTTATTGTATTTGGTTACATGAGTCAAAAATATGTATGCATCCATATATAATATAATTGGCTTTTACATAGTACATGTGGTGTATGTAGTACGTTATAATTTGAATGAATTATTGTGCTTCCTAAAGGGTTCGAAAAATAATTATTGAATTTAATTTCCTTTGATTCCCATTCCTACTTTCCCTTTTATCTGTCTTGCTTTCTCTTTCAATCTCTATTTTCAGTCTCAACATTCTGCCTCTCTTCTTTTATTTCTTCCTCTGCATTCTCTAACTGTGATCAAATCCCTGCACTTTACCTCACTGTTCATCCTCTCTGATCTGTCTCGAACAGTTTGAATCTGTGTTTCATGATCAGTGGAATATCAGTCAGTTGCACATGTTCACAGTGATCCTGTTCAAGCTGTTGCACGTTTAGCAGTGATGTTTTTCCCTGTTCGTTGTAGGCCTGTGGAGATCCCAAGGCAAAACCTTCTTACCTGATTGACAAAAACCTGGAGTCAGCTGTGAAATTCATCGTCAGAAAATTCCCAGCCGTCGAGACGCGCAACAACAACGTAAGTTTCATTTTATGACCCAAGTATGCTTTAGTCCATGATATAATGTCGATGCCAGAATAATTGTTTTTTACCATGTATTAGATTAGAAATCCAATTGATGTTTAATGTTGATTGATGTTTGAAGGCGCTGCATGTGGATTTGTTTTATTTGATTGTTTTTATAAAACCTCTTTCAGCCCCTTTAATCAGTCGTTATAACTAAAGAAAGAAAGAATTGCATGTTTTCTCCTGCTTTCAGGTGTGCATCAGTAAATGTGGTTATGATTACTATGTTTACTATGGATCATCCCAGTTTTTCAGCAGTAGTTGGAAGGATGTAATTCCTCTTTGCTTTCTGTTATTACATCAGATCAATTTAAAATTCATAATTTTATAAATCTACTAAGAGAAAATATGCCCCTTTGTATAAATCTGGTGCCGTGACCCAGGTCATATATTTATCCGATATTTTGTACTAGTCTTAGTTAGGGCTGTGCAAAAAATCGAATGCGATTATCATGCGCATCTCATCAGTAAAGCCGGTTCTGTGATTAGTTGTAAATCTCAATAATGTGCTTTTATTACACAGAGCTGTAGTTCACCGACAAGCTATGCAATATTGCGTTCAATAACGGCGATGAATCACCTGCGACAGTGAACAGCACAGCTCTAATCTTAGTCTTAGGCTGATGAAATAAAAATGCTAAAAGGGGCTCCTTAATGGCATTAACATAAAGTCAGAATCGTTCCTCCATCTCAGTGGTTATTACCTTTTTGTTATTGTTATTGAGGAAAAGCGAAAAGAAAAATGAAATCGAAATAAATTGAAATTGAAATTGAAATTGAAATCTTGATTGTTTATTTTCAGATAATGGCTATATTATTAAAAATGTAGTTATTAAACATATATAATCTTAGATATAAGCAGATATATACAGCTATATCTCCTGTGCTTGTATTAAGTAGATGTGGTGTTGGGTGACTGATTTTTTTTTATAGTAGTGAAACAAGTGCTCAATAATCTGTTTTCTGTGTTTCAGCAGTTTTAGTCTCCCATCTGATTACCATCATACCCCCTCCAACACCACAGTCACCAAGATTAGCCCTTTCTTGTAACACTTTGTTGCCATTGCCACAACCCTCTGAAGCATGTTTACCATGCTGTTCACGGGTTAACATGGTGTTCGTTCCTTAACCACCAGAGAGTGATTCAAACATCGCTGCTTATGGTTGGAAAATATTGAGGTCATTGTTAAAACACTATGTTTTGTCATGCAGCCCCCTTTTTTCCAAATGTTTGATGTAGTTTCAGCTTTATTAGGTCAAAACATGAGATGATGTCCTCATAAGAGGGGCTTTCTCAGATCTGTCTGTCTTTCCAGGAACCTTTGGCCACACTTAACTTGACCACAACACCACAAATATGATTTATTCTTAATGTGGAATCCTTTTTGTCTGGGTCGATCTATATAACCCAGAGAAAAGAGGAAGTCAGCACTTCTTTGCTGGTCCTATTCAGAAAGGAAATGACATCAGCTCAGCCCGTGTTGCTTTAGGAATGCAGGCGTGTCTTTCACACCTCTACTGGTTTAGGTTTGGCATTCCTGACTGATCTCTGTGCACATCACAAACTACTTTTACTGCTATTGGGAAATGTACATTTTCCCCCTGGTTATTTTTTCGGATACCCCTTTTCCACAGACAAGATCCTATTTCCAGCAGGATTTTCTTTAAACCTAGACCACTCCCATTAAAAAGATCCTTAAAAAGATTCCTGAGATTGGTGCTCCTTTTTTCCCCATTGGTTCATAAGTGCAATTTTATTTACAAAAAGCATACGTGTGTATTGATTGCCAACAAAATTGTTTGCATATTTACATAACTTCTGATGCAACATCAAAGCAATTTGTAAAGACAGATCCGATACATCATTCCGCGCTCAGGTAAATGGAGCTTCACCCTAAATGCTATCCAAGCACGAGGTCTGGAATGTCCCTTTTAGAGGAAAATGGACAGAGATGACATTTAGCCTGAATTCGTATTTGTAAGCCTCAAAGGAAATGTGATTTTGGGAAAATCATCAGCATCATGACATCCAGCCCTAATTTATGGATTATCTCATAACAAATTAACCAAACATTGTTTTCACGTGTGCTATAATATATGATTTTTTATATTCATTTCATGTCTCAAGTGTGCGTTTTGTGTTCATTTTTAATTTTGGTTCCTTCGTAATAACCAACCACCATGTCCGTTTGAAGTGTTTTATATATCAGATGCCGCTTTGCCTTGTATTTTGTGTTAAAGATGTTTAACTGCTTCTCGCAATGATGTGGAGCCGTGTCATGTTTAACTGTGTTTGAGTTGCCTTTTAGTGTTGTTTTATATTTCCTTTTTTGTGTTTTGTTTTTTTTGCATTTTTTGCATGCTTAACATGGCTATTTTCTGGATTATTCTTTTGGTAAGTTTGGACTCCGCTTGGAGTCCCATTTGCTTTATTTAGTTCCTGCTCTTATGTACATGTAGTTTAACATTTCAGTTGTACTCACATATATATATGTCGGTATTTCAGTAACCTACATTGACAAAAGGAATCTCAGATGGCCCCTTTAAATAACTCTTAAATGTTAAGGCCTGTGAATTGTTTATTTGGAGTAGCTGTTATATAATATTTGACTACTGATTGGGATTTGCTCTGAGCTTCCTTTTGAGTCTCTTACTGCATGGTTAACATGCTTTCCTCAATATATTTATCCACTCTATTCAAAACAAGTTTAAAATGAGTTTTGGTCTACTACGCACAGCATCACATAGCTTTACCCCGACACACTTTATTCTGAAAAGAGCAGAGATGGAGGTAATGAAACTTCTTAATCTTCAAACTATGGCAAGTGTGACTTTAATAGTTTGATTTAAGAACTACATGATGTGGCGATTAATTTATCACAAACTAAGCTTGTCTTTAAAAAAAAAAACAAAAAAAAACACAAAAGATCATTTAAAGTTATTATTGTGTTAAATGGGAAATTTAGATATATAGATAAATTTATTACGCAGGCTACAACAGCAAAACATAATCTAACTATGGAACATACTGTAAGAGAAGATAATTTGACAAACATCTCAGTATTTTTGGTTTATGCAGTAACTGGTAACCAAACCAGCTTTGTTACCAGCAATCTTCAAATACCTTATTTTATGTTCCACAAATAAAAGTAAGTTATACAGGTTTGAAACTATGAGGGTGAGTAAATGATGACGGAATGTTTATTTGTATCTTGTATTTTTTTTTTATATTTTTTTTTATTATTATTATTATTATTATTTTTATTTATTATTATTTACTGAAATTGACCTCCTAAATGAGAAAATTAATTTGCCAGGAGGTGGCAATAAAAATAATTTAGGAATTAAGTAAACTGCTCACTTTCTGAATGGGTCTTTGAATCTTTGATTCACCCAATTTGTTTAAAACACACAATCATTCAGAAACTAAACACTGCTGTTGCTCACAGACACACAGCTTCTGTGGTTTTAGATGATATTCGCATTGGCACGGTTGAGCAAAAACAGACAATATTAATGTAAAGGTCTAGAGGCATGGCCAGTGCATTAACTCTATTAAAATATTTTAAGGTTGTTGTTTTTTTTTGTTTGTTTGTTTGTTTTTATATATATAACCAATTGACGTGTTAAACTGGCATCCCTAATAAATATAAATAAACATGATGTTTTTTACTTTTGTTTTCTTTTAATTTTCATAATGAAAATTTTTTATAATGTAATAATTTTGTGTTAGAAATGCTATGTTGTTATGCTATAGTTAATTTTACTGGCTTCAATCTGGCTTGATGCAACAAAAAAATTATATAATTATTTGTTTATTATGTTTATTATTCGTTTAGTAAAAATAGCATACATACATGGGAATATAGACATTTTAATATAGACATTTTTTATATAAAATTTAATATATTTTTACATCTTTTTAATTTAGGAGTGAAATGTGACCCGTTCCAGATCTTTTTATTTCTCAAAGTTTCATCTCCCTCTCTGCTGTTTTTACCATTTCTCCCTCATATGGGTTTACAGTATTTAAATACCGGACTCATTTATCCTAGAAAAGCATATAATCCCCCTAGATTATAAGGATGTGAATATATTTCCAGTGAAAGTATGCAGGGTGGGGATGGTGTGGTTTGATGGAATTTGTGTCTTCTGTCTTAAATGTAGTTTTCTCTGATATTGGGCTTTAAGGGTATCTGAAGTGCATCATTAACTCTATTAGCTCTAACCTGGTTTTCTGGAAATCCTGATAGATACTAAGGATTCTGTCACTAACTTGATTCTAGAGCATATTTGCACTGCTCTTCACTCTGGAGGAGACGGAAATGACAAAAGTCTTTACAAATCATGGCGTTTTTAAGATGCTTGAATTGAGTTGACTCTTAGAAATAATATATAACATCATACAAACATCATTGAAATACAAGGACAATAGCAGGACATCACAGAATATAGATGCGCATGTATAAAATGAGGTTGGAAAACTCATGTTATTTTGAGTACCTTCCCAGGTGCAGTGGTAGTGCATTTTTGCTCTAGAGTTGCAAATACCATAAAGACAACCAAAGGGTAAAGGCCTGTGCGTGTCAGGACTTGATGCAGGGTTCATTCACTAGTTTCACTGTCAAAAAAAAAATGCTGTCTTTGAACGGGTTCAACAATAAGGATGTACAGGAGGGTTGTACTTGCACTTTCAGCATTGGGTCTGCCACAGAAATAAGTAGTTTTGTATGCATGATATATATTCATATGTGTATATTTACATTGTGTAGGAATTACATTCAGTGTAACTTCAAAACAATGGAATATACAGCAGAAATGTACATCAGCTGTCATTACCTTAGTTTCAGCAGACTCTCATCATTATAGGATCACTTGAATTCCCAGCAGCTGTGTTCAGTGCATTACAGAAACCCAAATGTTGAAGTCTGCCAGTCTTAAAAAAAGACGTACATCAGTAAACATCAGTGACAATGCAGAACTCTCCTAAAAACACAAGTAACAGTTCCCCTGGCATATGTCCTAAAACTGTCTCGCATCCTTTATTGTTGACCCTTGCTCTGAGACAGAATCCAGCAGCTTGAGATCTGTGTGCATTTCTAGTTCAAATGATCTAATTTGAGCCCTGCTGATAAGTTTCCTGGCCAGATATTAAAATGATGCGACTTTGTTTAATGTGGCAATGTTTAATTTGCACTTTATTGTCTTATATTACAGCAACAGCTTGCACAACTACAAAAAGAAAAGTCAGAAATACTGAAGAATTTAGCTCTATATTACTTTACCTTCGTGGACGTTATGGAATTTAAGGTATGAGTGCAGTTGACCTCTGGTGACCTCATTCAAGAAACAGAACGAATGTCTGTGTTCATAAAAATCATTTTGATGTTAAACTTTAAAGGGTTGCAAACTATTTATGCAAATTAATTTGGCTGGGAATAAGATCATGTGGGTGTAGTTCTGCATAATTAGCATTTTTATGTGATAATGGTGTTTTAGTATTATTTATACTATTGTAGTATTCATATTTTTAATTAATTTGTGTGTGTATTCAGTTTTGATTTTAGCAAATTTATGTGCTTTGTCATTATGTATATTTAGTTTTTTTTTTTTTTTATTAAAATTTGAAATTCAATATAATTACACAATACTATTTACTATTGAATATAAAGTTTATTCATTAAAATAATACACAGTTATACATTTTTTTAGTTTTTATATATATATATATATATATATATATTGAGAGTGCTTTAAAACTAAAATGCTTTTCTGTTCCCCCAGGACCATGTTTGTGAACTTCTGAACACTATTGATGCTTGTCAAGTTTTCTTTGACATTGTGAGTTAAATTAAAGCCAGTCAATGCTGTCTTGGAATTTTCTTTCAGTTGCATTGTTTATGTATAACAAAGAATCTCTTTTTCCATAATGCAGACTGTAAATTTTGACCTCACAAAGAACTACCTGGACTTGGTAGTGACATACACTACCCTGATGATGCTGCTTTCTCGAATTGAGGAGCGCAAAGCGATAATCGGCCTCTACAACTATGCCCACGAAATGACTCACGGTTCAAGGTAATGCGTATTCCTGTAGCATCATTGTATGTAGAGCCAGTGTTGTAAGGTTTTATTGTGCTGTGTCTGAGGTCACGTATTGTGTAATGTTTCTTGTTCAGTGATCGAGAATATCCCAGGCTTGGACAGATGATCGTGGACTACGAGAATCCACTGAAAAAGATGATGGAGGAGTTTGTCCCTCATGGAAAAGTAAAATATGCTCTTTTACTGTGTTTCCCATCTCAAATGGAGGATGTTTTAACACAAGCTCTCTGCCTCTCTTTCTGTTTTTGACAGTCACTGCAAGATGCACTGGTCTCGCTGCAGATGGTGTACCCACGCCGGAATCTGTCTGCAGATCAGTGGAGGAACGCTCAGCTGCTCAGTTTGATTAGTGCTCCCAGTACCATGCTTAACCCAGCTCAGTCCGACACGGTCAGGATTCACTGCAGTCCTTAATTGTTTTTGTATACCTACAGTTTCAATTTCTTATTAGGCATGCTAACCATTATGGCAAGAGACTGATTTGATACTCACTACATGAGTAGCAAGTCTGCTTACTCATGCACACTGTGTAAATGAGTTCCTCATATGACGCACAACAGCCTAAGTTAGTGTTTAAGCATGCTTCGAAGCTCACAAACCAGTTAGCAAGTAAACTCCGATTTTATGCTAAATTCGTCAGTTTTGCCTTTGATTCTTGCCAAAGCTAAGTATCATCAAGCCGTTAAAAAAAAAACTGGAAACAGCATCTTACAATGCTTAAAAAGCATCTTACAAAGGTACTTCTGAGCTTACAAGGATAAATTAAGAATTATGGCCAGTTGTAGACTGTCCCCTTTACCTGTTTGCTGTTTTGGTTATTGAAATACAGCTTAGTTCAAATTATTAGATAGTAAAACTTTAAAAACATAAGCCATAATGTGATACGGGGTTTTTGAACATTATTTATTTTATCAAATGTTATATGTTTCAGATGCCCTGTGAATATCTATCCTTGGACACTATGGAGAAATGGATCGTCTGTAAGTGTGTTATTAAAGACAGCATTGAAATTAAAATCTGACGCCTTTTACTTTCTTAATAAATGTTCCTGCACACTTTTTTTGTTCTTATTTTTCATCCAAATGTAATGACTTTCTCTGCCTCTGAAATGACTTATTTTTTGGAAATACATGGGTGTTACTAAACTTAAGAGTTCTTGTGGATGCTGTTGTATGGTTGGTATATCTCAGATTGTATAATGAACATTATGTGTGTAATGTAAGAAAAATATGGCCTAGTTTTTACAGGAATTTACAGGAAGCGTCTTTGTATGTAACAGTAGTGTATGTGGTATATAAGAGTCTCTCTCTGTTCTCTGTCCTAGTCGGGTTCATCTTGTGTCACGCGGCTCTGAACAGTGACCCTGCAGCTCTCAGTCTGTGGAAGTTGGCCCTTCAGAGCAGTTCCTGTCTCTGTCTATTTAGGGACGAGGTGTTCCACATTCACAAAGCTGCCGAGGATCTCTTTGTAAACATTCGCGGGTCAGCTATTTCTCCTTGCAAACACATTTTCACGTTTTCTATAATCAGTTGCATCTCGTGTAACGTAAATGTAAGGACTTTATCAAACTGTGGTTCATGCTTTTCATAAAAGGCAAATAAAGATGTTGATTTGATTGTTGTCTCTCTTCTACAGTTACAACAAACGTGTGAATGATATCCGTGAATGTAAAGAATCTGCTCTGTCACATGCGTAAGTGGTGCTTCAGATAAAAAAAAAAAAAAAAGTCATTTCTAATTACTTTAATGGTGAAAGTGGTAACTTTGTATTTCTGAAGATACCAAACCAAAACTGTAGACATTTATTTATTTATTTTTTCAATCCAGGGGCTCCATGCACAGAGAACGCCGCAAGTTCTTGAGATCTGCCCTGAAAGAGCTCGCTACAGTGCTGGCGGACCAGCCAGGCTTACTGGGTCCCAAGGCTCTGTTTGTGTTCATGGCTCTCTCCTTCGCCCGTGATGAGATCATCTGGCTGCTCAGACATGCCGACAACATCCAAAAGAAAAGCACAGATGACTTCATTGACAAGTAAATCCAGTCTAGATTTTTAATTTTATTATTAATTTATTTTTAATGGGACTTTTTTTTTTTTTTTTTTTTTTTTCAAAAAAAAAAAATGTAGCAGTTTTGTTTTAATTATATTAACATAAAATATTAAAATATACAATTTTAATATTTTTAACAGCTTTTTCATATTTTGGTTTGCAAAATCATGTTTTTTAAATTTTGATTTTGTTTTATCGCAGGTTTAATTCATTGTTATATTATATTTTATTTTCAAACCATCCAATTATTTTGTCTAGTCCAAAGTATTGTCATGGGTGGAAGAGATCAAATTAAACAGCACCAGAGAGTGGATTTATTAAACAATAAATGGTGGAGGTACCCCGGGGGAAAGTGTCTCTGTGCTCTCCGTGTTCATGAAAGGGTGCTCTGGTCTGGATCGGCTGGTCGGTCACCCGCTGCTGTCTGTGTGAGTCAAGGAGGAGTTTCATCAGTGTGCTTGCTCTGAGAGATTTCTCTCCCTCTTGTCTGTATCAGCCTGTTTTATGTAGCCCTCTCATAATGGGTACTAGTTGGGGTGGATCAGCCGGTGAGGATCGTTGCGCTGGTGATTCCAGTCCGTTACCATGCTTCCGAATGGATGGCGGCATATGCTTGATGAGGTTGGAGCAGGATGTTCATCATACGCTGCAACGTCACCGGAGCCAGTGCAGCGGTGGGGACTAGTACATTACTTGGTCTCCGGGCTGGAACTCCCGTGATTAGGCTGCGTAGTGGCTCGGTTGTGTTTGTTGGGCTTTAGCCAGGTGTTCCCAGATTAACAGCATGACTCAGTCGGGCTTCTGCTTCATCTGTTGGACATGTTTGATCCCAGGCGTCCTTCGCCACATCCAGGAGGCCCCGCGGTTGTTGGCCAAACAGGAGCTAAAAGTGGGTGAAGCCAGTTGAAGCCTGTGGTATCTCCCGGACCCCAAAGAGCAGGTAGGGCAGTATAAGGTCCCCATTGCACTTGTCCTCCGCGACGACCCGTCTCAGCATCTGCTTTAGCGTTTGGTTGAAGCGTTCGACCAACTCGTCCATTTGAGGATGATAAACTGTGGTCTTCAACTGCTTCACCCGTAGCAGCCTGCAGAGGTCAGCCATTAGCCGGGACATGAAGGGAGGTACCTTGATCGGTCAGGATCTCCACTGGGATACTGACTTGGCTGGAGAACAAGAACAATTCTTGGGCAATGGCTTTTGCTGTGACCTTGCAGAGGGGAATCGCCTCAAGTTGGATGACGATAAAGAAGACATTAGGATTTTGTGAGGGGCACTCACTATTTCTCCTGCTGTCCGAGGCCGGAAGGGCGGGGCGCTGATGAGGTCTTCGGGTCTGCCTTCAGCTTCGGTGGCTCCCTCTGGGGCTGGCAGGCATGGTTAAGGTGGCCAGCTGGCGGTTAAGCCCCAGCCAATCACGTCCAAACAGCACCGTCACGGGAAGGTCCTTAAGGATACCCGTCTCTACAGCCCAGGTTCCAGGGCTAGCAGAAATGGTCACTTCTCAGGCAGGTACGTGTCAGGTGTCCCTGTGAACACAAATGATGGGTAGAACGGCCCTGGAGCCCGCCTTTGGTGCCAGGATTCCTTCATTTATCAGGCGGACCGCACTGCCGGAGTCCAGAAGAGCCGGATACCTTGTCTGGTTAATCCAGACCTCCGCTGTTTGGGGCCCCCGTAGGCAGGGAGTCGTAGACGATGCAGCCTGCCAGCCACGTTTTGTCGGAGTGGTGGTGCTTTCCATGTGCATGGGTTCGTCCCGTGGGAAGGGAGTTGCCAGCTTTCTCATTGGTTGAGTTCTGCCCTCCGGTGTCATGCTGTTGGGCTGTATCCGCCAGCTCAATCACCTTGACCATTTCCGTCTTGGAGCCTGTGTCCGTCATGCCAACCATCTGAAGAAAAGGCCGGTGAAGGGCTTTCACCAGTCAGGTTGATGACTACACGCTCCGCTACTTGCCTTGCTGTGGGGTCTCCATCTAGCAGCCAGTGCTGCGCGACCTGGGCATGGCTGGGCAGGTGGGGCTTGAACTTCCAGTCACGGAACAGCTGAGCCGCACAGATCGGCGACAACCCCAATCGAGCCAGAATTTCTTTCTGCACATAGTCCTAGTTGTCTGCAACGCTTTTCCTTATTTTAATACATTAATAGTTTTATTTTTGTTAAACAATAAAAACTCTTATTTGATTTAAATCATTCAGCACATTATTTGTTTAATTTGCTTATACCATTTGTAACGTTACACTCTGATACCTTTGGTCGTAATGTGAGAAGTTCATTAATAATATTAACATCTTTTGTATTTTTCAAAAGCTTTAAATCTTGTGAGTCATCTTGTTGCAGGTTGATTCGATTTACAGCTTAGAACCAATCCTAGTTTTCGTTTTTTCTTCTTTTTTTTTGCATGCTTTAAGTGTTTATGGAAAAAAATAGGAATAGGAAAACCAAAACTTTTTTTTCCCCCCTCATTCTTGCTTGTTTTCTTAGGCACATCGCAGAACTGATCTTTTACATGGAGGAGTTGAGGGCACATGTGCGGAAGTACGGCCCGGTGATGCAGAGGTACTACGTGCAGTACCTGTCCGGCTTTGATGCCGTGGTGCTCAATGAGCTAGTACAGGTAAACTGTCTGCACTATGCACTAATAAAAGAAAGGACACATATCATTTACACTTCCTTATGAGAGCAGTTGTTATTTGTAGTGCTCTCATGAGATGAGAATCAGTCATGTGCAGTTGGGTGGTTCAGACATGAACATTAGTCACATTATGAATCATTCTCAGGATCTCACTTAGGGCGTCTAGAAGAACATGAGGCAAAATACACAAACTTCACCACTAGGTGGAGAACTAGTATTGTGATTCAGCTTTGAGACCCCAATCAGGAGCTAGACTTGCTTTTCATGGTGTTTTAATTTTAAAAATACACACACGAATGGTAAAAGCACAATGTCTTCCTCCCTTTTAGAACCTGTCTGTCTGCCCAGAGGATGAGTCCATTATTATGTCATCCTTCGTGAACACTATGACCTCTCTCAGTGTTAAACAAGGTAGAGAACCTATCTCATTTAAACATTCATATGGTGCAAAAAACATGGAATCATAATTGAGATTCATTCATTTGTTTTATAATCTGTAGTATGTGTATAGTGTTATTTAATGGTATTTTTTATGGCTTACAGAATCATTATTTGTGCATTAATTACATTTTTTTTTTTTTGTGCATATTTTAGCCAAATCGGTACCTTTACAATGATATGTGCTTTATGGATGCAAATTAAATAAAGGAAAAAATAATAAAGACTTTTTTGTGACATCTCACTTTTTGTGTTGTCCTGGTACCACAACATAACTAACTTTATTTGTGTGTGTTGCAGTTGAAGATGGGGAAGTGTTTGATTTCAGAGGGATGAGGCTGGACTGGTTTAGACTGCAGGTAAGCTGATCTCAGTCATCTGAGCTGGGTCAATACATGGTGTTTGCTTCCTCTGATTCTAATCAGACATAATTAACAGCTCTTATCTCCGCTTCCCTCTTGCTAATTAGCAGATGCCAGTTAATATAAAGCAACTAATGCTCTCACAGTTTGAGACGCGACACAACAAAAAGTTTCATGCTGGCAAATGTTTGTTGCAAACGTTTGCTTATCCTTTGTTTTCTGAATAAAAGCAACATTTTTACATGCTTTATGAAAAATGGCTTAATTTGGAATTACTTAGAAATAAACCACAATGCATGCTGTTCTTTTGAAGCTCTGAAGAGCCTGCGCCTTTCATCCAGGCTCAAATAAATCAGACTTTGTCTCTGTGGAATACGCATGTGGGTGGGTGGGAATGGAAGCGGAGATGGAGAGACAAGCTTCTTCATGTGATTTTGAGGGGCTGGGAGTGTGTGTGTGGACCTCAAATGGATATGGACTGCAGGCTTTGGGATGGTCCAGCTTGCTCTCAGATACGTTTCCTGTGTGTTGGTCCTGTGTGTTGGCCCAGTCCCACAGCAGACAAGCCATTTGACCTCTTCCTTAAAGGAATGATCTTGGTTTAAAAGCAAAGTTTTATCAACTGAATTTGAGGCATGTTTTTTTTGTAATCACAGATACAACTACACAATTTTAAAGGAATAAATACATTTAATCAACAGCAATGCAGTAAATAATCCATAGTGTTTGTAAGAAGGTTTATAATGTTAAACCTATTATTTAACTGCAATATTCTCTACATGTTTTGGCTGTATTTGTTGTGCATTGTTGATGCAATGTCTTTTGGTGGAAGTTGCTTTATCTAATCACTTCCTCTCTGGTATCCTTGCCACGGTATGTGGTCATGATGTGGAAAAATTCCATATAACATTACCCTGACACGTTCAGTAAATAAATCTGTCACGCTTGCCTTACGTCACCTTCTTTGACTGAACCAGTGGGTTTATTGCGCTTCTGTTACAGTTACCACAATTTTTTCTTTTTTGGACACAGTATTTCCTGTGGTAATACCACAGATCCCACAAAAAGAGAGATATTTGCATTGAACCCAGGTGATCGCATTAAAAGCAGGACTGAACCTTTTCACACAGGATGGTTTCAGTTCACCTTTTCAGATCGATCATCTGCTATCATCAGGATGTGAGCATTTCTCACAGCTGAACAACTGTTTTCTGTGTTTGAGCCTTGAGTCCCACTCTTTTTTTTTTTTTTTTTTTTTGCTCTTTTCGCAGCCTGAGTCCTCTCTTTCACATGGCCACAAAAACAAATCGACCCTAATAACAGCAGTGTTTATTCACTGCAAGGCCTTGAGCTCAGACTGCTCTCAGTTTGCCAGGACAAAGCAAATTCAAGGATTTGAACA
Organism: Enteromius paludinosus; assembly: GCA_032361165.1. NCBI lineage: Eukaryota > Metazoa > Chordata > Actinopteri > Cypriniformes > Cyprinidae > Enteromius > Enteromius paludinosus. The sequence continues at coordinate 17,739,007 of JAUMHQ010000063.1, forward strand.
GTCAGCTATAGAGCAAATGAGTGTTTGTTGACAGATAGGTAGGTAGATATACATGTTCAGATATGTAAAATCCCCCCAAAAAATTGTGTAATATTTTTTTTTTCTTCTTTTTAATTTTGTTTTTTGCCTGCTCTTTTTCAATTATTATTACAGTAACTTTAGCATTTATTTTATTTTTTGCATTATTAAAATTTATTATTTGCTAAATTATATTTTCCCTCTGTCTTCTATTGTTTGAAGAAAAAAAAATAATACTTAAGAAATCAATAGTCTGCAAATAAGTTGATCCATAGTATCAATATTTACAAGTATAATGTTACAAAAAATTATTGTTGTATATGGAAATAGAAAACATTTTCAAATATATGCAACCTTTTAGAGCATAATGGTTTTTTTTTTTTGTTAGTTTTTTTTACCGACCCCAAATGTTTGGACAGGAGTGTAAATAAAGATGTCTTAAATGTTTAGTAGTTAGAAAAAGGGGTCAAATGGAGCGTAGCTGGTTATTAAAACTTACGACCGGATGTGTATAAATGTCTAAAATCAGTCACTACACCTTCAGGCTTGGTAGCAGCAAGTTCATTCAAAGAACTGCCGTAATTCTGCTGTCTAATCAGGGATGCCCTCTTCTCTCCTTAATTTAGCGTGCTTTCTTCTTGTTTAATGGCCCGGTTGTTGAGATAGCACTTGCCAGTATATAACGACCAACGGTTCACTCAGTTCATGTCTGCTCGTCTGCATTCGGCCTCTGCTTTTCCAAAGGTGCGGTCCTATTTATCGCTATGGCCGATTAAACTACCAGCAGCCGTCTGCAAATGTACATCTAAAAATAAGCCCCGTCTTTCAATGCTTTTTCTACTCCGCAGTGGACTTTGGTGCTGTACGATATGTTTATTGCCATTCCCCGGACTCCATAACCACAAGCTTTGTGAGTTTAGCACCTGCTGAATGTCATGTGGCATCATCCTGGCATGCCGCGTTCTTTGAATTGGCCGATCTTTGGATGATGAAAGCCAGCGCAGGCCGTGTGCAGTCCTTGTTTTGCTCGAGTTTTCTCACACTTCTTATGTTCGAGTTGTTCAAGAGCTGAACATGCTGGCTGGCACAGCTGTTTCGCTGCACAAAAAAAAGAGATTTTTTTACTTAAACACCAAAGAGAATCTGTTTTGCATACGGCCTTCATTTGATCTTGTATGCTAGAGAGGAAATTGTGTTGGTTGGACATTGTCTGGTTCAGCAGTATCAAGTTTACGAAAATATTTCCCAGAAAGCCTTCTCAGAAGTTAATGATATGGTAAAACATCAAACCACACTTTTCTTCAGGCTCTGCCCTGGTCCAGTTTCCAATCTCATTCGATGCTCTTCATTTGCTTGAGGATTTGCTCATGGAAATCCAGCCCACCGAGCTCAGCCTGGCGAGAATAGATTGCGAAAAAGTTGTCAGAGTTATAAATGAACTTTGAAGATTAATGCTAACGATGATGTCTTTCTTCGTGTTTAGGCTTACACCAGTGTGTCCAAGGCCTCGCTAGGACTGGCAGATCACAGGGAGCTGGGAAAAATGATGAACACCATCATCTTCCACACCAAGATGGTCGACTCTCTGGTGGAGATGCTTGTGGAGACATCTGACCTTTCCATTTTCTGGTATGACCTAACGACAGAGAAGAGATAACTTAATGTGTTAAAGTACACACTGATTTGGCAAAAAAGGGAATTTAGATGTCAGAAATATGTACAAATTATTTAGGTTTGTAGTTCATTATCTGAGTCCGTTGTTAATTCTACTGATGTAGGATCTGCAGGTTAATTGAAAGATGTTATATCAAATAAAACCTGAAAATTAGAATTTGTGACCCCTTTAGTTGTCAGTTTTTGCTTGCAGCCTGCAAAAACGATTAAAAATTGTTGTATTTTGCCATACCAAGCCTTAGCTAACTGCATTTGAATTCAGACTTCAAGGTCATAACTTGGGCAAAATAAGATTCCTTTTTGCCGTGATGCTGTCGATTCAGCAATGGCGCAGGAAACACTGTCTAACGCCAGCTCCACAGTTGGCAGAAGGCATATCTGTTCGCAGAAGGCCATAGCAACTGTCTGTTATGCCTCTTGTTTTTCAATATCTCTTTCATGCTGGGTGGAAAGCGGACTGGGGTATTCGTTCAACTGATTAGATATGACTGTACCAGACGGTGGAGTGAACTTGCAGCCCATTTTCTCTCTCTTTCTCTGTGTCTGATAGCTTTTACAGCCGCGCCTTTGAAAAGATGTTCCAGCAGTGTCTCGAACTGCCGTCCCAGTCTCGATACTCCATCTCTTTCCCTCTGCTCTGCACCCACTTTATGAGCTGCACCCATGAGCTCTGCCCTGAAGAGGTGAGTCACATTGACCTGGAATCAGTCCAAAAAGTACAACTGTCAGATTAATTTCAGAAACCTGATCTGAAAACAGAGATTCTATGCATTTTATTATCTGAAGATGATAAAGCTTTGATTTAATCACACAGTTGGATGATTAAAATAACTAAATATATTAATAAATCTAATTTATCATTAGATTTATTTATTTTACATGTTGCATATATATATATATATATATATATATATATATATATTTATAAATATATATTATTTTTATATTTATTTATTTTTTTTTTTTTTTTTATATATATATATATATATATATATATATATATATTAATATTAAATATGTAAAAAAAAGAAAAACATGTACAAAACTGTCATAAGGGGCACTTTTCTGAAATTGAGATTTATACAACTAAAAGGTGAATAAATAAGATTTACACTGATAGGACCATATTTGGCCAAGATACAACCGTTTGGAAATCTGGAATCTGAGGGTGCAGAATATTGAGAAATTCAACTTTTTTTAAAGTTGTCCAAATGAAGTATATAACTAATAAAAATATTTTGTTATTTATGGCAAGAAATTTACAAAATATCTTCATGGAACATTATCTTAATATCCTAGTGGTTTATGGCATAAAATAAAAATGTATACATTTGACCCCTACAATGTATTGTTGGTTATTTCTACTAATAAACCCATTTGTGCATGTAAAATACAGTATACATTTTTTAAAGGTTTTATCTAAAAAACAGTGTATTATTTTTATTTATTTGTATATACAGCCACCAATATAAAATTAAACAATAAATACAGTACTGTGCAAAGGTCTCCAAGATGCTTTAAAATACCTATCTGGAAAAATCTATGGGCAAGTGTACCTCGGAACAGAAGCTGTTTTACCAAAAGCTGTAATAAAAAATATGTATTTGATTTAGTTAAAAGAGGTTAATTGACTAGTTAAATTTATTTATGACATTATTTTTGACAGCATCCTAATTTTACAGCATTTTTACACAAGTGTTTAAAACTTTGAACAGTATTGTTTTCAGGTAGCTTTCCAGGTAGGTTTTTTTTCTTCATCTTGGAGACGTTGGCACAGTTCTTCTGGATTGAGTCGGTCTCAGTTTGTTCTGTTACTTCATGTGATTCCAGACACACTGGATGATGATCAGATCAGATCTCTGTGTGGAGCACTGTTGTCAGCCAATAATCTCACTGCATTATTACAATTAATGACAAAAATAATGTTTGGAAATTGATATTTCCAACTGACTCGCTACTGCAAAAGATAGAAATAACCCACTTACAACCATTTTTTTGTTGCTGAAAATACTAGTGGCCTAAGAATTTTGCACAGTACTGGATATACATTCATTCTTACCTAAATAAAAATGCATAATACATGATACTGCAATTTTTACATTTCAATTTTGAAGCGTTCTGTTAATTCAGTTAATACATTTGAAGGGATTCAATGAAATGAATGAAACTTGAAGGACTGAATGTTTTTGTTATTTATGTATGTTAAACCTTCCATCATTGCAATTAACTGAAGTCATCACAGATTTTTTGTGAATAATCAGTTTCTCATCCATTTAAACTTAAGATAAATGTTCATTTTAACCTTCAACCTGCTTCAATTGCCTATTATAAATTAGTTCACAGTTAT
>JAUMHQ010000063.1:17751059-17770954 GCA_032361165.1 Enteromius paludinosus
ATCATAATAAATTCATACTTTTTTATTTGGTCAGCACAGGGGTGGCCAGGGACATGTCTACAGAGGCACGGGCCTCCGTGTAGAACCCCCACTGCGTATTAGACATGTTAAACTTTGAATAAAGCACAGAATCACCTGATATTATCCAGTCTCATGTGCTGTAATGTGTATGCTGTTCCAGCCGCGACGTCCTGGAAATAGAAAGAGTTTCTAAATTAGACATTTAGCATTTCGCCATCGCAGCTAGTTAGGACAGAACCTGTGGTTAACATGGAAAAGATACCTTTTATTGCGTGTCGCATCGTGTGTTGTTAGGACACTGTGTTAGACTCACTGGCAGGCCCAGCCGCCATCATTTATTTTCTTTTTTTATTACTGTCATTTATTCATTCATTTTTTAAACTATCGGCTTTTTTAATAACTTATATATTTCATTATTATTTTTCTATTTAGGTAAACGTCATTTTGACCTACTGCCAGGTCTTGTCTGAATCGGTGGCCTTTTTATTTATTAATTTCATTTATATATTTTTTTTTATATTGTATTTTTAGAATTCTAGGAAAAACTGTGAAATGATATCCTTCTTTTTTTGTAATATGGTACAATGTGTTGAAGCTCATGACCTCAAAACATGGCTGTCAGTAGTACGTTTGTCAAATATGATTACATTAGGGTGAGCATGCACGCCGTTTTTCCTGCACACATCCACATCCATTTTTTACATTTCCTATAATATCTATTTTTTTTGCTTTCTTTGTGTGTTGAGATCGATCAGTATTTCACATGTTTTCGAAACGCTCTCAAGGTCCTTAAAACAAAGCAATATAGAAGTCCTAGTCAGATCACATCCAGGAAAAATGGCACGTATAGTCACACTGATTTAATTATCCAAATATGTCAAACCAAAACACAAAAGGTTATGTAAAACTTTTTGAATGATTGGAAATTCCAATTTTGTGGACATATGAAGAGCTTTCTGTGCGGTTCTGCAGCCACAGATTCCATTTGGGCCTGTTTTCTGGGAACAGAGTTTAGGTAGCATTTCCCCTCACTCCGAGTTACTGTCAGTAATGATGAATTAACGGGAACTGTGATCAAACCTGAACCAAATGCTAGCCTGATTACATTGAAGGTAAAGCCTTCCTCATGAGGTATGAATGGTGTATTGTTTGTCCTCCCTGACACACTGATTAAGGAATGGACTGCTTTTCTAAGGCAGTTCAAATGTATTTTGTGTTTTTTTTTCGTTCATTAATGGCAGCAGGTTTGCAAATGCGTGATTTATGTAATTGAAACCGCTCTCTTTATAACAAAAGATTCTTGAGCAACAACCACCACCAAGTGTATGAACACAAGCTTGGCACATGTCAGTGATGTTCTAGCATGCAAAGCTCTCTCCTTCAGCTGAAAGTAATTTGGGGGAGAAAAAGAACCAAGTTTCCTATCTGACCCACAATCAGCTGTGGAGTGAAATGGTTTATTTTGCATTTCCATTCTGCACCATGTTCACCAGTTGGCTTTAACGCGGAACACGTTTTCTCTTAGAGCTCAAATTATGCAAATCATTTGTTGACGTGCAAACTCATTCTGTTGCATTTCTTCGCAGTTCTCGTCTCAGGCGATTTCATGCCTTTTAATCAGCTACTGTTCAAGATTGTTCACTTTAGTTGTTAAAAGTAATTAAAATGATTTCCTTGCAGCCAACGTAATAAGTGTTGGAATTAGAGTTTCGTTCCTTTGAAAGGTGCATGTAACTTATATCTTCCTCTGAAAAGATGTCCGGTTTGCAACATTTATCTGCTTTTTCATTGTGGTGTCTTTTATCGCCCTTACAGAAACTTGTGGTGGACAATGTGGAAGTTCTGACCCAGATGAGGACCAGCTTCGACAAGCCAGACCATATGGCAGCACTCTTTAAACGGCTCACATGTATGTATCAGTTGTAGGACTTTTATTGTATGCATAATACAGAAATCTTAAGTTAGGGTCAGTAAAATTTGTAAAAAATAAATAAGTAAATAAATAATAATAATAATCATTCAACAAGAAATTGATCAAAATACAATAAATTGACAGTAAAATACATTTTATTATATTACACAAAACAATGCATCTTGGAAAAAAGTGTCACCGTTTCCAATAAAAACATTAAGCAGCATAGCTGTTGTAATATTAATGATAATAACTAATGTTTTGTTGTTGTTTTTTGATCAGCAAATCAGCATATTAAAATTATTTGAAGACATTCAGAAATTCAGCATTGCCAGCACAAAAAATATATTACATTTTAAAATATATTAAAATATCATTTTTTATTTTAAATTGTAGTAATATTGAACAATATTACTGTTTTGTTGTTTTTTTTAAAAGTGGAATGGGTAAGTGACGACTTTTAAAAACATTTGACTGGTGGTGTATATTTATGATTATTAAATATGTCAGTTTATTTGCTTCATGCACTTCTTCTAATATTAATTAAAGATAATATTAAAGGCATTAGTATATCAAATAAATTCCATTATTAACTGCTTCAGATTAATCTCCCCATGAACAGCGTGGAAAAACAAAGCAAACTGCATTCGGTTGTTTTGTATGTCGTCTTATCAAAGTGGCTCACGTTTTGACATAATTTTAGACTCGTGCACAAAGCTATGTTAATATTGTGAGACAAGATCAGAAATGACAAATAAAACTCCAAAATGATCAAAATGGCAGTTTAGATGTTTTAACTATTGTAAGTTTCCAGTCGTGTCCTTGCGCCGCAGGTGGAGAAGCCCTGTATTAGACAGTAGCTGTTTGGAATGTCATGGTATGAGCTGTAATAACACCCACCGCCCCCCACTCACTGCAGACAGGCCCTCTACACAGAGCTATTTGTTATGGCTTGTACTCATACAGTCAAATTATTGAGCTCATATGTGAGCAGGATTTAAAAATTCGGTCTGAGGAACACGCACTCCACTTGCAGACCTATTTTTAGTGATTCTAAAGGAAGAAAATTGCCTATTTTTGGAAGTTATTAATATGACCTGTCTTCTATTTCTGTAGCGGTTGACAGCGTGCTGAAACGGATGACCATCATCGGTGTGATTTTGTCATTCCGCTCCCTGGCTCAGGAAGCTCTCAGAGATGTGAGTTGTTAGCCAGACGTCTGGTTTCTTTCATTTCTCGTTCTACACTCACCTAGACATTATTTCAGCTTAAAATAAGGATGTTGTACATCTCACAGTTAAGATTTTGCCCATTACAATCCTGTTTTAGCTTTTCCATGAAATGCATAAGGTGTTAAGTAAAATATACAGTACACATCGATGATGATTTGTACTGCCAAGCTCCAAAAATTGAAAAAATAAAACAAATGAAGTTGTTCATATGACTTTTCAACCATATTCCATCTCTTCTGAAGTCATGCAGTGTCTTTGTGTAATGAAGTTGTTAAATCTCATTTGCATATATGTAAATATATATAAAACGTATGTAATTAAAATATTGTAAATAAAATAAAAATACTACATGAAAAACTGTATATATTTATATATAAAATCCTAATAAAATTACTAGTGCATTAATTTATTAAAACAAAAATTAAAATACAAGCTAAAAATATATATATATATATATATATATATAAAAAAAAAACCTAATGCAAATTATTAAATACTATAATGGCATATAAATAATGCTAAAATAAAACTTATTTAAATATGCCACCTGAAGGCCTGTTCACACCCGGACGAATATTGCGCACGAATATCGCCGACGTTTAACGCGCCGTGACTAAACAAAGGGCGCCAATGTGAGTGTACACACCGACGCACAAAACGGCAGGCGTAAAAGTGTAATTTTTTAAAAAACGCCTCAGACTAGTTTTTTTTATTTGACGCGTCGCATTAAAAACTGGCCGACCAGTGAGATCAGTGCTTTTGTTCACGTGACCAGAGCTGCAGAAGTTACAGTAAAACACTCCTTGGTGGCGCTCAAGATCACTGCAAGAAAGAGGAAAGTAAAACAAGATGCCCAAGATGAATGTAGAGTTGCTTGTATCAGTAGTTTCTGAACACAAAGAGCTTTTTGGTAAACGTGACAGCGACTACAAAAATCTTGATAAGAGGGAGTTGCTATGGAGAGGAATTGCAGATCAAATAGGATTTCGATGGTGAGTTTCGTTTTACTTAATTTTCTGTTAACAGAAAGCGTGAAAATTGTTTTAAAAAGAGCGTCAATACCAGCTCTCTTCTTCTTCTGTGCGACAAGCATGTGTCGGAAACACAGCGCCACCTTGTGTACAGAGGTATTTCTGTTGTTTATTAAGCGCCATGCGAGTGAATTCGCCAGTGAAAAACGCTAACGAAATGCGCGTGCGATATTCGTCCCGATGTGGACAGGCCTCGAAGATGCTTCAGTTTGGTTGTCGTGTCACATGATAAGTAGGAATAAGTATAAGTGTAAAAGAGAGATGCAGTAAAAGATTCTCAGTAAATGATTAGTGAAATTTACTGATAAACATTATTCAGAAGTGTATGACATTATAAGACTTTGAGTGTAGCACACAAGTCATATAGACTATATTTCTGTGGGTTTTTGGTGCTTTTCAAAGCTTGTTGATGGTAAATCACTGTCCCATATTATTGTAAGAAAAAGAGATGTTCTTTTGATTTTTGTGTTTGAAGGAAGAATTGATACAGCATTGGAATGAAAATCGGTTAATTACTCTTTTGTTCGAAGACATCATTGCCCAAATGAGCTCTTATCACAGATGTGTCCTTTTCTCCAGGTGCTGTCCTGCCACATTCCCTTCCTGGTGAGCTCCGTGGAAGACTTCAAAGACCACATTCCTCGTGAAACTGACATGAAGGTAGGTGACGCTCAGATCTGCCGTCAGCAGTAACGATAGGCCACCAGACCTGAAATTCTCCCTTTTCTCAGGTCGCCATGAACGTGTACGAGCTGTCTTCTGCAGCAGGCCTGCCCTGTGAGATCGACCCTGCTCTGGTGGTAGCTCTGTCTTCCCAGAAGTCTGGTAAGTAGTCGATGCTATTGCGCATCAGGCCATTTCTAAACCAGATGTAAGTTTTTGGCATCAAAATAAAAAAACTGCCTCGGTTTTTTTTCCCAGTCAGAGGAAAATAAAACAGCCCAACATGAAGTTCTTTGGTTTTGGCATCTTAAGAAAGTGCAGCTTTTGCCGATGCGCCGATACGCATCAGGTGTACATTTGTTAGAGCACAGAGAGTCCATCAGCATTTGCTACAAAATAAGTAGTTAATAAAGCGTGACGTCGGTGTTCACATACTTGAAAGAAAAGCTGAACAGGAATTCTTTTTCCAAAGTGCACTTTGTTTCTTAAATCTAAAGGCCATTTCATGCCAGATGATTTACCAGAAATCCCTGTATTAAGACCTTGGATGCAAGCTAGCTGGCTGTAAGAAAGGTTTGGTTTGTGTTGAAACTTTAAGTGGTATCACATGGTTTATATCGGGTCTAATCTGGTCATGTACTGCAGCGCTAGGATGCTCGCGTGCACTGTGATTACGCTGTAACCTCACACTATAACACACACTCAGAAACGTGCATTACATCCACACCCATGTTCACTTTGGTCACAGTATCAGCTTACCATGTCTTATTATTTTCTGTGGTGAACGATTTCACAAGAAAGCTTCAAACCTCACATGACCGGGCCTATCTTAACCACAACCTCAGGAGTTAAAAATAATAAAAAAATATATATGAGCATAGAGATCTGACTCATGAGTGGATCATTTTTAACTGTCTTCGAAATGTCCTTTTATGCACCAGTGTAATATTATAAACTGAGGCAATTATCACACTTTAGGTCAATTAGGTCGAAATGAACTTGTTTCAGAAATATTCAGTTAAATGCTGCGGTTTATCACGATGTTTTTAATATACTTGAGTATATAAATGTTATGTAATTGATAAATTATGAAGTTATGTTCTTAATACAGTACTATTCAAATATGTGGATTCAGGTTATTATATATGGAAAGTAAGTAATTAATACTTTTTGGATTCATTGCATTAAATTGCTCCACACTTTATAAAGTTAAAAATAGATTTATATTTGAAATAAAAGCTGACCATTAAGCAAGAATAAATGAGCCGTAATATCACACCATTGGTACTGTATTTTTCATCAGTCAACATCAAGGTATAAAAAATACTTTGAAGTATTATTGAATTAAAAAAAACAAACATGACCGAAGAAAAAAATTGTAAATGGGAGCGTATGTGAAATTGCCATGTCTTAACATTTTCTAACTTTTTGTAACCAGTGCTTGTGCAGAGCATCGTTGTAGTTTGTGAAGCTAGTTTCAAAGTAGCTTCTCTCACACAGCTGTGCGGCGTTGCTTATCAAGCCCCCATCAGGCATTAGAGCCCATTCGGGGAATCGGCTTCCTGAGAAGAGCCTCGTGCACTTAAACATACCTCATTCCACACAGCAGTCCTCCAGAATTGAGCAAAGCTCTCCGGTGAACAGCTTTCATTTTCTCAGGGCAGCCCAGACCCTCCAGGGCCTCTTGGCCAGCACTGATGTTTTTGTTCTATTCCCTGATGGTTCAATCCAAACGTCTTCTGTTTACTATCTAAATAGCGAGTCAACTCAAACTAGACTTAATTGAATCACTCCCAAATGCTGTTGCACTAATAACATAAATAAGAGTTAATTTTTGGACATTAGTGCCGTTTTTCTTGGCTCTTCGGGCAGGTTTTTCGGACACTGTCCAGAGATAGAAATGCAATCGCTGCAATTTCCCTGCCATCTCACAATGTCAGCACGTCAGTGTTTCTCGGAGTTACCTAAAGGAAAATTCATGAACTCAATTCTCTGTGTGCAACAGAAAATATTAGCCCTGAGGAGGAGTACAAGATCGCCTGCCTGTTGATGGTCTTCGTGGCCGTTTCCATGCCGACCCTGGCCAGCAACGTGATGTCACAGTACAGTCCCGCAATCGAAGGTACCAATTTTTACATTTCAGACTGGCGCTGAACCGCTGCGAATGAAATCAGATTTCATCTGTGCTGTTTGAACTGCGGTCCGCTGGAACGACACGTTTTAATGTGCACGCGTGCGCGTGTGTGTGTGTGTGCGTTAACTCTCTATAAATCTTTTAAGGTCACTGCAACAACATTCACTGTCTGGCTAAAGCGATAAACCAGATTGCTGCTGCTCTGTTCACTATCCACAAGGGCAGCATAGAGGATCGCCTCAAAGAGTTCCTCGCCGTAAGTAACAGTATTAGCTGTAATTGGCTTGAAACTATTTCGTTTCCAATACTTTTACCACACAACATGAGATTTGCGTTAACATGTTAACAATAAACACTCTATTTACGCAACTCTCGCTCTGGGACTTTGCAGCTTAATAAAAGTCTGTAATTCTCTCCCACAGCTCGCCTCCTCCAGCCTGCTAAAGATTGGACAGGAGACGGATAAGACCACTACACGGAACAGGGAGTCCGTTTACCTGCTCCTGGACATGGTGAGTGAATCCACAAAAGACGGAGCCTTTCAATCATATTTTCTGTAGGCGTGATAACGTGTTAATTATTCAAGACATGCTTATCACATGCTGTAATTAATTAGAATTATATATGATATATACTTCTGTGATTAAGTCTGTTTCCCCATACATGAAATATTGGTGGGGTGCTGTTTTTAACCTTATTTCATCAAATAATATTCAGCAGCCAAAACTAAGAATGTTTTCCGAGTAATCGTGACACTGAAGTAATGATGCTGAAAATTCACAGGATTTAATTTCAATTTAAAAATCTTAAATAGAAACAAAATTAAGCAATGCATATAATTGCTTTCAGTGTATTTTAGATCAGTGTAAGTGTCTTATGTTCATCAAGGTTGTATTTATTTGAACGAAATGCATAAAAAAACTGTAATATTGTAAAATATTATTGGAATTTCTTATATTGGTGTATATTTTTAAATATAGCTTATTTCTGTGAAGCAGCGATTGATTTTTGGCAGCAATTACTGCAGTCTTCAGTGTCACGTGATCCTTCAGAAATCATTCTAATATTCTGATTGGTTGTCTTTGGAAGCCAGTTTCTGACACTGAATAAAAAATCCAAAACTTAGTTATTAGTCTTAGTTATAGAGTCAGATTTGTAAGGGGGAAAAAAGTCAGAATTGCATGATATAATTCGCAAATGCACATTATTAAGACTTTAACCCCCAGTTTCACAGACAAGGCTTAAGCTAGTCCCAGACTAAATTGCATGTTTGAGCTGTCTCAGATGAAAATATCTTGAAACAGGTCAGTGTCATTGTTCTGTGTTAAGATGCACACCTGTAATATTTTCTTACAAGGCATGTTTGTAAAAGTTGCCTAGTCCTGGCTTAAGCTAAGCCCCGTTTGTGGAACTGGGCCCTATATCTTTTAACGATACCTTTATATCTCTTTTCTCAGAATTGTGAGATATAAACTGGCAATTGAATGTTATGAAGTCCAATTTAAAAAAAAAAAAAAAAAAAAAAAGACTAATATGTTCTCACAATTGCAACTTTAAGACCCGGTTTTACAAATGGGGCTTAGCTTAAGCCAGGACTAGGCATTAGTTAAATTAAGATATTTAAGCAACTTTTACAAAAATGCCTTGTAAGAAAATAATACAGGTGTGCATCTTAACACAGAACAATAGCACTGACTTGTTTTTAGATACATCAGAGCAAGATATTTTCATCTGAGACAGCTCAAACATGCAATTTAGTCTGGGACTACTTGTCTGCGAAACTGGGGGTATGTCTCACAATTCTGACTTTACTATTCTAAAGTTTGGGGAATTGCGAGTTATAGTGTATTATTGCAATACACTTATTGTAACTTGGTAATATTGCAATAAGAATCCTGAAAAAAGTATCACAGGTCAATATTAAGCAACACAACGCTTTCCAACATGATTGTAAATCAACATATTAGGATTTCTGAAGAATCATGTGACACTGAAGACTCGAGTAGTGATGCTGAAAATTCATCTTTGCATTACAGGAATACATTATATCTTATTTAAGTATATTAAAATAGAAAACTTATTGTAAATTGAAATATTCACAAAATTGAAAATATTATTATTTCACAAACCTTTTTATAAAAAAAAAATAAAAAAAACTTTTCTCACATGATCTATGATAGATACTTTTTGTATTAAAATTGCGTCATGGAAAGCTTCTTTTTTTTTTTTATCAGAATGAGCCCAATCCCATCACCCTGACATCTGTTCTGATTCTGAACATCATTGTTTTTGTCTAGATCGTTCAAGAATCGCCATTCCTCACCATGGACCTCTTGGAATCCTGCTTCCCATATGTCTTGCTCCGGAACGCCTACCACGCCGTATACAAGCAGTCTGTGTCTTCTTCCGCATAAGACTTCCCTTGCGTACAGCGCTCGAGGGGCGGATACTTCAGCCCTTATTCCATATTCCTCTGTAGGATTCTCCAATGTTATAGTCTTACCAGTTCGAGACTTTTAATGGGATCAAAACTTTTATGACACTGAATAAAGAGGGGGAAAAATGATTTGTTTATTGACCACTTACAATAATCGAGTTTGATCCCAGGGACTAGTGACACTAAGTATCATTTTGACCATTTTTTTTGGTTTGTGTTTTAATTTGCAATGGTGAAACATGGAAACGAACACATTAAATAGTTAATTGTGTGTGTTGGGGCGTGGGGGGAGGGCAAGGGTGAATTATTAAAAACTCTACATCATGCTAAATGCTTGTTACGATAACAGATGCCTCTATGAAACAGTGATTCTTTTTTTGATGTTGTTCTAGCTCTAATCTGTGTGGGTTACTGCGTGCTTTCTCTCTCTCTCTCTCTCTCTCTCCCTCCCTGTGAATTTGCATTTATTTTCATTACACTTTGTGTTCCTTTGACACTTGCCAAATTAATGGATATAACAGCATCTCATTTGGATTGAAATGGCAGAATTGTGCATAACTACATGTTATAAAAGCAACCTAGTGTTGTTTGTACAAAGCATAGTATAATTTTTTAACTAACTTTCATGATGCCTTGTGGCATTGACACTCCATTGTACCTGTCTGTGAGCTACAATAAACATTCTTACATATTTATTGAATGTTTATCGGTTGTTTTCCCCCCCTCCTGTCCTTTAACCGGTTTTATATGTTTTGGATTTTTTGGAAATTACAATGTATCTTCCATAACATGAATAAACATCAGGTCAAATGCAGTTTGACTGGTCCACTTTAATTATGTTTAGTGGTGTAAAGTAGTTCTGATAGTCGTGAACAACCTGGAAATGACAGTAAATTGTCTTTTTGAGTGAATTTATTTTAATAATTCAGTCAAACCTCTTCATATATATGTCTAAGTGATTCAAAAAAACGTTCTTGATTTTATTATTATTTAGTCCTTCTCCAGAGGTCACCGGCATCTTCATGGAAAATCCATTTGTCAGGAAATGTGGGAACCCTGTAACAGGTTGCATGTGTGATTTTTGACACTCTTTGCAGGAATATGAAAAATTGCTTCTATATACAGCATTTTTATTCTGTTTTTAGTCCAAGCTGACAGGAACACTGCTAAACTTCTTTGAAGGGAGGCTGCTCATCTAAATCTTCTCATATGAACTGAGCCAAAGGGCACACTGTGCAGATGTTTTGAAAAGAATAAATTTACTTTTATGGACTTGTTGTTACCTTTGGTTTGCACTCTTCATATTTAATTTGTACCTGACCCTTTAGGTATATAGTTAAACCCTTATTTTCATGTTCAAAAAAACATATTTCTCCAGTTGTAATTGCATATTTGAGCCATACAAACATAATACATGGCTGTTCTGTGTTTTTGGCTCTCGCAGCATATTAATGTTTTGTGGTACACTGCAGCAGTATTTTATTGATTATATCCCTAGTGGACTGATATCAATTCATGCATTTGCTTAATAGAGCGGTTTATTATGGTTTTTAAATCCCAAAAGAGAATTAGCACTTGATTCGTGAATTCCCTCAGAAATGACTAATAGTTGTTCGATTTGTGAGTAAATGAAGGTATAGTTAACATTTCTTGAGAAGACTTTCACATTGAGTTGAATAACAGAAATTGTATGGTCAATGCATATCACTAAAGCTAAGATGCTAACCATTTTCTGCATAAAGACTACAAACGGATGTCTGATTCGTCTTAAGCGTAACCTGACATCCTTATGGTAGTTGTAGTCTTTTAGTAACTTGCTAGTGACTAGCGTTTTTTTTTTGTTTTTTTTGTTTTTTTCAGAAACCATGCTTGGTTTATGGCTATGTGTTATATTGTTAAACCTTAAATGAATGCCAACCGTAAATCTTATTTTACTCGTAAATTATAATTAAACAATCGCTACGCTAAGACAAAATTAGGCTTAACGTTACAGTGTAACGTTGGCCAATTAGTTTGATTTCACGATTTAGTTGTATGTATAACGTTTAAGTAACAATTGCGCTCTTGGTTTTAGTATAACGTTACAGGCTAAAATACTGCATTATGGCTTAGCACAGTGTGCACTATATTCATTACTTCACTTCAAGAACATGTAAAGTGTGACTCTTCACCTTTCAGATTTGTTAAGCCTTATTGTAGTGTCCTAATAAACACAGACCGATGTTGATTAGAGGTCTGCCTTTAAATGAACAACTCCTTATGTCCACAACTTTATGTACTATTTTACTTATTCAAACAGCGCTTTTGTGTGGAGTCTTTTACGGCAGCAGTAAGTCCACAGTCTTGTGTTTGAGGGCGCAACAGGAGACTGAAGTGATGGAGGAGGAGGTGGGCTGCTTTATGTCCCCAGCCCACCTCCTCTTATTCCTCCTCCTCCAGCTGCTTCCAGTCGCTTTCTGTCAGCAGGGGCTGGAGGAGAGATCAGTTCACCAGCGCGCTCCTGAAGTGAAGAACCAGACGAGCATTTCCAGGAGAGGAATCTTTTGTCCACCTCCATTTCAGGGAGAATTTTCTAAGTGCGAGATGTGCAATACTTAAGTAGGCTATGCTGAAGTTAGTTTGAGGAACTTTGTTTTGGGGAGCTTTTACGCGCAAGAGTCTCCAGCTCTCCAGAAGATCTCCGCGTGCCCTTGGTGAATTATCAATAGCGTCGCCTCTCAACTGTGTTTTTTTTTTTTTTTTTATCACCAAAAATATGTTTTCCTACGAGATGTTCATCTGCGTCCTGGCCATCGCCTGTCTCCTGGAGATCCCCCGAGGCACCTCGGCCGCGTCCTGCGAGCCCATCCGCATCCCCATGTGCAGGTCCATGCCATGGAACATGACCAAGATGCCCAACCACCTCCATCACAGCACGCAGGCCAACGCCGTGCTCGCCATCGAGCAATTCGAGGGGCTCCTGGGCACACAGTGCAGCCCGGACCTGCTGTTCTTCCTGTGCGCCATGTACGCACCCATATGCACCATCGACTTCCAGCACGACCCCATCAAGCCCTGCAAGTCCGTGTGCGAGCGGGCCAAGTGCGGCTGCGAGCCGGTCATGAAGAAGTACAACCATACGTGGCCGGAGAGTCTGGCCTGCGAGGAGCTGCCCGTGTACGACCGAGGAGTCTGCATCTCACCTGAGGCGATAGTCAAGGCGGAGGGACCAGGTTATTTATGCATTTATCGTTGATTTTTTGCTATTTATTTAATATTAATAATATCTTAAGACAATTAGGGGAAAATTGGGACTATTTTGACAGCCATATCATTGTCAAAAAGTGACCCAGTTTGTGCAAATGTAGATTTATTTATATAATATAGATACATATTTTACTGTGTGCAATATGTTTGTTATCATCATTATTTATTATTATTATATAGCATGAATCCAGGTAGATTTGAACACTTAATAAAGTATCAAAGTAGGCAATTTTTATAATATTTCTTCACTGTAGTGATGAATTATGTCATTATATTATATATTAATATATTATAATGAAAGGTGTATTATTGGGGCACCTTTGAAAGTGTTAACAGTATTACAACGTGTAACATTTGTGCAAATTTACCCTATATAAATTTGCTTGTATGATATATATTTAGATTTTATTGTAGTCTATGCATGTAGTAATATGTTAATATGTAAAGTATGCAATATTTTTTATCATATTCAGATAGATTGGAATACTTTTGACAATGTCAGTATCAAAAATTGTGCCTTTTTATAGGCTACTATATTTAAACACAGTAGTGATTAATTATATAATATTATATTATATTACAATAGGTGTCTTGTTAGGGCACTTCTGACAGTCCTCTCAGTGTCCAAAGTGGTTAATTAATATTATATTCATGTACGTTAGTTCTAATACAGTACGTATATAGTATTTATTATTTATTCTAATACCTGCAATCATTACCATGAATTGCATTAAAATAATCCTTGAATTTTTCTTCCCTAAAGATAATCCTTACTATCAAGACCCTTCGAAATGTAACCCTGGTGAGATAATGTTTTATTGCTTTGGAAATTATTATCAATTGGCCATTTTGAAGTGGAAATGTCTGAAATCCACATGAGAAATCCAGTTTTAACATTAATCTCAGTTCTGGTACTTATACAGAAGGAAATCCAGACTTCCCAATGGATTCACATAATACCAACTGCAAAGGAACTAATGGTATGCTATTCAAGTATCAATTGAATCAGTTTAATGTGCAAACATGTCTAAAATTGATTGCATAGCAAAATGCTTTACGGTCTGTTTTTGCTGTTTAGATAATGCAAAAATAAAAAAATATATATATTACAGATTTACAGTTCTGCCAAAATGTTCAAATTATTTCTCGTTTGTAAATAAATTTTCAGATCGGTGCAAATGCAAGCCTGTGAAACTTGTCCAGAAGACATATTCAAGGAACAATTACAATTATGGTGAGGCTTTCTTTTTTTACAACTTTGTGAAGTTCTCAACAGTCGCTCTTGCTTTGTATTTATTTACACATTCTCCGGGCACGCTTTCATCGTTTCTCTTTGCAGTCATCCGGGCTAGAGTGAAAGAGATCAAGACTAGAAATCATGACCTGAGTGCCATCGTGGAGGTCAAAGACGTCCTGAAGTCTTCTCTGGTCAACATCCCTCGAGACACGGTCACTCTTTATTATAACTCTGGGTGTCTGTGTCCTCCGCTAGCAGCCAATGAGGAATATATCATCATGGGTTATGAAAATGAGGAAAGGTCCAGGTAAGGCCTGATTTATGTGAGGAGGATATTTGTGGATGATTTTCCTGTTCTCATAAATCATTTCTGCCACAGACTGCTGCTTATTGATGGATCTATTGCACAGAAATGGAAAGACAAAATGGGCCGGAAAGTGAAGGTATGAAAAATGGGTGCTTCAGTCTTAAAATACCTAAATGTTACTTCAAATATCAAATATCCCCCGCGCCATTGCATTAGAGGTGAAATATTAAACCAAGCAGCAGCTGCGAAGAAATGATGGTGTAAAAACGATGTCTCACTAAGATTATCTCCTCTTTTTTCTTAAAAGCAAACCTAACAAACCTAGTTTTTATATAATAGATAATTTAATATAATGACATTCATGTATTTTTATTATATAAATGGATATATAGACATGTACATGTTTGTGTAGACACATTTATATATATATGTATATGTGAGTGTGTGTATATTTTTATTGCCAAAATATAAGCAGATTAAGATAGATAGATGGACATAATACCTAGCAAGAATGTATGTTTTTCTTCTACAAACTTTGACAGAATAAATTGTCATTAATTTCGGTGTTGTATGGCTTTGACCTGCTGACATTAAATCTAAAACTGTAGAGTCTTTGAATGAACATGTGGAAAGAGGCCCCTGAAGTGAGGTTTTTTTTCATGTTTTTCTGTGTGTGCCAGCGCTGGGACCAGCTTTTGCGTGCGCAGAGCCAAGCGAACTCAGGCAGGAGCAACACGAGACGGAGCCGCCACTAACTGTCCTTAGAAAAACCACACGGACAAGCCTGAGGAGGAAATGAGGTTCAAAAAACTGAAAAATTGCACTATTGTACTTTTTGTTTGTTTGTTTTTCATTTTTGGCTGAGACTGATTTTTTTTTTAGTTGTTGCTTTATTTTTTATTGTTGATATATTCTCATAAACAAACTGTTGCCTTTGCACAAACAAAATGTTGGTTTGACATTGCTGTGTATACTAGCTGGGAAAGGGCGGCGAGTGTCGGGCAGCGTTTGCCCTTCAAAGAGAGAAGAAATGAACGGGAGGGAGGAGTATTGAGGTGGAGAGCCACGGAAATGCCAGTGTGCTTTGACATGATGCAGCGCTCCATTGAGCTCTCTGCGTACAACAGCAACAAACGCGCTCTCATCACAAACTGAACTCCCCCCTCAGGAGGCTTAAACGTTCTTCTGAAGAACAGTGAACAGCACGGGGGAAGAGAGAGAGAATCATTTGGCAGAAGCACAGAGACGTCGAGATGATCCAAGACTAGGAGTGTGCAACATTATCGTGGATGACGAAAACAAGCTGTTGGGCTTTCTGAATGATGTTCATTTAAAAAAAAAAAAAAAAAAGCTTTTTAGATGATAATTTCTGTAGCTCTGTTCTCTCATAGATATGCTTGATCTTAAGTGTCATGCAATTAAAATAGCTGTTGTTGTACAGACTGTACATAAAGACTTCTGAATCCACCGTGAGTCCATTATCGGTTTACATCTAGCTGAAGACATGACCGTTAATATATGCATTGTTAATGAAATCAATTTCACAAATAGACATTTTGTCTTCCGGGACAAAGAAGAATATTTCTTTACTGTACTTTCGGTTCAAGTAAAGATGTTTAATCTTAACTCAGTGTGATGTATTTATTTTTATTTACATGTAATTAGATATCAGGATTAATAAAATGTACTCACCATGAGGCCGTCCAAAATGTATATGAGTTTGATTCTCAATCAGAACAGATTTGGAGAAACGCAACATCACATCTCATCAATGGAGACTCTGCAGTGAATGGGTGGCGTCAGAATGAGAGTCCAAACAGCTGATAAAAACATCACAGTTATCTACATGGCTCCAGTCCATCAATTAAAGCTGTGGGTTTGTAATAGAATGGATCCATTATTAAGACATTTTTTAACTTTAAACCATTGCTTCTAAAGTCTTCTATCCTTAATATTGCACGGTTTACAAGCAAATGGCCATTATCTAAGACATTAATTGATGGACTGGAGTTATGTGGACTATGGATGATGTTTTAATCCGCTGTTTGGACTCTCATTCTGACGGCACCCATTCACTGCACAGGATCCACTGGTGAGCAACTGATGTAATGCTACATTTCTCCAAATATATTGCAATGAAAACTGATCTATATCTTATAGGTGAGTATTTTTAGTAAATTCTCTGAAATATTTATGAAAATATTTTTTTCCTAAAACAAGACATGATCTTGTTTTCCCTTTAAATGAAATTTGTGTTTTAGGCATAAATTCACATGATTTTGATATGTTGAGCCATTACGAGAAGAGGGTAAAACTTTACAGACAGGTGTTTTTTTTTTTTATTAGTTAATATTTTAACTAACATGAACAAACAGTAAACACTGCATTTAATACACTATTTATCAGTCTTTGTTAATGGTATTTAATGAAAACACTGTTGTTCATTGTTTAGTCACGTTTGTTCACAGTGCATTAATGTTAACAATCATTTTCTGAAATTAACATTAACTAAGATGAATAAATTCTGTAGAAGTAGTGTTCATTCTTTGTTCATCTTTACTAATGTTGTTGACTAATGAGCCTTACTGTAAAGCGTTACCGAAAAGACAAAAATACTATCATTTTTTGCAAATTGGCCTACATTAACACTGCTTGTTAAGCATAACACCAAACTGACTGTATTTACTAAAAACGTTAAGGTAAGTAATTCCTGCATCACCTAATTGAAGAATTGCAAAAAACATAAGTAGGTTTCCTGACCTGAAAACTCTCCTCATCTTCCTTTGGCTGTCGGTCTCTGGATAGAGAGCAAACCTGGAGCCAGTCCAAACTACCATGCTGTTGCAGTGTTTTGTGAAGCATTCCTGCTGTCAGGGAAAGAGAGAGGTCCGTTTGTGCTGTGGCCCTGCATTACAGTAATCTACAGTAATAGAGTCATACAGAGTTACTCTTTGTAAACAACCTGCTCCAGAGAGCTGTTGCGATGACAGCCGTGGACCACCGTTACAGGTACAGACTGCAGAAGTTTAGTGGCCACAAATTCCACACTATAAGAGTTTTAAAATAACATCAAACATATTTGACGCATTTCACTTTTTTTAAATAGTGTGTTTCCACTCTTATTGTGTATATTAACTAAAACCATGTATTTTATATATATATAAATAGCCAAAATTTGTTTTTAAATTGAAGTACTTAAACTAATGAACAAAACAAAACTCATAGCTCAATCTTCTCGATATCCAATAAAACAAATACACATAGATGCACGATACATTTTTCTTTTTCAATAATCTTTTTTACTTTTATTTATGTCACAATGTGATCTATTCTATTATTCTGTCTTTGTATAATAATATTATTATATGAATAGGAAAATGTATATATATATTTAGATAGAGAGTTTTTTGTTTTTTTCTTTGTTTTTTTAAATACTATAGCCTATTGTTACATTTAGATTTTAAAAACATTGAATTTAATTCACTGACTTTTCTGTTATTATTTATTTTTAAAGAACCATCTCTTTTTTTATAATCTGAAGAACCTTCTTTTGCCACAAAGACCCTTTTGTGAAACAGATTCTTCATGGAATCATTTAGACAACATTTTTTTTATTATTATAATTTTTTTTTTTTTTGAATCACATATATTTTTAAGAGTGTGTAACAATATGCTTTTAGGTCCAATTGCCATATGTGGAAAAAGTATTATATGCACTGTCAGTGTTTCATACCTATTAGGTTTAAATATGTGCACTTTTTTCTAATATGTACCTTAGGAAAAGGGACCCTTTAGGTACAAACATGTACCTTTTGAAAAGGTACACTGTGAAAAAAAAAAATCTGTAGTTTTTACAAAAAAAATTGTCAGCTGTGGTTGCCAGAATAATTTAATAAAAAATACAGAAAATTGTAAATACATTTACGGTCAAAAACCGTATTACGGTAATTTACAAGAAACAAGGACATTTTTATTGTAAACCTATGAATTCAACAATGCACACTGCTATTAAAATCCGCTTTGTACCTTTAACATACTGACAACCATAATAATAATAATAAAAAAAGCCTCAATGGGACTAAACAGTTTGGTTATCAACATTCTTTAGAATATCTCCTTTTATTATCAGCATGTTTTATTGTATGCTTTCACCTTGCACAGCTTAGTTCATGGTTTTCAAGGATAAAAACCACCTGTCAAAGTGACAGAATTTGATTTGGATGTACCACATTTTACATCGACAACAAAAGATATGAGGTTTGTTTTAAAAGTTAATTTTTTCCTATCCTATGCATGATATGAACAGCTCTGGGAACGGAGCCGCTGCTTTAGGCCATCCATCCAGTGAGTGCTGACCCACGTTACGTCATGCTGTCACTTCCAGCGGATGTTGTTAAATGAAGAAAAATCACTCCGCAACAAATTTATGTACGTGAACGGTCGGTGTAATCACATGCAGGGGGTTTATGGGAGAATTAACATTAAATGGATTATTTATTGCGACATATATTGACCAGCCTGTCTCGGCCTGT
Organism: Enteromius paludinosus; assembly: GCA_032361165.1. Classification (NCBI taxonomy): domain Eukaryota; kingdom Metazoa; phylum Chordata; class Actinopteri; order Cypriniformes; family Cyprinidae; genus Enteromius; species Enteromius paludinosus. The sequence goes on from JAUMHQ010000063.1 coordinate 17,769,812, forward strand.
GGATCTTATGGCACGAGCCCGTAACCGGGGCTAATGAAACGCCATCACAATCAGTCCATCCTGCAGCCCTTATATTTTAACTTGTTGAAATTATGCGACATGTGGGAGCCATCAAACAACATAGCGGCAATGTAAATCTCCTGTTTCCGTTTCTCTAGAGCTGCCGGAGGAGGAGAGGAGGGGGGCACGTCTCTGCTCATTCAGCATCTGGCCCTGCGTCAAACCGATGGCCGGCCTCCCCAAAACATATCACTGACTTCACAAAACAGACATGTAATGACTACCAGAGGAGCACTTCAGTGAGGCCTAACTACAGTTTCTCCATATAAAATCAGCTTGCGCACCATCGCCGGATTGGTTTGACATCCATTATGCACGAGAAGGGAAAGAATGGCAGACGATGCACTGATGTGTTCATTTTACGATGCTGAGCAGAAATGTTCCCTTTAAGATGATGTTCAATGTCACTTCCATGCAGACCAAATGAAAACCAGCACTGCAAGGAGACAAGAAGATGTGAAAGGAGACAAAAACTATTTTAAATGGATGAACTGTGTTTAAATTCTAGAGTTGCATTTTTATTCATTCTCAGTATATGTAGGTGAAGCTGTGTCCTTCGGGTGGAGAAGAAATGTAAATGAAGTGGAGAAAATATGTAATGCTTAAGGCCCATAATATACTGTGGGGCGGGGCGAAGAAACGACTCGACTAGAGAAGTGCAAGTAAGCCCCGGAGGGTGGTTTATTTACAATGAAGTTAGTGAACAGTGATTCTTGGCTGTGGATCCCGCTGATGTCCCAGGTGAGTGGCTGTTTCCCTTCTTTGGTGCTCGGTGGTGCTTGTGTTCCGTGAGAGGGTGAGTGCAGAGTCCGTGCGGTCAACCCTCGTGATGTGGTCCAGTGGAAGTGGTGCCAATCGGTCACGGCGAGTCTGAGGAGCATAAACAAGAGATTAGGTTCAGCGTTAATCACCATCCAGGATGTTCTGGAGGCTTATATGTGGATTCTCGCCGTGGCCGATTGGTCCGATGTAAGTAGGTCCAGGTGTTTGTGATGAATTGCCAGGGCGACGCTGATAGCTCCTCGGGATGCCCGTCACAATACTCTCCTCAAGCTAATTTCATGTGTTCACTGTGTTAGTGTA
>JAUMHQ010000063.1:17787020-17797041 GCA_032361165.1 Enteromius paludinosus
CATTATTTTTGCTGCTAGTGGTACAGAAGGAGCATGCTTCACCAGTAACACAAGTCAAATGTTGTGGTTTCCTGCTTTTATCACACTTCAATAAACAGATCTGTACAGAGTTACACAAGTATTGTTAATAGGAAAATAATAAACCTTTTAAAATTTTATAGAATAAAAATAATATGTAAAATAAACCTGAATAGTAATAATTATCATAATATTAAATATTGACTTCATGAGGTGAATTATTGATTTTAATTACAATAATGGTGACTAAACATATTATTATTAAATGTTAATATTAATAGTACTATTAATGCATCATAGTTTTTAATAATGAATTAATGAGCAAATTATAATCCTTCTACTATTACAGCCATATTGCATTATAAAAACAGTTAATTATTTTTGTTGCTAGCGCTGCTAAAATGACACACTTCAACTTTGAGCAATATAAAGAGAAAGACTAAGCTATATGAAGAGAATGTTGCTGTGGTTTCCTGTGGCAAAGATTCAGAAGGTTTAACGATGATTCTATAAACAGAACTGGTAAGACAGGAAGCTAAAGAGGATCTGAATCCCTATTACGAACATACTCTACAGGAAACCATATTAAAATGCTAATATAAGCCATCATGTCCAATCAACCATCAAATCTGCATCATTTCAGCGAGGGGGAATATCTCAGTACCGTATTGCATAGCCTTTCGTGCACAGTACAGTCTAGAGTCCCAAACTTCAGCTGTCCAAAGAGCTGGATGGAGGCTTTTCTGAGCTCGGGGAGAAGAGCTCGACATGGCGGACACCACTGCGGGGCGGAATAAATTAATTAATTACCCATAATGATTTTTTAAAGACAGTTTCAAACACGGATGCACGTTATTTTTTTAATTGCATTGACTTCACACTGTGCCAGTAATGTTCACTCTTCTTGCCTCCGCAGATCATTTCTCACCCTCCTGAGCTTCAAATCAACCATCAGCAGGAAGTTACCATGGCAATGCAAGTAGGTGCTCGGCTGATAATCATAATGTAACAACTCACAGGAGCGAAGAAATCAACCAGCCAGGGCTCCTTCTCATGGCTGGGGAAGTTCTCAGGCCTCAGCGTGGTGACGTGGGCATTCACACTCTCTTTTGCAAAGGCCACAACATTGTACAGGGCATCCTTACCTGGAGATTTAACATAAAAAAAGTAAAATGACATCAAAATGCATTTTAGACCAATTTCAGAGCAATACCAAACTACATTTCCCTCTGATGCTGCTTTCCTACAGTGGAGAACTTATAAGCCATTTTTACCCTGCCATTTTTAGGGTCTGAAGGTCAACCATATATGACCTTTATCCTAGTTTGGGGTCAGAAAGATTCATTCAGAAATGATGCATCAAACTGAAGCAAAGACATTTATAATGTCACCAAAAACAAAAAACTTTATTGAAAATAATAGCTGCTATTTCACGGTTATCACAAGTTCAAAACAATTATGCAGCAGCACGACTGTTTGGAACATTGAAAATAATAAGAAATGCAGAAAAGTTTTTTTCTGAAGGATCATGTGACACTGTCGACTACAGTAATGATGCTGAAAATTCACAAAGCTTTTCTTTTAATAACTGTTAAAGATTATTTAAAAAAAGAACTATTGTATTATTATTGTATTTTTAATCAAATAAAGAAAGACTTCAGCAGAAGAGATAAAAAAAAAAACCCCAACAACAATTGACCCCAAACCTTTGAATGGTAGCATATATATTATTGCCATTTTCTCATGCAATTACATTTATGACATTTTAGTATAAATATGCATTAACGCATTTAAGAATTTAATTCATTTTAAATTCAATTTAAGCATTTAATTCATGCAGATGTATTTTTTTCTTTGTGTGTTATTTAGATGCAAAATGCTTAATTTTACTCAAACTCACCATGGTGAATCTCAAAATCATGCATTCCAACTCCTTTAAAAACAGCCACACAGGGCTTCTGTATATATAGAGAAGCACACAGCTCTGAATCTGAGACACAGTCCACCTTCCCCACCTGTGCAAACAAATAAACGCAATTAATCCAACATAACAGCACCATATTCCACAAGTTATATGACCCATGCACTGTGTAAAATAAAAAATAGCTAAAGTTTCACTCGCTCTCATGTTGGCTTCAAAATATTTGAAGGCACCATAAAAGTACAATAAAGCGGACCATACGGCACTCCAAAAGAAACAAACTAAGACTTATCTAAAATATCTTGCAGCTTGAAAACAATATTGCACAATATTGCAAAGTCATTTGAACTACTCACATGGTGCTTTTTGTACAATTTCTCCTGTGTTTTAATGATTGAAAGTCAGGCTTACAGGTTTGGAACAGCTATCAGTGATCATCAGTTAAAAAAGAATAATAAATTCTAATAATATAATAAAACCTGTATATGAGAGTCCTTCAGAAGAGATATGAGTTTTTTATATTCATGTGATGCCAGATCATTATGTCCAAAGGAGAAACTGATGAGCCATCGGTGATGAGCCAATTTATGCTGAAATGACAGAAGACAAACGAAGTGAAAAATCTGAAAAACATACGTCATTAGAAGTAAGTAGCAGTCTTTAATGACATTTTATGCCACGCCATCATATTTCATGCATCAAGTCAGTTACTGTGTAAACAGAGGTTCTGCAGGTGGTGCTGGGTGTGGTACAGGACGAGGGCAAACATGTGAGGTTCATGATAAAGTCACTTCAACTTTTACCTCAAAGCTGCTCTTTGTAAGAATCTCCAGGTCAGGCAGATGCTGTAACACTTGTGCATATATTTCTTTAGTATCCAAACTCTGGATAAACTGAAAGGGTCATAAAAATCTCAATGAAAATCAGCCCATTTCAATTAGCACAATTAAAAAAATATATATAGCTCAACTCCCCAATAAATAGCTGAGAAGTTATTCACCCTCAGGCCACACAAAATGTAGATGAGCTTCTTCACTGGAACACATTTGGATCACTTGCTCACCAGTGGATTATCTGCAAGTGAATGGGTGCCGTCAGAATGACAGCAGAACGAGTCCAAACAGCGGATAAAAACAGTATTCCTCAAATAATCCATCAATTAATGTCTTGTAAAGTGAAAAAAAGCTGCATGTTGGTCAGAATCAAATACACCATTTAAATTGTAAAATACTAGTTCTGACCAAAATACAAGTCCACATTTCATAACTCAGCTTCCTGTAGTGACCAAGTCCGTCTTGTGTTGTCCTCTCACATCAAAATCCAATGACGTATTTGTTAAGAACGGTTTTTGCTTGTAAATGGTGCTTGATTTGTGCATACTTTACAGGAAGTTAATTGATGGACAGAGCCATGTGGATTCATTGTATTATGTTGTTTTATCGGCTTTTTGGGCTTTCATTCTCACGGCACCCATTCACTGCAGATGATCCACTGATTAGAAACTTGTCCAAATCGGTTCTGATGAAGAAACAAAACCATCTATATCTATATCCAAGTACATTTTCAGCAAATTTTCATTTTTGGGTGAACTATTCCTTTTAGAACTGCACAGGATTCACATTTACAAATGAGGTCCCTACCATTGTGCTGCCTTTCTGAGCAAGAGAACTGCCAGGAGGAAAGAGTGCAGTAGTGCTAGTGGTGATCTCAAAGCTGTCGCACAGATCTGCCTGTTTAGAGCAATCCATCCACCCCACATTGACCAGACCATCCTGTAAAGAGAAACCAGACAAAAACATCCGCTATTAAATGCTTTGAGACACATGACACTAAAATTGAATTTGAAACATGATCAGCTTAACGCTTACCAACATTCCAGCAAGCTTCCGCCTTGTCTGAGGTTCCAGACAATCTGTGTATATAAAAAATAAATCAATAAATAAATGAAAAAAGGCTTTTTAGGATAAAACGATGAGTTTTAAGCATTAAGCTTCAGTTTTTTCTCACCCCCAGTGTCAGCGCAGAAAGTTATCAACCAGCCGATTCTTTCAGTAAATGCTCGATCAATCTCATTAAAAACGTTTCCTAAAAATTCAAATATTTTACATTTCATTTTCAACAAAGACAGCACAATAGAAATTACTTTATAATTATATTTTTTATATACACTTTTATTTAAAACACAAATTAAATTATCGTTACACCAAATAACAAAAAATGAATAAGTAGTGGAAGATAAATATTTCCCTTAAAAAAATACAATAAATATAAATAATGAATTAATAAATATACATTTTAATGACAGCCTGAACGCTTTCTACTTTTATTTCTAGATTTAAAGAAACTAAAATGTATAAAATTGAATACCTTGCCATAGTTCTGTCACTTTGCTCTTCACAAACTGCATTGAAAATGTGGTGAGGCTTGATTTTGTTCTGTCGCCGTAGTATTTCTCTGGTTTCTGTTGGCATGATTACATTTATATTTTAGGATGACTACAGATATGAAACATCATGTATCATATGCTGATGAAGGCTGAACGTTCTCACCATTCCTGCTCTGAACACATAGAGACTGGGGTAGCTGTTGATGCCTTTACTACGGCACAACATGCCATTATCACCACAGTTCACAGCACCGATCCGAATCACACCGTCCATTTCTTTAGCAAACTCCCGCCACTGTTGGGTACATCACATTTCAGGCAAATAGCCTACTGTAACTTTAACAGTCCTAATAGGTGTGAGAAGGAAGTGACTAAGACAAGAGAAAACTATACGAGTTACATACCGTGGGGGCAAGATCGTGACAGTGTGAGCAGCGTGGGAAATAGAAATTCACAAACCAGACTTCACCAGAATTTACAGCTGCATCTGTGGAAAAACACAAACTGATGTCACAACACTCCACCGTTGGGGAAGAGGGAAAAAAACAGGTTAGGCCTCCATTTGAATATTACAAGATCAGCTACAAAAACATGATTAGTGGGTTTAAAGAGACCTGGCAAGAAATGTTCAGGTCTTATCTCACCTCACCTAATAAAATAATAATAAATTAATTTTGCATAGGGAATAAAAAAAAAAAGAGAACAAAAAAAATAAATAAATAAATATTTAAACAATAAAAAAAATAATAATAATAATAATATTTAAAATATTGTTATTTCTTAACTAACAATACATTTTTTTTAAGATTTAAAAAAAGTAAATATTTAAAATATTGTTATTTAAAAAATAACAATAAATAATTAAAAATATATATTTTTACAGATTTAAAATATTGTTATTTAAAAAAGAACAATAAAACAAATAAAAATAACATTAAAAAAACAAACAAAAGTATTACTATCATCGAAGTATCATATTTTACAAACTATTACAGAATTATTAGAGCTATTATACGAACCATTATGTAACTATAAAGTACTTTTATGTTTATTTGTTTGTTAAATGGTTCAATTTTTGATAAATTAATTTTTTCCCCACTTCTGTAATACAGTAAAGGGTTTTTCTATAATAATTATGATGATCTATTTAAAATTGCTAATGACAATAATGAAAATTGCAAAAAAAAAAAAAAATAAAATAAAAACCAAAAAAACCCCATATGAAACAATAAATGCCCGAATACAAAATCTGGATAATTTAGAGAACAATATGCTTAATTGTCATGCAAAATGTGCAAAACTTTTAATGAAATATAATGAATTGTTTGTCTTTTTATTTTGGGGTACAGCATGACCCAAACATGCTTTTGTGAGATTTAATCCAGCATTCAAAAATGGTCTGTCGGTTTGTGTAGAAATCCAAATTAAACTCACAATCTTGAGTATTTATCACTTACCGAAGTCTCCTCTGTCCAGTGTAGTAACTTCTGGATCATCATCATAAATTCCTGAAAAACAGATGCATGGTTTTTCTCTAGTATATTCTCATGTCGTACGGCAACATGGTGAAATAATATCCACACAGAGAATATCATTACCAAAATCATATCTGTAATAGTTCCAGCTTTCATATCTTCCTCCTTGCTGCTCATCTTGCAGGCCCTTCTCTCCATACTTGTCATATTTCTTCCTCAAGTCCTCATCCTTTAACACCTCGTAGGCCCGATTTATCTTCAAGAACTTGTCGTGGGCCGTTGCATCATTCTAAGACGACAAGCACAGAGTTCTCAGTGTCGCAAACGAAGGAAGACACACGTCTGGCTTCTGCGCCATAACAAAAGCAACTCACCGGGTTCTTATCCGGATGCATCGTGAGAGCAAGCTTTTTAAAGGCCTGCCGAATCTCACGAGTACTGGCCTCTCTCGAAATACCTAGCAGCTTGTAGTAGTCCTCATCAGAGGAAACGCTAACGAAAAGCCATACTGCTATGAAAGCAAACAGAAAGGACTTCCTAGGAGGTCTCTGATGATTCTGGAACACCTCCATTGTTGAAAGCTGTTGTTGTTGATCTTCTCAGAGATGGAGAACTGCTGACAGGAGTGTGATGATCATCCTCCGTGAAGACACCTAGTAAGAGATGACAAGAGAGTGAAAAGGAAAGGAAAGAGATCTCAACTCTGGTGCTATTGGAAATGAACACGTAGGTGTTTACAGAGGGCGGAGCAAGTCTCTCGTGCCATCTTTAATGAAAGTCGCATCACTAATCATTTGTGGGGGGTTTTAATAAATTATCATTATGATTCTCATCACTTAAATAGCACCTACTACAATATATACTGTATAAAGGCAACTCAACAAACAGTACAATTACGCAGACTTTGAACAACTTACACTACATACACTAGTAAACGTATTTTATACACAATACACGAGCGTAGTTCTATAAATATACACATATATAAAACATAGAACACGAGAACAAGACATTCTTGTTAAGTTCCCGGATGTCTGATAAGTTTTAGTAATGTGTGTAATGATATCAGCTTGGGTTAGTAGCTAAAACTGCATACTAGCACGAGACTCGTCAGTTAAGTATAAGAGCTCAGTGTACAGTTCGCTTCAGACCGAAAGGATTTTAACCCGTTTTCGTTTGTCGCTGAATGTTAAATGTGAGATTGCAGACACAAGCTGTTGGATCATATGGCTAATGACTGCATTCCAGTGAAGGACTTTTGACTCACAGAGAAACATTTAAGTAGCATTAGCGCATTTATTACGATACAGCGTATTTAATGTCTCACCTTCTGTTAAATATCATTCATCACGCCTCCAGTCCTCTCCTAATTCATGATCTTATTCCCGAATCACCGGTGTCTGCAGCGGTGTGAAGCAAGCACCTAAAGACAACAATAAACGCCCGGAAGTACATGTTTTTCATAATAAGAGTGTCCAGTATAGCTGCGGTTGTTTCTCGTGAGATTGCATTAAATAGCAAGTAATTTTTATAAACATGCCTTAGAAAAAAAACATCGCACTTACATGTTTTAACATCAGTCGGTGCAAGTTTCTTTCAGTTAATACAGTTCAGATTTACATTTTAGTCTAGGACTAGGCTTAAGTATTGTCTGTGTAATCAGGGGTAAATGTTTTGAGTTTAAATGCATGTTGTTGGCAAATATAAATTGCGTGTATGTATGGTTTGTATTTACAAGACTTAAATGTGCGCTACTGGTGACGCCTGCTGGTTAGTACGGTGTAAAGGCAACTAAAGAAGCTCAAGTATAAGAGCTAATTTGGTTAATTTCTTTCGTTATTAGGCTATGTATTCCCCAATTCTCATATGTGTTACTTCATTTTATTATAAATAATAATAAATAAAGTACATAGTAACAAGGGATTAGAAAGAATGTCCAAACCGTTTGATTGGCAGACGTATATTCACTGAAATTATTAAACAGACATTCCCAGATAAACCCAAAATAAAACATTTCTTATATTAAATTGTCATGGGTCATGCTGCAAAACACTGTATTCATATCACACAGTAAGAACCATTCATTTACGTAGGGTTAGGGTCTAACTAACCCTAACCCTAACTCTGTCTAACCCTAACCCATTTTTATTTACTTCAATGAATGCTATCATCTTTCATTAAAAAAAATATTATTTAACTTTCTTTGGTGATTGGAAAAGAATATTTCTTCACCAGTACTACAAATACAACTGTGCAGTACTGTGTTTCACAATTAACAGGTGAGAGATATCCCTGTTACCGTGACCAGGTGGATGTAAACACTCATGTTTGTCAGGCAGTAAACTACTTGTTCAAACACCAAAGTCTGTAGGGTGTGAGAGGAAGTGCTAATTTACTTTAAGTAAAAAAAACTTAAATTAAAGTTAAATATTACACATTCATAAAATGTAATCTTTATGAAAGATCATGCCTCCACTCCGATCAGATGCCCCAGATGCCAAATCCTATCAGAAAAGATCAGTTTTGTCTGGAAACAGAACAGCTTGTCAGCAAAGAAGTCTAATACCAAAAACCTGTTCACAGGAACTCTCTTGTGATACCCAGAATTCCCAAAATTTAAGAAGCTGACTAAAGGACACTGAAGTGCAGAGGGTGAAGTGAAAAGAAGCAGAGTTTATTGAATAGTCTTAGTTGCACATTTCAATGTGTCTGACCAGCACAGATTCAGCAAGTATCTGCTTCAAAACAACAACCAACAAACAGAGTTTCCATAAACATTCCATTGCAGGCCTATCTCTTATTCAGAATTCATTAATTATATGATTAAATGGAATAGTAAAATGATTAAATTACAAATTATTAAAAATTAATTAAGAATGAATGACTGAATTTAATGAAAGTAAAACACAACACCAAAGTATGGTTGCTTGCTTGAAGCAAAAACACACACAGACTGCATTTAAGGATCTCCAATCCTTCAAAAACAGTATATTGGTCTCTCTTTGGGAATTCATGCCTAATCATCGTAGAAGTTTATGAGTCTTTGAGCTTCTCTGACCCCTGTGAGATACGCTCCATGGGCCGTGGTGTAGAAGTTATCATGTGTAGCTTCACCAGCAAACAGCACCTGAAGATTCTTCAAAAACAAGGAAATTTAATCCGTTTTTTAGAAATGTCTTGGCAGCTACAGTATAAAATCAGCTGAAGTAAAAAAATTACTACTAATAAAGTAATAAAAATACAGCTAAACAGAATGAATACAAATACAAAAGAAAATATTACAATTAATTTAAAATAAAAAAAATATATAAGTAAAGACTTAGAAAGAAAGAAAAAAAAAAAAAATATATATATATATATATAGGTTACCATCCTCCCTCTGGATTCATCTTTAGGTGGAAGAGGTGATGCTAATGCCTTCTGCGCTTTCACTCCATCAACACCCTCAGGAACAAATGTGTAAGAGCCGAGGACGTGAGAATCAGAACCCCATCTGGAGATCAGCATCTTTGAGACCTCTGGTACTGACCAGCCTGTGAAAGTCCGGAGCAGCCTTCAAAGACATGAACAGAGTTTGTTAGCATTTGCAGATTTTAATGCTATTTGGGCTAAAGTTACAGACGCTCCTCCTAAACGGTTTCCCATGATTTGCCATTTTTTTAAAAATCTGACGTCACCCATTTCACTCCGCACTTACAAACTACTGCTGAACACACCTTACAATAACATACAATCTATAGAATATAGACAAGGACATAATACAAGATAATTGCAGTGTTTGTTGTTTTACTATACCCCACCAAAACCATACTAACCCCTATAATAATGGAAATGGGTGTTCACATTATTAGTCTATGTATGTACAGAGGTTGGTCAAAACAATGCTTTTCTAACAGCTTACCAATGCATTGGTTGAATTTGTTCATAAAACGTTTTGCACTAAAGCAAAACGTCTTGCAAATCAAGGGGGTGAATACTTTTGTATGTTTGCAACATGATAAAATTATTGCATGTCAATTACTTCATTTATGTTAACATACCTTAAACAGGTATCTCTGATTTCAGTGTCCGAAAGATTCTCCATATATAGTGCTTCTCTACCCGTGATCCAGCCACACAGAGCCGTGGGATGACGGGCCTCTGCATCAAAACCGGTGATCTTCTTGAACCACGTATTTTTCCAGGCATCTCCTTCAGAAAGAGACTCATAAACATCTTTAT
>JAUMHQ010000063.1:17812699-17828356 GCA_032361165.1 Enteromius paludinosus
TGGGGAAAGCGGAGGTTTGCAGAAAGCGAGATGCTGAAGTGAGCAGGAAGCAGGTATTTATAGTGCTTACTGGGAAGTTGATTGGAAGTTTGTGGGGACGGATTAATTAATGCGGGCCAGCTGAAATCAATTCGTCCAGCGCTTCTGCTGAAACTACGTTATTAGCAAAACGTTTATTAAAATTTTCTGATAACAGAAACCATTAAATATCAGTGATATTTAATTTACAAAAGAAAAAAATAAATAAAACGAAAACTAAGACTGTAACTAATAAAAACTAAACTAAAACTTCAAAATATAAAAACTATCAAATCTGCCTCTAAAAACGAATTAAAACTAACTTAATTTGAAAACAAAAAGTCAAAACGAAATAAAAACTAAAACTAATGAAAAATCCAAAACTATTATAACCTTGTGCAACAGAGCCAAAATTATTCATACCAAACTGGTTTCTGGTTAACACCATAATATCAGAGATCAGCTTTGTTTTTTTTTAAACAAACTGCATGCGCAGGATTTGGATGTCAAAGGCAATGTGTATGCAATGCACGTACCCTGTCTTCCCACCAACAACAGGAGAAGGCCTCTCAGACACGCTGCTTGAAGCATTTCCTAAATGTAAAACAGCAATCTTTATAATCATAGTTCCTCATTTTTCAGCTTCCTAAACCACTAAAATGACGGGAAGTGAGTTTGCCATTGCTGTTTAGTAATGCAAACAAACCTTTCCTACTGTCTACCTGTGCAGTTTTGCAGCAACTCTGCAAGGCATCACACCGAAAAGTGTGAACTTTTCAAAGCAGATATTGTTCTTCAGCAGAAGTGTGATGAGGGTGACACATCGCAGAAGTCATTGCCATAGACGGTCAAATGACTTAAGTGCTTGACATTTATTGGTTCATCATGTCTTTACCAAATCAGCATATGAAACATGTCTTAGTTTCCCACACAGAGAGCTATATTTACGTGGTCAGCTCTACATGTCAGATGGCATGACTTTTCGCAATGTCAAATGGTTACAGAAACATAAATGCTGGTTTTATGACTGTAAATGGGGGTTTATTTAAACTGTAAAGCTTTATAATGTGCACAGTACAAATATAGACTAAATTTTAAATTTAAATTTCCCTTTAATATATATTGCCTTTAGTTACGATGTACTCAATGTAGCCCATTTACTAAAAGCAGTTGATATTGACAATTATACAATCTATAAGAGAAAATTATTCTTACTGCTTAAAGTGAGAAAGTAATCAAGTCATCCCAGAGTTTACTGATTAATATGAATCAATATTAATATTTGATTTATCCTTGAAAATACTCCCTTTTATGGTTAAGTAGAAATATAAAACTGTTGGTAAAGCCACCGTTAAGGGTTTCAAAGAATTAGTAATGCACGAAACTGCAAAACATCAGCCAAGAAAGAATTAATTATGCACTTAACAGCAAAATGCACGAAATAAGTGTTAAACAGGTCTTACTTGACGTTCTCGAAATGCAACGCCTTAAAGAGATTCCGCCGTCATTAATGGCTGTTAGATGCTTTTTGTTTCCTCAAGCAGAACACAGTCGCTTGAGAACTGAAAGAAAGTTGCTGCACACATGACAGGAAAGCAGGAAGTAAGTTAACATTATGTAAGTCTTGAGAAATATGGGCGTTGGATTAACGGAGAAAGACGATGCAAATCAAAATAACGTATTCAACTAGAAAACTAAATTAGAGCTTATGGTAAAAGACCCTATAATATGAAATGTTATTGGGCGCCTCAGTAAAATATGTTAGGCGTGTGTTTTGATGCCAGATAATGTCATTAACTCTTTTAGTTTTTACTGTGCCTTTCCTACCGTTAAAAACCCTTCTACTCTTCACTTTTACTAAGGTATAGCCTATATGGATCCTATATGGCTACTTCCCTCAGAATAAAGTAGGCAATATTTTTGTCATGTCGCGTTTTACTGTTAATCTGGATTTTGTCACAATTTGTGTGCATTAGAACAAGGGTGAATAAATTGTTCATCTTCTCATTCTGTAATAAGTGGAGTGCCCCCTTGTGGTGAGCAGCACAGCTGGAAATTCATAAAAAGAAAAACAGCCTACATTTGATTTGTCATATTATTATTTGTTTTGTTTTATTTTTAATATAACCTAATGACATTTTATTTTAATATAATTCAGTTAAAAAAATGTGCATGGTGAGAAAAAACATTTTCTCTTTAAGTTGCAACCATAAGAGTTGCTTATACTATGTTTATTTTATTTCATTAGATATTATTATTTTTTTTTTGGTCCTTAAAGTCTGTGGATTTAGTATGTCCGAATTCCATTCATACTACCCACATTCATACTATATAAAACATAATTTTTAACGGTCGGGTAGTATGTTCCATTTTAAATGTAGTAAGCAGTATGTGATTTCAGACGCAGCTGTAATCAGGTCCCAATGGGTTCGTCACTTTTTGAGGTCCCCCTGAAACATTTCCATTGTGGGCCGTGCTGTTTGCAGTGCGTTTCTGTGTTTGGTTGCGTTGTGAGAATTTGCAGTCTGCATGTGTCTTTTTCTGTTTGCACGTGTTTTCTTAAGTCTGCAGCGTGTTAAGCTCTCTCGGCTACTGTAGAAATGGTTTTTAAAATAAAGTTTGAATTGTATTGCATAACTTGGATTCATATTTTGTTTAATATAGATCCTGCTCTGGTAAGATTCTTCCAGAGATCTGGATTGATACTAGATGGATAGCTACGGATATTTGTAATAACCAAAACTTAGTGTATGCCTTGAAATTTGTTACGTCTTTTACATAGATTGAGAACCAATGTGTTAATCTATTCACAGTAAGAAAGCTGTGGTGGTTTGTATCCTGCCATTTTTTGCTAGCAAATACTAGACAAGTATTACTCTTAGTAAATGCTGGTTTCCTGTGAAGGGTGACACCCAATCATGCTGCTGTAGATCACTTTGTCTGTTTCTGTGGTGGTTAGAAAACGATGATTATCAGTTTCTGAACAAGGAAGTTAAACCACAAAGAGGGAAGTAGCTTGTGTTGATTTTATTTTGTTTCTTTTCTAAATTTAATTTTAAAAGTGGGTGGAGGGTGAATGACACATTTGTGAGTCGTATCTAATGCAACATTTTTTTTTAACTTTTTTTGACTAAACCATACCAGTCAGAATTGCAGTCTGTCTGTGAGCAGTCGTGATGGGCTCAACCAAATAGTGTCAATAGGGCAAGCCTCAGGCATCAGCATGCACTATCAATGACCTCACTTCCATTATCTGAACAGCTGTAAAAAAGATGAACGTTTTATTCCAGTGTTCTAGGACATACATACATTGGACATTTCACCAATGTCAAGACTAAAAGGTTTTACGTACAAATTACACATAAAATGTATAGTACATGTAGGTATTTTATGCAAAAAGGCACCTTTCAACACTTCAAATTAAGAGTTGAAACAGATGGATACTGTATATTGGGAAAACCACCAATTTTCAATGACACATGCATACTATTTTTCTCAGCACATTAGGGAGATGGAACTTTTGAACTGCATCTAAATAAAAGTATTTCTAAACATTTCTGAGTTATTGTGAAATTAGCACCATCTGCTGAGAAGTGTGGGCATAGTGGAGAAAAGAAAACTACATTTCAAGATGATTCCACTTCCAATTCTGTAGTTTTTAGCCATTGTGCTTACTAACACTGAGACAGTATTCATGATGTGTAACTTAAATCCTCGGCTATAGGCTTATTCTCTTTCTCACCAATGCAGTGGTACTAGTTTATTTCTATGCAAACAATCAAACTTTTAAGTGTCTTTAAGGTAAATGAATGAACTCATCATCTAAGGACAGATTAAGTGATAATGTTTGAGTTCCTAACTGGTTTTAAGGAGCCTTAATTGTCTTAAGTTTTACAGGTAAGAAACACAATAGTAGTCCATTTTATACGATCTTTAAAAGACTTCAATTCTTACTATCACCATACACTTTTTAGGAGTTGCAAACAAAAACTGCCACAAGTCAATTTTTTTAGACGTTAGTTTGGCTTATTTTTAGAGAAAATATTCATATCAGTCAAAATTCTGTTTAAGAACAGTGTCTTGTCTTTGTAGGGGGGAGTATGCTCTCAAGAACCGACTAAGATTGCAACTGTCAAAAGTCCCAGTGAGTCAGCCTGTTGAGTCAACCCCCCACTCAAAATATTAACCAGTGATACTCTTGTAGAACTGCTTTTAGTATCTTGAATGTATCATAATTCATATATATATATATACATATAGTGGCTTGTGTGAGCATTCATAATAGAGTCAGGTGTGTTTGATGAAGGTTGGAGCTAAACGCTGCAGGAAAGTGGATCTCTCAAGAGTTGCGAAGCCCTGGTTTATACAATGTATTTCTTTACAACCTTGTTTCTTTTCGAATTCTGTGACCCAACTCCTTACTTTTTTGCCGTGTTGATTTTCTATGTGTGTAACCATAGTTAAATACAATGCTCTTTTTTTGTAGCAAAACCATGGTTAATTTGTGGTTACCATGAAATTACTGTAATTATCATGTTTTTGTATTTTTTTTATTTATTTAATTACCTAACCTACTGTCAGTACTAGAGTCATATAATTTGGTGGGTCACAGAATTCGTCAATTGAATGAATCAGCACTGAATGGTCTAATAACGAACTCATTAAGACAGTCCCTTACTGCCACCTACAAGCATAACAATGTAACCTGCAATACAATAAAACTGTAGTATAAACTGTATTTATTTTATATTATTTATACATGTTCTACCTGTAATTTGTGTTAAAAAGTAATCCCTTAAAATGTTAGCATTTTACTGCTAACAAGTAGAAAGACTGCATTATGATTTATATTGTAACTGCAATAAAATTATCTGTAATTAAATGCTTTTTTTATTAAAAGATTTATGCACTGAAATTTATAGGGCTTTTCCCAGCCATTGCATAATTATCATGTTGTACTTGTATATATATAAAATTATAAAATATGTATTTGTCTTGTTTAGAATGTTTTTTTCTGTGAACTACCCATGTCATATTACTTTTATGTTTTGTGAATAAATACAATGAGTGGAGTGAAAATTTGTGAGTTTTTTTTTACTGAATATTACATTTAGAAAACTAAAGAACGCTTGATTCCCGAAATTTTGGGTGGTTGCTCTTTGCTATACATCTGTTGGGGTGTTGTTCTGGCTTATTAGACATTCACCTCTTTTAACAGAAAATCAATTGCTCCACCATAAAATCACAATTAATAGTGATACCTCCATTCAATTGCTATTTTTGTTACATGGACTGTTTATTTTAAAAGCTAACTTCACTGCTGCTTTTTTCTTCAGAACATGAAAACAAGATGTCTGGAATTGACTCACAGACTCCAGTTGGCCGGCTTCCTACAAAAAGCTCACTTCAAATGCTCTGCCTGGATCGAGTGTGACATGGTGATGGTCACCCCTCCCATTAGTGCTAAAAAAGCCTCCTACCTTTGTGAGCATAAATATGAGAGAATATTAAATTATTCAGCATTATCTTCTTAGAATATTCTCTTTATGCAGTTGGCGAAAAGAAAGTGTTGTGTTGTGTGTGTTTTAAATTTTTTTGATGACTGCCCTTTAATCACTGAAATGTCCCTTGTGATCGTTTAAGCTTACTTGAGTGTGTCGCAAAACATTTGACTTATGTTTCTTTGGAAGCCTGAATTGCTTTACACTAAACACTGCCATTAAATGACATGTATGTGGTTGTGCAGCTGTCTTATCTCACATGTAATCAACCAGTAAATTAATGTTTGCATTTACACATGCACTCTTGCATGATGAATCGCACAGCACAAACAATATTTGCACACTTCATTGTTGATTATCAGTAAATGAGAGAGTATGCATCACAAGCATTATGATATTTCCAAAATCAGCTCAAACTATTTAATGGTGCTTGTTTATCACTTCACAAACAATCTGGACTTAAAATACATTTAAATCAGTGAACTAACACATTTTTAATCTAATTTACTGTAATTTATCAGCGTTTCCCAACCCTGCTCCTGGAGGCACAAAAACAGTAAACATTTTGGATGTCTCCCTAATCTGACCAGTATATATCTGGTCCTGAAATCTGTACTAACGAGCTGATGAGTTGATTCAGGTGTGTTTGATTAGGAAAAGCTGGAAAATGTGAAGTCACACCAATAGTAGTGAGACAAATTGATTCTCTCCACCCACAAATTAGATTAATCAGTGAGGACTCAACTTAATCACCAGCTTAAAAGCCTTGGTGACAGTCTCAAGAAGAGCTGCTCCTTGAGTTTTTAAACACCTTGTAAAAGGTGTATAGCCATTCCAGAAACAGAAGACATCAGCTGACCTTTCTTTTAGCAGTTGAAAATGTGGTGGATTCTGCTTTTTATAGAATGGCTTGTGGATTGGGCAAGTGGCACATTCTGGTACCTGTTTACCAGGAGAAGTGGCCTGTGCAAGGGGACAGTCAGCCCTCCTGGCCCACTAGTTGTAGACCAAGAGAAAAAGGACCAACTTCTTCAGAAAGGTACACAAGCAGTTTGCAAGTAGTGTTGTGCAAGTTACAGGCAACCCTGAACCGCTAGCACGCTTGTATGTCACCTTCACAGGTTACACCCAGTTCTCAGCTTGGTCTGAACTGAGCTGCGTTGACTAATGTGTTAAATGACTGAGACCTACAAAATACGCAGTAGGGTTTCCCCAGGACAGATTTGTGAAGCACTGGTGCAAGCAAAAAATGTCTATTGCTAAAAAAATGTACCTTGCTTTCAGAGTTTGGTGAATTTGAAGTACCCAAGAACTTGGACGTCATTGTGATTGGCAGTGGTATCGGTGGTTTGACCGCAGCAGCGGTGTTAGGCAAGCTAGGAAAGAAAGTCCTGGTTCTGGAGCAGGATAAACGGGCTGGAGGCCTGTGTAAGGCTTTCACTGAAAAAGGCTTTGAGTTTGACTGTGGTAAGATGCTCCCATTGATATCCATTGCGTTAATGATCATGCTGAATGTCGTCTTACTCCGTGAATGTTTTTGTCAGGCTTCCATTATGTTGGACAACTACATGAAAACAGCTTATTAAAAGTTGCATTGGATCTGATCACCGACGGCCAGGTGCATTTTGCTGAGCAGGGTTCCCATGTGGACACGGTGGTTATTGGGACAGGACCTCAGCGTAAAGAATACACCATCTACATTGGTAAGAAGCAGATGGAGGCTCATCTAAAGAAGCAGTTTCCCAATGATACTAAAGCGGTGGAGGAGCTCTTCAAAATCATGAAGGTATCGAAATGCTCTAAAGGGTGTGTATTCCACATTTGTATATGGTCTTTTAATGTCTGTTTTATCTGTCTTTGTCTTAGCTTTGTTCCAAGAAGATCCATCTGCTGTGTATGCTGAAGATGTTTCCGCTCTGGTTTGTTCGCTTCGTGTTGTGGAGTGGAATCGCTGATTTAATATCGCCAATTTTTAGATACTCCCGTACTAGTACAACAGATGTAGTCAAGTCCCTTACCAGCAACCTGGACCTCCTCACAGTGTTTTCTCAAATATTTTATGGTAAAAGAGTGCCTATACCCAAAAAAACTTTTGTATGCATTGGTGGGTTTTAACTAGAACTGTCTCACCAAGGTGTCCCACCCAAAAACTCCAGTTGCATGATTGATGCCCTCTTCCTGCACCACTCCAAGCGTGGTGTGTACTATCCTAAAGGCGGTGCCAGTGAGATTCCATACCACATCATCCAGGTTTTGGAAAAACATGGAGGGAAAGTCCTGGTCAATGCGCCGGTGACTAATATTCTAGTTGATAAAAACCGAAAAGCATATGGTGAGTTCTTGTGCTAAGAGACTGCAGTCCATAGCATATTTGGTGCCACTATTTGCAGAGGACTAAAACTAGACTAATAGTGTTCTTTGACTAGGAGTGACTGTGAAGAGCGGAGGTCAAGATTTTGAAGTTTGTGCTCCTGTGATTATTTCTAACGCTGGAATGTTTACTACTTTTAAGAAACTTGTGCCTCCTGAGGTCCATGCAAATCCAAGTAAGTGACTGAACGTTTTCAATGCAAGTGGTAAGGGTATCTTACTAGCTAGACTTTTCTTGGGTAATCTGTGGCTCTGCTTCTCTCAGAGGTCCAAGAGTATCTTCATACTCTGAAACCAGGCAAAGGGTTTTTCCAAGTGTTTGTTGGATTTAACGCAACTATGGAAGACCTGGGCATTTCCTCAACCAACCTGCGACTATATAAGAGCAACAACATGGATGAACTGTAGGCGTCCACATCCAATCGCTTTTTTTGTTCACAAATGCATCTCTGTAGCTATTTTACTTTTTGTCTTAGGATGGAGGAGTACTTTAGTTCAGACAAGGAATCTGCTCCTGACAACATCCCCATGATGTACATTTCCTTCCCCTCTGCTAAGGATCCCACCTCATGCACTCGCTACCCAGGTTATTTCATCTTCCAGTCTAAATGAACCAACTAAAGTGTCTGATCTATATGTATTCGTTTTAAATGCACATATATTTATTTTATTTTTTATTTAATTTTTAGGGCAGTCACGTATGGTGATCAATACCATGGTCAATCCAAAGTGGTTTGAACAGTGGAACAATGTCAGTGATGCTGAAAAGGATGAAGAATATGAAAGATACAAGATGAGATTTGCTGATCATCTCTTTGATTGGGCTTGTGTTCACTTCCCCAAACTGAAGGAGAAGGTGAGGGTTTTGTGTGAAAATAAAAATAATTTATTATTTCTTTTTGGTTACAATGCTGCAAAAGTGTAACTATGTGGCTTGTGTGACATTTTGAAACTTTATTTTTTATTTATTTTTTTTATTTTTTTTGTAGGCAGCAATGTTGCATGCAGTCACTCCCATCAATATGCATGGCCTGGGAGCCACACATGGATCCATGCTGTCTGCAGAGCACAGTCTGGACCGATACCAGCCTCTGAACATTGCTATGACCAGGTGCAACACTCCTGTCAAAAACCTCTACCTGTCAGGTAATCCAAAGTTTCAGTCAACGTTTGGTGTGTGTTTTACCAATTCCATTACTACTACATTGCTTACTATATTATGCCCTGTTTCACCTCAGGGCAGGATGTTTTCTCTGGAGGTGTCAGTGGTGCTCTGCATGGTGGAATTCTCTGTGCTTCAACTGTTGTGGATCATTGTCTGCATGTTGACCTCCTGCTCCAAAAAAACAAACTCAAGAGTAAAGTGGTCAAGAAACTAGAGTGAGAATAAGGGATTACATCTGCACTCTTGATGCCGTTCTTGCTGTATTGTGACGCACACTTGTTCTCTGCAACTCCAGAATAAAACCTTTGAATATTGCACAATGCGTTAGTGTCGTCTTGCTGCCAGTGCTGGCTCTCTAGACTTGTCCGGTTAGACTTGATAAGTGGTTGTAATCCCGTGTGTCCCAAATTATCTCTAATGGATGACAAGCCATAACGTAGCCAGAGACTTGGCTCTTCATTCACTTGGTATCTTGTACACTTAACAGTCTGACGTATTGGTTGGCTGATTGTCTGTTTTGTCACTAGATGGCAGCACTGTAATGCTGCATCTCCTGCCTCATACTCCAGTTTTTTTTTTTGCACACAGCCAGGCTCTGTAGTGCTAGTGAAGTTACACTTTGGGAAAATTCAAGCCCTCTTGTGCAGAATTGTAAAAAAAACTACACTACAGTATTATACTCAAAAGTGATGTTGCATCCCTTCCCTTTGATAAGGATGTGTTGTGAACTGGTCTTCACCTAAACATTTAGCTTACAGGAGCTAGATTGAATGTCAGATGTGCTGTTAAACTGTGTGGTCTGAAATGCAGTGTATATAAACCTGTTTTCAGAAGCAGTTTAGGGGAAATAACCAGAGCATTTAGATGTGTACTACACACTACTGAAGAGGGCTGCTGGACAATTAAGTGGTCTTTAGAGGGTTTGACCTTGTCCTTTTATAACTTCAAAAATGTGCTGTTGGTTGAAGGTTTTGAATGCGGAGGCAGATTTCAAAATTTTTTTGGTGCTGCAAGAAATCTTGGTCGTAGCTAAATCTTTGGGAATACTATCACTGTTCTAACTACTAGCAATTGTATTTGGGATTTAGAGTCCATAAAATGTTAAGTTGTGAAGCCCATCAAACGAGAATTTCTTTTTTTTTAAATTTTTTTTTATCAATTCAAAAGCCATTGAAATATCCTCATTAGTTTTGACACCAACCAATATGATCTAAAATGTCATCTTCAGTACACTGTTGGTCTTCCAGTTATTCTTTGTATGCAGCGCACTATACAATGCAAATTATACATTTCCATGTGCAGCATGTAATTTTTGCCATTCATTTTCACATTGTAAATAGAAATCAAGTGACTGCACTATAAGAATATTTTATATAAATACTATAAAGCAAAACTAGTGGAGTTGAATACATTTCCAGCTTGTTTCGTCTCCATGTATGCATTTTTTTATTTAATTTTTTTGGCCAGTCTGTCTCTTTCATCTCTTGCCCCCTTTTTTCAGTGTGCTGAGAACAGATCACTGCAGTAGTGTGTATGAGTGCAGCAGCAGGATGGTGTGCAGGGGCGAACAGAGCTATTAAAAGCTGCTGCTGCTGTATAAATAGTCCAAGCGTATAAACGGCGACTCCGACAGTATTAGATGCTGTGGCCAGCTCCCCGCAGGAAACTGTTGATGTAAGCGAGCACGCAATCCATCTCAACCTGAGGTGAATGGAGCCTTCTGCACAAATCCAATTTTAATATTTAATACAAACACTGCAGTATAATTGAACATTGTTATTCATACTCTTTATTACCAGGATCTCCTCCTGCTGCTATTTCAGAAGCTGCATGGATACTAGTCGAGTATTCTGTGAAAATGTTGCCTCCGATTTTGCCTGCTCTATGCAGATGGTGGCTGTTCCCTGTAGCTACTGAAGGGGATATAAATAGCAGCAGTTTCTTCCTCATCCCTCAGTGCGTCTCTTTCTCTACACACACACGCACACACACTGTTGTACACATAATACAAACACACTCTGAGTGTCTCCTTCATGCATATTCTCACCTCTTGCTCATCAGTTTGACATCTAGCTTAAAATGTCCTTTCTTCACTGCATCTCGCCCTCTCAATGTCTTCCCATAAGAAGGATGAATCACAATGGATATGTTGTTTAACCTACATCTTATTTGTTTCTCCTAGGCAGCTAGAACAGAATGTTAGAATGAACAGATTGCCAAAGGTGGGGTTTATTTTTTAAATACTTTTTGTTATGCTATAGTATATCATAACTCTACACAAGTAAACACTGTGTCTCTGTGGTGCTATCAACAGATTGCTCTGTTTGTTTGGATATCCCAAAAAGCCCAGCACAGCGGCATTATAAGCGAGTATATAAAATGAATATTTACCCACCCTAAAGCAGTGTCCATGTTTTACTGTTGTTGCAATACGGTGAAATATAAAGGTTCTTTATTGGCATCTCCTCGAAGAGTCTAACATGAAAACATACAATGGATCTTTTTTTAAATGAAATGAAATCTTTTTTCAATTACTTGCAAGTACATGTCTATTTTATTATTACAAATAAACTATTTTAAATTATATTAAGCTAGCTGATATTGAGGGCTGGTTCAGTTAGCAGCCTCTTTTTTTTTTTTTGTACAGAATGAGTACAAAGAAAATGTATTTATTTTTGGGCTACAGAAATTTTTACTCCCATAGATGTGCATCTTGGACATTGATCGCAAAAACTACTTCGAAGGCTCTCTGTCAATACAACACACAGCTGCTGAATTGATCTGTTGATATGTGGACAAGCACTACAGAATCTGGTCGAAAAGCTCCTATAGTGCATCTTTAGTCCTTGATATTTCATTAGAATTGATGTGCAGATTATGAACTTATTTTCCTCCAAGTTGGAGAATGCGTAAATGCTTGACTTGCATCTTGGCACGAGGCACAGTGTACTTTAAATGGCAAACTGAAAGCTTTTGGAGAAATAATTTCAAATACGAAAAGGAGTCTAAATGTCTGAGACCAGTAGTGAAGATGCTATTTGTCTATTTTTTTTTTTTTTTTTAGTCTTTCATTACAAATGGTCTAATAAGCCTAAATTAGATTTGGTGTGCTGTCCGTTTATCATTATATGTCATTGTATAAATATCATCAGTGTGTCTGTTCAAGCAAGGCTTTTTCCAGTACACATTCAAAGTTTGTCTACAGTTAACGTACAAGCACATGATTTGAATTCAGCTCAAATCATATGTTCTATGAGGGCTGTGATTAAAACCTAACATTCACAGAGTGAAAACTTTCTCAGCTGAAATTTGGATCCAACTGCTCTACGTTTTGCGATAATTGACAACATTTCACTGTTCATTCCACCCCCTGCTGGGCTTATTATTCTCAGCTTCCAGAATGATTTAGCACAAGCCTGCCTACTTGTTTTGACTTGAACAGGAATAGAAATGCATGTAGGATACTGGTGTTTGCACTATTTCCGTTCTTTTGGACAGCAATTCAAGACAAAGACTTACACTATGTCTTTTGTCATATTATTTCACATTTAGTTATTTTAAACGTGTCATAAAAGTATCACATTTTCTATTTCTAAATCTATTTCTTTTAAAGTGATAGTAATGCATGTGCATTCTCTATAATTTCGAAGTTTAGAATAAGCAGTTTCATGCATATATTTTATGCATTTATTTTTACTTCAGCAGCATATTTAGTTCTGAATAGCATTTAAATTGGATTCAAAATCTTTTTTTCCCATTGCAAAATAAAGAAAAATAATAAACTTTAGATAAATGTGTTTTTTTTTTCTTTTCTTTTTCTGAATCAATTGTTTCTATATATGAAATATTTTCTATTGTTAGTTCATCTAAAAGTGTTTTCCCTCTTTTTTTTTGTCATTTTTTTATTTTACTAAAGCACTAAAAAATGAATGTATTCACTTTCAGGCCATCCAAGTTGCAGATGAGTTTATTTCTTCCTCAGACCAGATCTGGATCCTCTGCAGTGACTGGGTGCCGTCGGAATGAGAGTCCAAACAGCTGATAAAACCATCATAATAACCAGCAAGTAATCAACAGTTCATCAGTCAACATCTTGTGAAATGAAAATCTGTGTGTTTGTAAGAAACAAATCTCTCTTTAAGATGGCATGCTATTAACTTCAAACCATTGCATCCAGTGAAAAAGTATCATGCTGAATCTGAGTCAAAAACCGAAGAGAAATATGCAAGATCAAAATAAACAAATATCTTTGTGGGGGTTTTTTATTATGAGAAAGGACCACAGGGATGGACTTTTTCACTGGAGGAAGTGCTGTTATGGATTATTATAGACTCATGTTTTGGCCAGAAGTGACAGTTTAACATAGCTTTTTAACTCACAAGGTCTTCATTTATGGACGGGAGGTTTGTGGATTAGTTGTGGGTTACTGTGATGTTTTTATCAGCTGTTTGGACTTGGATCTTGGATGTCCTGAATGTGAGTGCATACTGAGCATTTTTGGGTGAAGTATTCCTGTCTGGAAAGGATTTAGGTGAACCATTCTGAAGTTTTGCGTTCGGTCAAGGCCTTTGTGCAGCCTGAGAGCCACGTAACAAAATCTCCATAACCCACTAGTGTTTATCACCACATTGTTTTGGAACGAATCAGATGATTCTGCATGGTACTTAGTAGTTTATTATCCAACTGTGTGCATGCAATGTGCCCCTTCTCTGAAATCTTTTGCATTTGGGGGAGGAATAAGTCTTTTTCTCAATACACCACCATGAAATGCTCTACACTCCATCTCCGCCCGCTCATGATTGTTTTTCCATTTTAATGGACTGCTCCAAACTTTACCTTGGAGAGTGTCCCTGCTGTGCTGGAGCCCTTTGTCTTGGCTCGGAGCCGTTGTCTCTGGAACATTCTCTGGATGGACCATCCTGTCTGCAGGCAGTGTGCGTGTTTGTGTGCAATTCATCTTTCTGAATTGACTCTGTCCCATTATTCCCGTTGCAATTCCCCACCCTGAGCGTCTCTTAGCAAACAGTCAAGACATTCCATTAGGTGTGCACTTAGCCTGGAAACTCACGGGTCCTTAACACACATCTATATCTATTAATTAGCCAAAACCAGGATTTGTTTCTTAGATATAGAAACGTGGAGGGCTTTCTCTTTTTTAAACGCACAGCGATGACAGATTTGCTTGATTATTCCCAGATGTCTTCACTATTTTGATTGATGCTCCCGATGTTATTTTGAACAGATTAGTGAAAAAAAAGGGAGTGTACATAGTGTCCCTTTCCTTGGGCTATATTGATAAGACATTGAGACAGTGGTGCCTTCAGTGGAGGCTAAGAACTGCATTGTGAGGGCTTCATGTGTTGCTGACTGAGGCTGAGATTAATAGACCACATGCTAAAAAATGAATACCAGGCACTAAAAGATTGAATATGGAAGCTAAAGGAAAGGAAGATGCACCTATTGGAGAAAGTCACCATTTGGATAAAGACAGAACTTTCATCATTTAACGTAATGCATTTTTTTTTCTGATTTAAAGTAGCAAAAATTACATTTTGTCAGATTATGTCTATTTAAAATATGTTTTATGCTTTTCAAGCAAACGCGAATGAGTGAGTGAACAAATGAACGAATGTTGCTTTATTCCTTCATTCTTTTATTCCTTTCTTCTCTCATGTCTTCATTTAGTCCAAGCCAATATTTATTTTAACAAGCATTTCTTTATGGAGAGCCAAATAATATAAATAATTAAATAAACAAATGAAATATATACATAAATCATTAAATACATGAAATACATAAATAATTGTAGAATTAAATGCAGAAATGTATAAACAAATTTATTTTTATTTATGTAATTATTTATTTCTTTACTCATTTATTAATTTATACTTTGTTTGTTCATTCATTAATTTTTTTTTTCCATTTATTCATTTAGCAGAAATATAGATAAATAAAATTTATAAACACTAAAAACATTTACTTCCCTTCTCTCCAAATAAATAAATAAATTAGTAGTTAATTAATAAGTGAAGAAATAAATATAAATTTATGTATATCATGTCAGTCCTTACTCCCAGATGTTGTGTTAAGCCAGCCAATCAGATTAAAGCTTGCCAGACTCACCAGACAATCGCTGAAGGACTGAGACTAGCACTCACGATGACGCACCGAATATACACGCCACCCCAGCTCCAAACAGACAAAGAACAATCCTGTACAGAACTGACATCCACATGGACTCATCAGGGCTGGAGCTGCTAAGCTCACCTGGAAAGTGGTGCTGCTAAACTAGGTCACACACAAAAGTAAAAAAGTTTGAAAATGGACTTAAAATGGCGGGAGGGAGGAAGAGAGGATAGGAACATTCTGTTCTCCTTCAGGACCTGTTTAGGTGAGAGATGGTCACATTTTAATTTGAACTGTAACAAGCACAGACGGACTGGGACTGAAAAACAGTCTGGGCCTAATAGAAACCATTGACTCCTGTATTATGCAGTATTTTGATGTGTCTGAAATAGGCATTTACACACACACACACACACACACACACATATGTTGGTTTTTGTGATTTATGAGGACTCTCCATAGACGTAATGATATTTA
>JAUMHQ010000063.1:17850081-17860640 GCA_032361165.1 Enteromius paludinosus
CCCAACTTTGTCAATAGATTAACGGCGATATTTTTTTTATCGCGCGATAACGGCCCACCACTAATATATATATATATATATATATATATATATAGGTTATAGCCTAACCTAATGTTAATGTGATCTGTTATCAATGCACATGGTGATCAAATACTTATTGACCTCACTGTGTATAAGGTAATTTATTTTACGGTAAGTAGCAGAGAGATAGATGATTTCCGTTAGTCAGTGCAGAGTAGTAATGTCTTTTCTATGATCTTTGCAGAATTGTCGGAGCATTGGAGACACACAGAAACGAAGTAGACACGCTGGAGCTGGGAGACAATCACACACCACATACACGGAGGAATCCTAGGACTTGGGAAGGAAACTGGAACGAAGGAAAACAAGGAGGTAAGTACAAGGTAAGTATATCAATAGCTGTAAAAGTAGGAGCATATGATTTAGTCCACTTCGTACAAACGAGCCCGGACAGTGACTGAGAGGTGGTGTGTGGTTTTGTACGGCTGGTGATTGCGGTGATAATGCAGTGCAGGTGATGCTGATTAGAACTCAGGGGAGAGGGAATGTTGTGATTGGCTTTTGGTAGAGCCTGGCAGATCTGTAACAATATAAATAAACACATGAAAGCATTTGGTGGAGAGAGGGCAACGGTTTCAGAGTCGCCGCACTAGGCCATCAGCACTGACAATATTATTGAAATATTAGAACGGTAAACAATGTAATATTTCTGTGGCTCATTCTAGGATTGTTTTTGTAAATGAGACATTTAGCTTCAATCCAAAATCTTGCCACTCATTTTAAGACAGGATACATTTGAATAGTGACTATAGGTGCATCCTATTCTGAGGGGCTCATTCCTACGCTCTAATCCCTTTGAATGGTCTACCCTCCAGAGTGAGGGCTTTGAAGGGATGAAGGGGGCAGGGGGCCAGAACACACATCTGCGTCTTCATAAATCAATTAAGGAGGAGCTGTCTTTACATAATTAAACCTGCGCAAAAAATCATGGGAGCTAAGTGTCCATCTGTTGTAACCTTCAGATTCCGAAGGGCCCTTTGAAGTGCCCAGTTTTGAGCACTTACGTTTGAAGCGATCCCTTAAGTAAACTGAATTTTTCCCATCCCATCCATATCATGACTTTATTAGGTAGGCCCTTATGGAGTTGGTTTGGGTGTGCCTTATGCTAATTAATAACGGCAAGCTTACACTCCCCTGTTTACTTGAGAACTTGAGAATTCATTTATGTACAGACACACCTGTTGTGAATTAGATGGAAGTTTTGCATGAGAGGCATAGAGGAACGACTGTAGCTTTCTTTAGAAAGTAATTGTGGTTTAGATTGTCTTGTTCCATTAACAAGCCCATGAATATCAACATGATGGCTGAATTCTCTTTTTTCCTTTATTATCTGTCATCGTTTAATACTCTGCTGACTTTCACATGACACAAACATAAATCACTATAAGCATTCCAGGACATATTGCCCATAGTTAATCTAAAAAGGCAATTTGGTAATTTATTCAGGCGTAACATGCTGTTATAGGATTATTTAGACCAGCCTCAGCATTTGGTCAATATCCACACAACAAACATCATCTTCTTTTTGCAGCCTTAATTTACATCTTTTTGTTTCACCTCGTACAAGTATTTCCTTTGGTGTTCTAACTGGTCTGTTGAGGAGAACTAATTCTGGCCTCGCCGATGCTGGATGGCTTCCACTGGATAGATATTACTGTGTGTGTCACAATCTGTAATTACTCGTGGACAGGATCTGAATTGATCCACTGGTTTAATTCCCGAGGGCTGTGACCGCTGTGTCTCTCGGGTGGGGTTCAATTCTATCTCTCAGAAATTCGTTGGCTTTTGTCTAGATGCGTGTGTTCCAGTGAGAATGAAAAGGCTAGAGCATGAATAAAAAGAAAATCTGATTCACTAGTTTATTAAACCATTTTCCACAAATCCACAAAGGAAAATGAGGATAGAAGAGGAAGTGAAAAGGAAGGGGAGGGGCTAATCTGAGTCCACTAAAAGACCAGTCAGATGCTTTAATTGTATTCACATGGAAAGATGACTTTGATAAAATGTTATCCTGTGGTGATCCTTTGAAATGATGAGACAAATCTCTTGTTTGGGTTTGGTTTCATTTATTCCAATATTTCAGTTCCATTTTGTGTTTTGGGGATTAAAAGCATATGAATACCATTTTACCTTATAATATGTGATCTGCTTTATCATTCTGAGTCACTTGAACCATTTTGAATTACATGCACTAAAATAAATTGAGTCTAATTCAGGTATTGCTGAGGTATATTACAGTAGGTGCTCTAGAGTTTTCACAGTGCAAAATAGTGACTCTAAATGATAGAACAAGTCAAGTAACATAATTCAAGTATTATTAATTTAGTCTACTACTGGCTAAATGTTTCAACCTGCTGTACAGACTACAGGTCTTCCTTTCCCACACTCTTTGATCGATATCAAACTGTGTTTGCTAATTTAGACCAGAGGAGAACTAGTCACTGAGCATAGTTTCTTTTGAGGTTTTTTTTTGTGTCACCTGATGGAGTTTGGGTTTCCTGCCACTGTCATCCGGTGGCTTAGCTGTGGTTTAAAAGACACTTAATGTCATCGACTGCACTGACACGATCGTCTGAGAACAAAATTTGAACTGAATTAAGCTGAATGATGATGCTGCTGGCTTCTGTTGAGCAGCTTTATAGCTGAATCACATCTTGCGGCAACAACAGTTCTCCAGCTGAATTGAATCAACATTGAACTGACTCGAGCTGAATTATGGTATTGCTGGCTTCTGTAAAAACTGCATATACTGTAGCTACACAGAAGTTGTTTTAGTAGATGAACTGCATTACAGCAGAATCTGAATTGTCTCAATAGCTGTTTTCTTGTTAAGTACAGTGAAGCAATGCTTAAAAACAATCCTGAAAAAATTAACAAGCGTATTTTGCGAATCTTATTATTATATTTATTTGTAATTTAAAAAAAAAAGAGAATTAGTAAAAATAAAACTTCACAGCAAATGAAATGATGTGTTTAAATAATCTAGCTGAGTGGTCAATAAAATCTGTTTCAAGGTCATTTTAGTGCGAGTGAGCTGTTTACTGTATAATTATAGAAAGTCCTCCTGGTACTTATGAGTTTGGAAATCATAACTACCTTAAGATGAAATGGACTCACTAGACAATTTCATCAGTTTTTTAACTAACAAAAACGAAGCAATTTAGTGCTAGTGAAGTATAAAGAAGAGCAAAGAATACATATTAATGTGTAATTGATGCTGGATCTGTTTATTTTGTCATGCTTGTTCTGCCACATGAATTATAGGAAATATAAAATTTTCTTCATGTACCTAAAATGCATACAAACTAAATAGCTTGTTATAATCAATTATTTAACAGACATGCCGGTTTCCCATTTATAATTTTTGACTTCGAAAAATGCATACATTTTTGATCCCATATTTAGTAATATTTGTTTTTCATTATTTTTGCACTGTCAATGATTACTTTTTTTGAAGATGCACTTTTTCCCCTCTCCTTTTCTTAAATTTTCCTTTTGATAAGCTCAAAATAGTGGGAGATAAACATAAAAATGCAGAATTTTGAGATATAAATGCATAATTTAGTGATCTAACCAGTTGTAAGGGGGAAACACGTCAGAATTTTTTTCTGGACAGGATCTGTGGCAGAAACAAAAATACACAGAAATCCAAGAATGACAACTCAGAGTTTGAGTTTATATCTTGCAGTTCAGACTTTGTTTTCCCCCAAAATGTTAACCTCACAGAATAAAAAAAAAAGAGAATATTAGTCCAAAGCACCATCTATATATGGTTGCTTCTCTGTCTGGAGCACTCAACTTAAACCTACCCATCTCATAGCACTTTTCAGGCCTGATTTCTTTGATATCAGTCACTTGCAATCTCTTCTCCTCCTTGATGTTATGTTTTTTGCTACCTTGTCTGTTAAAAATAGCATGCGCATCAATTATACATTGTGTAGGCTAGCATCTCTCCATTACATCCATCAGTTTGTTGCTTTCTGGCTTTTATCTGTGGCATCTTCTGATAAACACACTTTTCGTTTTATCTTCTGGTGCACCCCTTTGAAAGCCCCATGTGGTGTTATTTTTGAGGGATTTGGGAAAAGTAGAGTGTGGGTTTAAGTGCTTCCTGCTTTGCAAATGCAAAATCTGTTGTTATACAACATGTTCTCAAACCGCTAGTGCAAAGTAATATCCAGAGACATCCTGACTCTATTTATAAACACTTTCGCTGTGTCATCATGGACAGACTTTGTGTAGCATGGCATTTTGCAGCAATGATTGAATTCACATAGACTCAAAATCAAGCAAAGCTTTTGATGAAGCTTTTCCTGTAAAAGAGCTCATTGTGGTAGTCTGGTGTATATTGTAAAAAAACAACAACAACAAAAAAAGGTGGACAAGTAACCCTTTGACCCATGATGAAGTGTGTCTGACACGGAATATTTCCGTGTTTGTTTGTTTGTAACAGCTGTTGTTGTTGTTATTTAATCACTCACCCATGGAGTCAGTCTAGGTCTGTTAATTGCAATAATTACAGCCACTGTTCATTTGTCTGTGTGATTACATGTGCTACAGGGATCCTGCTACTTTAGTCCTGTAATTTGTGAATCAGTGGTAGTTAGCCTTCAATCGAGCAGGATTTCAGCATTTTTATATTTGAATACATGTCACGTTTAAATTGTATAATAACCATAATAATATATTAATTCACTAATGTACTTAAATATATGGGTTTTTAGGCACAAATATGTGTATTTGTATATTTGTTATTTTTGCTAATTTCACTCTCAAAGCAAAAAAGAAAAAAAAAAAATTTTGCAAAAAGAACCATTTGAAACAATTACTTTATTTTTCAAATTCTCGTTACTGTAAAGCAAACTGATTTTGATTTTACTTTAACTAAGTACTTTTATTTTTCGAAAGTAGAATGTGGCCAGTAGGTGGCAACAGGTGACTGTCTTTATGAGTGAACTGAGTCTACTTTGGGGTGCGGGACGATTAGGAATAGGTGAGGTGATCTGACCCAGGCAGTAGGAAGACCCTTGAGGGGTAGTAAATGGCAGAATTTAGAGAATCTATCCACTAACCCAAAGACACAGGTATTACCTGCAGACGGAGAGAGATCGGTGATAAAGTCGACCCCTAGTTGTAACCAGGGGCAGTTATGTGTGGGAAGTGGATGGAGTTTTCCTGATGGTAGATGATGTGGACACTTTGACATCGCACATTCCCGACACCCTCTCACGTACCTTTGCACATCCTGCTCCATCCTAGGCCACCAAAACCGATCTTGAAGGAGTGAGAGAGTTCTGTTGGTCCCTGAATGCCCAGTGCCCAAAGAGGTATGCGTGGTGTGGATGAGGGGTATGCGTTCTGTCTGGGGTACAAAGTGAGATGTGGTGGAAAGTCAGACGGAGACTTGGGGGTTGGCTCGGAGGCGGCTGGAGGGGTCACCCATTGGATGGGGTTAACAAAGATGTTCTCAGGAATGATGGGTTCTGTGATCTCTGGATCCTCATCAGAGGCATGGAGTCGGGACAGCGCATCTGCGCACACATTCTTGGGACCTGGTCGGTAGGTAATGGTGAATTTGAATCTGGTAAAAAAAGAGGGCCCACTGGACTTGTCACGGGTTTAATAGGTAGGCTTCATGGAGGTATTGCAAATTTTTGTGATCTGTTAGTACCTGAAATGGATGGACAGACCCCTCCAGCCAATGTCGCCACTCCTCCAAAGCCAGTTTTATGGCCAGCAATTCCCGGTTACCGATGTCATAATACCTCTCCACCGGACTGAGCTTTCTGAATGAGTATGGGTGCAGTGGTGAAGGCACTCTTGAGTTACCTGGTTAAGTCCTCTATAGTCAATGCAGGGATGCAATCAACCATCCTTTTTGGCGACGAAGAAGAAGCTTGAAGCAGCAGGGGATGTAGAGGGTCGGATGTAACCTTGGGCGAGGGCTTCTTGAATATATTCCTCCATGGCTTTATTTTCTGGGATGGATAATGGATATATTTTACCGTGGGGCACTGGGGCAGCTGGGAGCAGATCGATGGCACAGTCCCATGGTCGATGTGGTGGCAGGCGGGCAGCTCTCTTGGAGCAGAAGACTTCTTGGAATTCAGCATAACAAGGTGGTATCTCAACTGATTGATTTTCTATTGGGCTCTCAATGAAAGTCGAACATAGAGGGAGAGAAGCTGGAGTGCGAAGAGGTAACCTGGGGAAGCACTCCGGCCAACATTGACAACCCCACTTGAGAATTTCACCTGAGCCCCAAGAGAGGATGGGATCGTGCCTCGCCAGCCATGGAAGCCCACGGCTGCCACTGTGAGGAAGAAATCATTGGCAGTAAGAGTGACGAAAGAGGTGAGTGGATTCATTTTATCACACATGGGAAGAAAGGAACTCACCACCGGGCATGGAGGACGATTCCCGGATGGCATGTCCGCAGTACAAGCACAACCCCAGTGTCATCCTGCGCTGACATTCCTTCGGGGTGACACGGCGATTGTCGATTTGCATGGGCTCAGTGGAGGGTTCTGGAGGGCTGTGGTGCCTTGGCGGGTGGAGAGAGGTGGCTACAGTGCTCAGGAGTGAAGAGGCGTACGCTTGAACCTGGGCTGAGCAGCGGATTGTCATCTGAATTAAACGTTTGAGTCCAAGAGAATCATCATAGGTAGTGAGTATAAGACAGATGTTGGGCTCCAGCCCTTGTCGAAATGCGGCTAATGTTCGGAATCTAACTGAATACTCCTGGACGCTCAGCGAGCCTTGACACAGACCTCTAGAAAGTGTTGAGCAAATGCTGCATAAGTGCTTACAGCCGGGCCCGCCTGACTCTAGATCGATTCCACCCATAACATAATAACATAACCAATTTTAGATTGATTGGTACCATACATATTCTGTCACGAAGCTGACGGGACACAGGTGGTAAGTTTAATATAAATATATTTATTAACAATGAGTTCACAGATGCAATTGAGAGAATGACAGGTGAGTAGAATTAAGATGGATATGACTGTAACACAATACTGGATGTTGACTGTTGGTATCTTGTTTGCAAATGGAATGGAGAGGGAGACAATCACACACTGATGGAGACAAAGACACAACGGAGACCACAACCACACACCACAGACGCTGGAGACACGAGGAGGGAATTCCTA
Source organism: Enteromius paludinosus (assembly GCA_032361165.1). Taxonomy (NCBI): domain Eukaryota; kingdom Metazoa; phylum Chordata; class Actinopteri; order Cypriniformes; family Cyprinidae; genus Enteromius; species Enteromius paludinosus. Next base: position 17,857,320 of record JAUMHQ010000063.1, read on the forward strand.
GGGACCTGGAGCAACACAGAAGATCTAGGAGCAAACAAGGAGAGGTAAGTGCAACAGGTCATTAACAATATTCGCTGAGATAGCATTGAGTCCATTCTATGGAACAAGCTCGGACAAGGTGTGCGGTTTTATGTGGTGCTTGATAGGTGGTGTGATCTGGATCAAGTGGTGGTGACAGGTGATCATAATTAGTATTCTGGTGACTGTGATCGTTGTGAGGGAGTGAGGGTGGAGTCTGGCGTGGATGTAACACAAAGATGGCACAGTAATAATAAACATTTAACCGTTAAAAAAAATATTTATTTATTGTTATCTGTGTTATATTTCATCTGCAACAGCAATATAAACTTTTAAATGCACCATTATATAGAAAATATGAGCAGTTCTCCACATGAAAGATCTGCAACTGGAAAATGAACAAGCTACTTATTCTCACAATCATGCCTATTGTCTTTCAGTAACTCACTCAACCAATTCAACCAAAAACACTGATACTTTCAATACTGTTGATTACAGATTCAGTAATTAATGCTGTGAATTAGTTTAAAACTAACCAGTTTAAACCAATTATCAATAATAATCTCATTCTGATCTTCCCTGAAAGATCACTTCTAGCCACAAAATTAGCTTTAACATTATGATCATCACCACCTGAAAGGAGCACAGACTTTCAGAAATGACACAAAGATGAATAACTTAGCTTCATTAATTTCTTAAATCGTCCAGTAAGTTATAATACTAACAAGATCCCATTATAATTTCGTAATTTAGCCAGAGGTCTAGAAGACTCTGAAGTAGGCAGTTCCACTTTAAACTACTTCTTAATTAACGACAGTGTTTTCCCGGTAAATGCCCGAATGCTCAAACTCTGCCTATAGCAGGTGCTCCTGACGATGACTCTAAATAGAATTTTCACACCAGTGCGTGGAAATTGCATTAACACATTACAGTAGATGTTATGTGAGTATATTTAGAGCGTGTGATGGTGTGGCTCATGGGGAGGATGCATGCACATGGAGACAGAGATTTCCAAAGCTGTGAGTGTGACTTTGACACATTCATCCTCTGTGAATCTCATTAAACAGGCTGGTTACAGTTTAAGGGGCATGCTACTCTATACCATAATTTAGTTGAGCTTTCTCTTCCCCATTGTTTCCCAGCACAGACCTGGGACTAAAGGCGCTATCGCAGCCCATTACATAAATCAAAGTAACCTGGATTATGGCATGAACTTTGAGTAATTAATGCTCTTCCATTCAACCCTTCCCCTGCCACTGCAGGTCTTTTTGATTCCTGGGTCCGAACCACAATATATATTTTTGCATCATTAATGCAGCACTACCATGCACACTAATGTACTATATAAAGAAACTGAAGGGAAAATGCAAATTACACTGTTTTATTCAGGCATTTATACCTTTGATTTATGTTTTCTCAGAAGGTGAACTAGCCAGCTCATAATTACAGTATTAAATAATTTCACAAAAAAAGGAAACAAAAAATAATCTAATATGTTGTGCAGTAAGCTGTGGATAATTAATTGAGTGATGAAATAAGAGGTAATTACAGCTTTTTTCATGCACAATTCAGTCTTCTTTTATTCAATTCTGAGTGTTTTATGCAATTAAAATATAAACTCAGAATTTCAAGAAAATGTCAGAATTCTGAATAATTCAAATAATCGCAAAAAAACCCCAGCAAATATTACATTGAATCAAACAAGAAATTGTGAAATTTTGACAAATAAATGTATATTCAGAAGTATATTCAGATTTATTAGCATGCAAATTTAGATAGATAGATAGATAGATAGATAGATTGATTGATTGATTGGATGGAAGAAAACTCCAATTCAGTACATCCCTCTTTCTGTCGTTTCAGTTAAACTTCTGTCATGCTACTGAAAAAATTTAATTAAGTTTTTTGCTTCCCAACACTGCCGCTTCACTTGCTGGTGCACATTAGTTTTCACACCAACTAAATGAACTGAACACACCAAAAGCCCTAGTGTGAGGGCTGGAGACCAAAGCAGCCTGTAGGCACGCTTTCCTAAAAAACTCAAACCATGAGCACAGGGTGAGATGTGTTGGATTTAAAAAAGCCTAAAAAAAGGCTTCACAGTCCCCGAGGATGAAAAGAGTGCTGTAATTAAAAAAGAAGAATTAAGGGAGTGCACTTGCTGTTCTAATTGCTTCACTGTTTTATCCATGACAGAGGGAGAGTTGGCACCAAACGACCAGTCAGGATTCATTACTTCAGTGGTTTGATAGTTTGCCCACCATCTTAGTGGACCCCAGGGTCTTGCATAAGACCTGCACCTGGTCTGCTTGATCTCATTAAAAGGATTTGCTCTAATATCTCATTTCGTGCTGGTAAACTGATCGTGGTAAAGCTAATTTCATCCCAATAGGACCATGGCTTACCAAATTTAGGACTGCGTGTGATTTCTTCACATGCTTTGTCTTTTAGATTAACATCACCTCTGTAATGGCAATATTATTCATGTATAACAGTTGTAATTTCATTGTACTTCTCAGTTGAGCCCCACCATGATAAAGCGTCCAGAGTCCGGCTTGTTTTTGTTTGGTATCGGTTTGTTGTGCTTGGTTCCTGTCCAGCTCACTGGTGGCATCTGCCCAGCCCGTCCGCTGCGTTGCACAGCGACAGATGGTACACCCAGCTGGTGTCCTCGCTCAGCCCCTCTTTTCACGGGTCATTCAGCCATGACCTAGGAAATACAGTAGAAAACATAACCTAAAAGCACTTCCTGCACTGCACACCAATGCTTTAGAGAGGGTTGTGTAGCTTTCGGAATTCTTTTGAGAAAGACTGAATGTGCATTGAAATTTAATAGAATTAAAAACTATGATATGTTGCTTCTCTAAGACCCTCTTTACACTAGGTGCGTTTTTGTTTTAAAACGCATAACTTTTTCTATGGTTACGTGCCCATCCCGGCGTTTTCCACTCTCAAAAACTGACACTTTTGAAACCGATGCACTAAAACGCCGTTTTAAAAGGAATACGCACTGGTGAAAACGTTGCCTAATTTTACATGCAACCACATGCTGTCATTATCTTATGTGTAGCCTGTTTGATTTGATCAAATGATGACTCGATCACTGTGCAGTCACTATTTCATATTCATCCCATTTTATGACAATAGAAACAGTAAGATAAATCAATGAAAACAATTATTGAGAATTTAGCTGCATCAGAATACAGTATGTGGACCCTATGTGTAGCCTAAACAGGTTTGTGTCAGTAAATATAATAAGTAATATAATAATGTATACTTCTGACTACTTCTTGTATCTCAACT
>JAUMHQ010000063.1:17860740-17875883 GCA_032361165.1 Enteromius paludinosus
TGGTGAAAAAAGAACAACTGTTGGAGCAATTGTCAGAAAATGGAAGAGGCTAATGATGACTGTCAATGTCCCTCAGACTGGTGCCCCATGGAAGATCTCTCCTTGTGGGGTATCAATGATAAGAATAAGAATAAGAAGAACAATAAGAATGGTGAAGAATCAGCCCAGAACTACACGGGAGGAGCTGGTCAATGCCGTGAAGAGAGCTGGGAACATCGTTTACAAGGCTACTATCAGTAATACCCAAGACGTCATGATTTAAAATCTTGCATCGCACGGAAGGTTTCCTTGCTTAAGTTAGCCCATGTCCAGGCCTGTCCGAAGTTTCCAGGGACTATCTGGATGATCCAGAGGAGTTATGCAAGAAAGTCCTGTGGTCAGATGAGACCAAAGTAGAACTTTTTGGTCTTAACTCCATTCGCCGTGTTTGGAGGAGATCCGTGTTTGGACTATCAACCCAATAATACCATACCTACAGTGATGCATTGGGTTGGAAGCATCGTGCTCTGGGGGTGTTTTTCTGCACAGGGGACAGGACGACTGCACTGTATTAAGGAAAGGATGAACGGGGCCATGTATTGTGACATAATGGGCAAAAACCGTTGTGGCTGGTTCTTCCTACATGACAATGACCCAAAGCACAAAACCAGGAAAACTAAGGAGTGGCTCTGTAAAAAGCATGTCAAGGTTCTGGAGTGGCCTAGCCACTTGAAAATCCAAATGAAAATCTTTGGAGGGAGCTGAAACTCTGTTTTGCTCAGTGACAGACCCAAAACCTGCCAGATCTAGAGAAGATCTGTATGTCGGAGTGGGCCAAAATCCCTCCTGCAGTGTGTGAAAACCTGGTGAAGAACTACACCAATTACACCAGGTAATTGTTAACAAAGGCTCATTTTTGACTCAAGTGATCAAATACTCATTTGACACAGTAATTCCCAAATAAATTGGTAAAAAAATTGTAGACCCCTCCATGATTTCAAAGAAAACTAGCGAAATCACAGGGTGATCAAATACTTATTTACCTCACTGTATGTAAATATTAGGGGTGGAGCCGAACCCAAATATGTTATTCGGAAAAGCACAAATAACGTGTTTTTTACAAGTACTTATTTCGAAGGAATAATTAAAAAATGTTTGTTTTGGCGAACAAGAAAAAAAGTGTATCAAAAAGCTGCGTTTCCTCATGAGACCGCAGTGCATGCCCGGATGAGTGAGTGAGAGAGTGTCGTGTAAAACAAGGTGACTGACAAAGGCTGCTCCACACAGCAACTGCTGTACAACGCGCATACATTCCACTCACCGCACACTGCACTTATTCACAATCACAAAAGTACATTATTTGTTATTCTAAGTCTTACTGATTAAACATTTCATATATGTGCAGTCCGGGTGTGCTTTTCTAGCGTGTACACCTGAAGCGCACATGCACTAAAAGCATATCAAATAGCGCCGAATTACTGAACTAAGATATTTATTGCATGTGATTGTGGTAATACTGTCAAAACACAAAGCATTAAAAACACAGTTGCTTGTGTCTAAAGTGAAAGTAAAAAATTATTGACGTATGCAGTCAGTGCTCTCATGTTCGCTCTGTTTACGTAACATTAGCTCTGTTAGCTCGGTAATTTAGACAATAGGCTGTTGACAGAGTAACGTTAAAATTTGGTTAAAAAAAATTGGTCACGGCGAGTCTGTGGAAGCAAATGATAAAGAGAGCAGGTAAGTTCACAAACCATTGGAGATAGTTCTCTAGTCCTGGAGCGAGAGAAACTACCTCGTGACCCGGGCGTTGGTGTCCTTGGCCTGGGCCATCCACTGCAGCGGAGCGTGATCTGTGAAGAGAGTGAATCGCCAGCCCAACAGATAATACCTCAGCTCCAGGACTGCTCACTTGATGGCGAGAGCTTCTTTCTCCATGGTTGCATAGTTTCTCTCAGCCTGGGTCAGCTTGCGGCTGATGTAGACCACTGGATGCTCCTCTCCCTCCTGGACCTGGGAGAGCACGGGCCCCAGTCCCGTGCCAGAAGCATCCGTGTGGAGCAGGAAGGGGCAACTGAAGTCCGGGGCGTGTAGGACCAGCTCCGTGGTCCCAGCTCCGTTTGATCACCTTGAAGGCCCGCTCTGCTTCCTCCATCCATCGAATCCGATCGGGTTGCCCCTTCCTGGTCAGGTCTGTCAGTGGGGCAGCTATAGAGGAAAAGCTGGGGATAAAACAATGGTAATAGCCCGCCAACCCCAATAGTGCTCGTACCTGGGTTTTTGTGGAGGGCTTCGGGGCGTCCACGATGGCCTTGACTTTGATTTCCTGGGGTTTGATGAGTCCTCTTCCCACGATGAAACCCAGGTACTTCGCTTCGTTCATGGCTAGATGGCACTTGTGAGGGTTGGCGGTCAGCCCAGCCTGACGGAGTTCAGATAGCACCCTCCACAGCCGCTCCAGGTGGTCCTACCATGCCTCTGAGTGGATTACCACATCATCAAGATAAGCAGCAGCGTAAGTTTGGTGAGGTCTGAGCACCATGTCTATGAGTCTCTGGAACGTTGCTGGAGCGCTGTGTAGCCCGAAGGGAAGGGTCCGGTACTGGCAGATGGTGTGGAGAAAGCCATCTTGGGTTTCGCTTTTTCGGTGAGAAATTATGTACCGGGCTCTTCCCAGGCGCTCCAGGAGTTCATCCACTCGGGGCATGGGATAGCTGTGGAGGTCGGATACTTCGTTGAGGTGCCGGTAGTCATTACAAAAGTGGAGGGCGCCATCCGGCTTGGGTACCAGGACGATCGGCCTGGACCATGAGCTCCAGGATGGTTCTATTACCCCCAGCTTGAGCATCTTTTGGCTTCCACCTCTATAGCGTGCCGGCGGGCCTCAGGGACTCTGTAGGGCCGTTGCCGGACGATGACGCCGGGAGGAGTGCGGATGTTGTGAGAGAGGACATTAGTATGGCCGGAGATGTCGGAGAAGATGTCTTGAAGCTGACCGACCAGGTGCCGCAGCTCTGTCTTCTGGGCCGCCGACAAGTTGGGGTTGGTGTCAACAACCGCGGGATCTTGAAGGGTGAGGGCTGCCACTTGGTCCCCATTTCTTCAGCAAGTTGATATGGTACATTTGTCCCACATGATAGTTTACAGGGCCTATTCGTTCTTCCACGGTGTAGGGTCCCTGCCACTGGGCAAGGAATTTGCAGGCTGCGGTGGGGACCAGGACCATCACCTTTTTGCCAGGCTGGAACTCCTGCAGTTGGGCCGCCCTGTTGTAGAGACATTGCTTGGCCTGTTGGGACTTCACCAGGTGCTCCCGGACTAATGGCATGACACGGTCTATCTTGGTCCTCATGTACTTCACATGCTCGATGACGATCCGGTAGGCTGCCGGGATGCAGCTCTCAGGCCTCTCGGGCTACGCTGAGAAGACCGCGGGGTTGTTGTCCAAAGAGGAATTCGAAAGGGGTGAACCCCGTGGAGGCTTGGGGCACCTCCCGAATGCCAAACAGCACATACGGTAAGAATTGGTCCCAGTCTTTTTTGTCAGTCTGTCTTTCTCAGCAGCAAGTCTAATTTTCTTCTGAGACACTGGTCCGTGTATTTCATAGAACAAATGCTACATATTCTCGTGTCCCCGACCAGACCTCAGCAATGGCCCTACGATGTCCATCCCGATCCGCTCAAAGGGCACCCCGATGATGGGAAGTTGGATGAATGGCCTGGGGGGAGGTTTCCTTGGTGAGGTTCATCGGCACATGGGACAGGCCTGGCAGAACCTCTTCACCTCTCCTTCCAAGCCGGGCCAGTGGAACCTGTCCTGGATGCGCTTCACGGTGTTCTGCACCCCAAGGTGACCAGCCATGGGGTGCGAGTGTGCCAGTTCTAGCACAGTTTCCGTCTTCGTCTTGGGGACGACAAGCAGACGTTTTACCTCCCCCCGCCGCTCCCCCTGACAGTAAAACAGACGTTGATGAAGTGTGGGAGAGGATGGGGGGCTGAGGTCATCCTCCTTTTGTGCCTTTCCATATTCTCCCCCTCCCGTGACCTGCTGGAAGACATCATAGAAAAGGTTAGTATCACCATCTCTCCTGCTGTCGGTCGTTAACCTTGCTGGACTGGCTCTCAGACCCCCGCAACGGCACTCGGAGCTGGCAGCAGGGGCACCAGCAGATCCTTCAAGATCCCCACCTCCAGGGTCCAGGTTTTGCGGCCTTTATGAAAGGTAAGCATGCTAATGTGTACTTGCCGTGTCTCAATGCACACAGGTGATGGGCATTGTTGCAGGGCGGACGAGGGAGACAGCGCTTCTGAAAGTCCAACTGCGCACGGTACATACTAGAGTGTGGATCGGGCTGCATTTTTCAGTCCGAGCCTGGCCTGCGTCCGACAGAGCAGTAACCGAACCCAACCCGAGCCCGACAGGCATTAAGATATTTATGTCCAAGCCCGATCCCAGCCCGATCAATTTTTTTCCTCATAATAATGACACATGCACTTTTTTTGTGGAAAGCCCGCTTTTATAAAGCAACTGTAGGAAGGCGTTCATGTAGCGGTGTAATCTCTGCGTTGTGTGGAAAATGTGGAACAAACTACGGGAACACTTGACTTCACGTCCTCATTTATTCTGGAGAACACAAATGATGGCTCGTGCAGCATATAATTCAGCGCGTGGCAGCAATGCACGACGCACTGTGACGTCTCATACAAACTGAGCGATATACTTTTACGAAACCTAATTTTGAGAACACATAACAATAAAGCATGTACCTGGAGAACACAAATGACGCGCTGTGACGTCTCATACAAACTGAGTGATATACTTTTACAAAACCTAATTTTGAGAACATATAACAATAAAGAATGTACCTGGAGAACACAAATGAACACATATGATGGCTCGTGCAGCATATAATTCAGCGCGTGGCAGCAATGCATGACGCTGGGAGAGAGAGAAAATAAAAATACTCAAGGAAAATTCTGAGTGTGCATTATAGAATGGATTTCAGTCACAATCATACAATTATTTCGTTTTAATTTATCTGTTAAACTAAATACAGCCCTAATTGAGTGACTGCTAAAACTTGCGTGACCTTCTGCTGTGACGTCTCATACAAACTGGGAAGCAGCAACGTGCGCCAACCTCCCAAGTCAGCATAATGGCAGGAAATGGCAGCCGCTTGCCTCATCGAGCACAGCAGCGCTCTCAGTATACAGTCGACTACTACCTGTTCAGCGATGAGACTGGGTGATGGCGACCCCTCCAGGAGTTGTTTTTGAGCCGCTTGTACATGAAGCTCCGCTAGATATCCTTGAATCTTGCTTTGTTGTTCCATGAGGAGCTCAAAACAGTGCTGCTGGCGGACGCTAACCTCTGCAAGTTGTTTCACAAGAACCTCCATAGCGTCAGGGAGGAGCGCGCACCTGCAACAGAGAAACCGGAAGTGAGTGATGGGGCAAAATGGCGGTGTAAACAATGGTGAGTCTTGCTCTTCTGTGTCCTCAGGCCTGATCTTTGACCCGCATTCTCCACCACTTTGGCCTGGTGAGGAACTACACGTGAGAGCAAGATTTTGAATGAGCCCCGGAGGGTGATATTTATTAACAATGAGGCAGGTAACCATACAATAGTGATGATAGTGATGCCGTCTTCGGTGCTCGTTGCTGTTGTGAATCCTCTTCTCCTTTGTGCAATTCCAGTGACTGGGCCAGTGAGGGGTAGGTGCAATGGAGTGCTTTTACACCGGTGAGTGGATCAAGGAAGTGGGAACTAATCGGTCACGGCGAGTCTATGGAAGCAAATGATGAAGAGAGAAGGTAAATTCACACACCATCAGAGATAGTTCTCCCTCTTCTGGGCTGGGAAGGCAGTTTATATTTGGTTCCAAACCATGACCGATTGGTCCGTGCTGAGTGTATCTAGGTGTGAGTAGTTGGTTGCCAAGGAGATGCTGATTGTTCCTCGGGATTCCTGCCACACTATAGAATTTATATACTTTTCATAACACAAAATGAATACAAACAAAACTAGCAGCAAATCAAGTGCACAACTAGAAGCAAATGTTCTGTGCAGTAATCACTTGGCATTAGATTTCTGCTCTGGTCTTTCTGGTGTGATTTCTACTGTCCCCATCTGTCCATCCCATGAAAGATGTACTGTAGGTACCACTGAATTCACCAGCACACTCCTCAGGACACAGTCTATGAGACCAGACCCTTCAGGTGCAGCATGTTGCCGTGAAGAAGAGAACAGATTGCTAACCAGTGGGATGACATTTAGATCAGCTCATTAGTGGGGGGTGGAGGAAGGGTTATCTACTGTCTGTATGCCAAAGACATTTTTATAATCAGTTTGTACAATGCAAATATATGGTGTAATACCATAAATGGAAAGTCATGTGCTGATGAATAGCCTATAGTACTTATATCCTACAGTATCTTTAATTATCACCGACAGTCTGTGTGCATTGCTATTTTAGTACTTATTATTACTTAGTATGTAATAATTTTTATTATTACTTAATACTAGTTAATTTAGTTAAATAACTAGTATTTTAGTAGCTAGTTTAAATTGATTTGGTCATAAGTGGAGTAAAAACAGAATTAGTATTAATATGTTTGAAAAAAAATTCCATTACTTTTATATATAAAAAAAAAGTGTGATGCAATGCTGAATTTTCAGCATCCTTTCTTCACAGTTGAAAATATTTTGATTTGCTGCATAAGAAATATTTCTTATTATTCTGAATATTGAACAACCATGTCTAAACCGTAATATATCATTCCAAACTTTGTGGAAAGAGTTTAAAAATAGAAAGAAAAAAACCTTTTCTCAGCAGTTAACTTGATCAAGGCATTTCCAAACATTTATGATGTTACAAAGGATATTCAAATATATGCTGTTCCATTCATCAACACATCCCACAATAAATAACGTTGTTTATATATTTATTTAACTTTGAATCAAACATGATTTTGTTGTTTCTGTTTGCAAAAATAGAAGTTTTTCTAAATGGTATTTAGACTGGTTTTGGCTTTGGGATTTTGCTCCTCCAGTAACGAATCAGAGAATGCCTGTGAGCGGCACACACCCTCTGTGGCTTCCAGCTGAGCCCCAAGAAATGATTCGGACCAAAATAGTCCCGTTCTGCCTGTAATGATATGCTTCAAAAACCAGCATACTACAGGCATCCAAAAACCCAAATAAACACCAGACTTCCCAAAACTAGGGCCAAGACACATAAAAGGATTCTTATTAGACTCAATATTTTATATTAGTTTAGGAAAATAACCGGAGGCCATGGCATTTTCTGAGGTTTACTGTGAAGATACGACCAGTAATTACCATCAGGTGGTAAACTTATCTGTCGTATTATCTGTAATATACTGCAGTTTCCAGACATTCCTGGTTATGTGGGTAGATTGTGTGCTCACCACATCAACAAACCAATTCACATGTCCATTTTTTTCTTTCCAACTCAAAAAATGGAAATACTTAAAGCTTTTCTGGATTTTCAATGGATCCTTGTGTTTCTTCTTCTCAGGTTGTATTTCCACATTTTATTTAAATTGAAGTGTGTTATTTCTCTACCAGTGGCTAAAAATGGAATTACATACAGTTGTACGATTTGATTTATGTGATGCTTGCAAAGAAAAAAAAGACAATATTGACAGCAGCAATCCAACCATAATACAATAATATGATCACGCTAACCAGCCAAAGCTTGATTTAAGGAGCATGGGACGTTGTTGGCTCAACCAATTAAAATTTCAAATTCAAATTTTATTTGTCACATTCACATACATACACGGTATGACATGAAGTGAAATGTATTGCACAAATTAATGCATGAATTGCATTAATTTGTGAGGATGGGACTACCTGCTTGGTTTAACAATGGAGAGGGAGGAAGGGCTCGAAATTTATTTTTGCAATACTTTTTGATGCTGCTATAGTGCTACAAATAGTACACACTTCAGGTTTAACATTATATGAGGACAGCTTCATTATTCATTAGAGCCATGTTACCTAGAAGCTTGTTATTTTTAAATTAAGGCACTGAATGGAAAGTCTCTTTTGAGTGATCAAAGATAGATTATATGTCTAGATATAACAATGTGAATTTAAATGTCATTATAACTTGTTTTCATTTTTTACTGTTTAATATAAATGTATAGTATGTATATTAAATGGTAAATATTAAATGGTAAAGTTTATTGAACCCTAGAAACCTAAAATACATATTGTGTGTGTAGACTATTTTTAACATGATTTTCTAAATAAAGAGAAAAAGATAATAAGAGAAAAAAGGTATATGAATAAACAAGTAAACCTACGTTGATTCCTAAGCTTGATTCTAGTAAATGCTCATATTAAAATGAATAAATATTACTAAACTAAACTAAAATATATACATTATATTAAAAAACTAAACAGAAAAATCATGTTCATATACTGATGTCTGTAATGTAAAAAAGCAAAAAGTAACATAATATCATGCTTCTATTTGACAACGTAAAACAGTTTGTATAGATGCATTGTTAATTTTTTTTACTATTTATTTATTTACCTTTCTATTTAGTTGTTTATTTAATTCACAAATTCTAATTATATGCCTGTTTTTCATTGACATTTGAAACAAAAGAACCATTTGTTGCAAATTCCTCCAATCTGCTTTGAGGTTGAAAACCAAACTCTCCTGGAAACATTTTGTGGTGGTAAAGCTGTGATTGTTGTTGATGTATTAAAATTCACAGCGCTGATCATTTCAGATGCTGGTGCATAATCAGAATTCCTGCTGTGCGAATGGGAAAACAGTTTTCTGGGTTTGTGTTTTAGAGGATTCTGTGGTTCTTCTGGCTTTCCTCCACTTCAGTTTGACCTCAGGCCTAAAATCACACTTAAGCTGATGCACATTGTCATGTGTAACATGCAGCATACCATGCCAACATCAACAGAACAGCACATTGAAAACATCACACAAGGTGGTCCTCCATAAAACACCTCATGAAACATCTTTAGATTTTATCTAAACCTTATGTCTGAGCAGGGAGATCATGCTGAGAGAGGCTTGTTAAATCTCAAGCATTAAGACATATCTTTTGTAGCCGTGTTGATCCCAGCTCAAGCCTGAACAGTTGCAAAGAGGAAGTATCACTTCATCTCTCAGTCATTTAAGACCTGAGGATTTTTGGCTAGACAGATGTATCTCAGCACTGTTTGAGGGATATCTAGACTAATTGAAGGGGTAAAATACAGGACAGAGGATTCAGCATCTGATCTGTCAGTTAAAAATGAGGCAGGGATTTGAGAATCTAGCACAAAGCTGCTTGTAATTCCTACTTTGCGAAGGGAGATTTCAGTTCCTTCAGATTGTTTGTTGACATCTGGAGCAATTTTGGCAAGAAATATTAATGTATGAGTTTCTGTGGTCTGTGGTTGTTCTGAACACACTCAAATGCATTCTTGAGTTACAGCAACAGTAACAAACCTCAAAGGAGCAATTGAGTTACTTTCACTTATATGTTGCTGTTTAGGTAGCTTGTTTAGTTAAATTACTCTCCTCAACCTGTTGCTTTACCATAATTGAAACAAACAATGCTCTAAAACATTTCAATACATCTCTAAAAAACAAATTTTTATCTTGTAGGCAGATTTCTCTGGACTGCTGTCATTTAAGGATTAGAGTTGGTAGCCTTGCATGTTATTGTGCGATAACATTTTTTAAATGTATTTGGTTAATCATAATATTTTTTTATGCCTGTTGCTTTTCCATAAAACACCCAGTAATCAAAATATCTTCGTTCATGAAAAATGTTCCATGAACAAATGTATAAATTATGTTTTTGTGCAAGCCTTTTGAGATCATTTGTCTCAAAATGCAGCAGCTAGAGTCCTTACTAGAAACAGGAAGTATGACCATATTCTTCCAGTTCTGTCAACATTTCACTGGCTGCCTATCAAACATCGGATAGATGTTAAAATCCTGTTAATTATCAAATCCCCATTTGACCCCATTTGGAACAATCTACCTAACACTGTTCGGGAGACAAACACACTAATATGCTTTTATTAATCAAATCTGTTAAAGGATTGTTAGGCTGCATTAATTAGATCGGGCAGAACCAGGAACACTTCCCATAACACACAATTATTTCATTAAAAAAGAATGGCATCTACGCTATTATTAGTCCGTCTCTCTCTTATTCAGTTTCTCAGTCTGTATCCAGATCCGATGGTGGATCAGCACCAAGAGATGATATTTACAGCCCTGATCATCAGCAAAGACCAGAACACCTAGATGAGCCCCAGAGACAGAACACGGGAATCAGACACTCTCTCTCTCACACACAATAAGTCCTTTATACAATCTGACATGGCTGCATTTGAAATTGAACTGGAAATTAAGTGCTGGTTTCATCTGGCCAGAGGAGAACTGGCCCTCAAACTGAGCCTGTTTTTTTTCTCTCCATTCTGTCACAAATGGAGTTTTGGTTCCTTGCCGCTGTCGCCTCCGGCTTGCTTAGTTGGGGGCACTTAATTTCTATTGATTATCGTCGATTTGATAAAAAGATCCTATAGAAATTGAGCTGATATAGACAATGACGTCTCTGTATTCAATAATAAAATTTTTACTCACATGAGGCCAAGTAATTCATGACAGAATTTTCATGAATGCAAATGTGTCACAAAGTTCACAGGAAAATATAATACTTTTGCTATAGAAAGCAAATATTTTGTGACAGATCTCTAATGTTTTGTGAATTTAACGTATGAAATATAATTAGAAATAGAATGTTTTAAGAAATTATATAAATATAACCGCTTGACTGATGTTTCTCTACAATAAATTTTACTCAATTTTATATTTAAACAACAGGTGTACCATAATTCCATCTATGAGTGTTACTAACTATTACAAATCCATTGCTCTAAGGTAGTAGGTTTTTAGCTATGAAGCTTGTTAAATTTTCCATTGGCAAACTAATTTCACCAGCATCAAAATGTTACCCTGTTATTAATCAGCACAATATCCTTAAAAAAGCATCCGCCTCCACAACATGCGTGGGTAACCTTTCTGTTTAATTATATCTGCAGCAACCTGACTAGATGTATAAGAATGATATGTCCCAACCTTGGAGGGAACCTTCACAAATTTATTGTTTTTAATCTTTTTAGCACATAACGGTGAGTGAAAATGAGTCCCCCACTGAAGCCATCAATCAATATAATGGATATGAGGCAGGACACCTCTAGAGATGCGGCGGTGAAACTCTGCCCCTCTTATTCCATCAGCGCTGCTCTGAACGGCAGCCAAGGGAGACCAGGAGCAGTACAAAACCAGCCTTTTATTCGAGCAAGGTGAATACTAACAGAACTTTTGGTAAATCACAGGCTTTTGATGAAACTAAGAGATGACTGCTCTTAGCTGCTTGGTTTTCAAACAGGGAAGAGACATTGGGGAACAGGGTATCGTCCTTCAGCTGATGAGGGTTCATTCACCCTGAATACCCAGACGTGGCCGTCAAGGACTCTGGCATGGCTAATTACAAAAGCTATCCCATCAACGTCCCAAAATAGACTCAATGGAGCCCTGACACATCATTTTACAAAGTCATGGAAGTGCTGAGATATCGATTCTATTTGTCTTCCTCAAGCCAAAAGCGGACAGGCCAATGTTAGTTCCCGCACTAATCACCCACATTTTTGTTATTAATTTACTGTTTTCAGGTTAAATAGGATCAAGCATGTAATGAATACTTTATATAATGATTTTTCACAAAATTCTTGCATGCCTGAGCAGAGATTTAAGAATTAAGCTAGAATTACAGGCAAAAAAGAGTGACTATTCCAACATCAAGCTACTTTTTTCAATTAATTGTTACATGGATTGATTAAAACATGGGCCTACTTGGCTTCAGGTCAGCAGTGACTGGAAATGAGTTTTCAAAAGTTTTGTTTTTATTTTATACAATCTGGCAAAACTTTTTTTTTTGAGGTAGAAATAGTGAGAGATGTAATTATTATTAGCTAAATACAGAACTGCATACTATTTTACCATATGTTTTATGTCTGGAATAGTAAGAGCAGTGTTCTAGTATGCAGTTTCGATTTAGCATTTGGCTGTTCAGGTTTAAAAGCATTATGGGTACTTTCTGTTCTCATGCTCTTGCAAAAGTGTAGTGACTTTAATGGGGCATTTTGCGAAGCATGTGTTGAATACAGGTTTGTTCTGTCACTTTTGCAATCTTCTGTCATCTCTGAGATGTTACTATTCTGCTGTTCTTTTTGGACATTGTGACATCATAGAATCTTGAAAAAAGATCACAGTTTCCTCAAAATCTTTCAGCATTTATAATAAAAGTGTTTCCAAAATTAAAATTATTTCTGAAGAATCATGAAACACTGGAGTTATGCACTCTAAAAAGGCTGGGTTAAAAAATAACCCAACCTTAACCCAGCTGCTAGGCAACTATGGGACAGAACACGCGCTGGCTTTAACTATTTGACCCAGAATGCTGGGTTGTTTATTCGACCCAACCAGTGCGTCAGGTTAACTGTGTTGCTGGGTTAAATATTAAACATTGGGTTGTTTATTGTCTTATTGCCTTGCTACATTTATATTTACCAATATTAGCAACAATAAATACATAATGATCACAAAGGAATGTAAAATATTATTTTATTATTATTAATAATATTATTTTCTTTTTCTGTAAAACAATAAGACAACACAAAAAATGCAACTGTAAATATAAATTTAATGTGTTTTCACATTCTCTTACAGGCACAATTAAAACAACAGTTTTTGTACATCTTCTTTAAAACACAAAACGGTATAAACTAGGCACTGTAGATTCTTATTCTTTAAGTACTTTACACATGAAGAATTATTTCGATCAGTATGATATACCACATGCTGGAAAACTTCTCAGGTAGAGAGACAATGCTTAGTGTAGTTAATATAATGCACAAAAGAAGGACTTGAAACAAAGATCAACAGAAAAATTACTTGAAACAAGCCTCAAGTAAAGAGTCCATTTTAATGGCATGGCCCAAAACAGTGGTGAACGCCTGGGATGTCACTGTCTTGTCTCCTCAAACAGAAAACGTGCAGGAAGGAATCACTGGTCTCTGGATTTTGCAAATATTCCGCCATATTGGTCCCCTCCTGTTAATTAAATAAACAATACACTTAGTCTAGCAACATAACTAACAAGTTAAGTGTATTTTGTGGCAATCATGTATAATCATATACAGTTAAGCTCAATCATGATGCTTTAGAAAACATTCTAATATGCTGATTTGCTGCTTAAGAAACATGTTTTATTGTTGTTGTTATTAACATTTAAAGCAGAGTTGATTCTTTTCTTCTTTTTAAAAAATACCCTAATATCATAATTTATCTGAAATAAAAAGCTTTTGTAAAATTGTTTTATTCAGAAGCTTGGAGTCAGTATAAACTGTTTTTATAGAAATTATGTTTATGAATCAAGGATGATAAAGGCATTACAATGATTCTGTTTCAGATAAATGCTGTACCTCTGAACCTTCTATTCGTCAATGAAACTTGAAAAAAAATCTACTGTTTTCAACATAATAATAATAATATTGATAATAATAATAAATGTTTTGTGAGTTTTTGTGGCTATATAGTATGGATAGGATCATGTGTATTTAGATCTATACAAGGACCAAGTTACTATAATGATACAAAAAATTCATCAATAAAATGCTGTTATGATCTAGCTGGTTGTGGCAGCCCAGGGGTCCTTTCCAGAAAGCAGGCTACGTAAACCCAAGGAGGTCTCTGAATCGTGGTTCGCCTGGTCATGGAGGTCGTATTCACGCCCTAGTCGGTCTCGAAGGGCGTATTCATACCCTGTCTGGTTTCGAAGGGCGCATTCATTCTCTGTCTGGTCTCAAGGGGCGCATTCACTGACTGGCTGGTTTTCGAGGGCGCAATGTCAGTTTGGTGGCCCTAAGAGAGCTCTGTCGCTGTATGGCCGAACCAAAAGGGCTCTGCCGCTATCCGCTCCGCCCTGGAGGATGGCCTTGCTGTCTGTTTCGCCCAGGTGCACCTGATCCGCCCTGGAAAGCGTTCCAGCCGTCAGGTCCACCCAAGTGGCCGCCTCCTGCTCCGCCCAAAGGAACGTCTCTGCCACCTGCTCCACCCAGAGGGAAGTCTCCGCCACTTGCTCCTCCCCGGTGGGCTTCACCACTGCCTGCTCCTCCCAGGAGGACGTCTCCGCCGCCTGCTCCACCCAAGTGGACTTCTCCGCCGACAGCTCCACCCAGGAGGATAAGATTGCTTCCTGGTCGGTCCAGAAAGACAAGGCCGCTGTCTGTTAAGCCCAGGAGGGCCTTATTAAGGACTGTTGGGTCTAGGAGGACGTCGTCGCTGATGGTTCTGTTTCGGAGAGTACTACAGTCGTCTGTTCCACCCTGGAGGGCTCTCAAACTGTCTGGTTGGTCCTGGAGGGCATAGTTGTGGTCTGGTTGGCCTAGGTGGGCTTCCCCGCCATCTGCACCGCCTTGGAGGAAGACTGCAACGTCATGGAGGGCATGTCCACCGACAGGTCTGTCTAAGTGGTCATCCCCACTGTCTGCTCTGCCCTGGAGAGTGCTCCTGCCGACTGGTCGCCCCGATGGTCATTTCCACCGCCTGCTCCGCCCTGGAGGACACTCAAACTGTCTGGTCAATCCTGGAGGGCAAGGTCACTGCCTAGGAGGCCCAGGTGGTATGCTCCGCCGTCTGCACTGCCCTAGAGGGCACATGTACTGTTTGATCACCTCAGGAGAGCATCATCACTGCCTGCTAGGCCCAGGTGGTCTGCTCCGCCATCTGCACTACCTTGGGGGGGGCGTTTCCTCCGTCTGTTCTGCCTAAGTGGACTTCTCCACCATCTGCCCCGCCCTGGTGGGTGTTCCCGCCGGCTCCAAAGTCTGGAGCGTCTGGAAGCCGCTCCTTAGAGGGGAGGCTATGTTACGATCTAGCTGGTTGTGGCAGCCCAGGTCACTGGATGACACTCCAGCGATCATTAACTATTAGGGATGTAACAGTATTAAAATTTCACGGTACGGTAATTCCTCGGTATGAATGGCACGGTACGGTATTTATTGAATCATTTACATAAAAAACTAAACTAATTAAGAGGCTCAAAAA
>JAUMHQ010000063.1:17878740-17889456 GCA_032361165.1 Enteromius paludinosus
TCGCCTAGCCTCTGAAGGAAGTGACTTGGGAGGACCAGTCCTGCTAAGGATGTATCCTTGACATTGAGAAACACCCAAGGACTCAACAAGGCTAACGAGAGGTTGTGGTAAAAAGGAAACAAGAATGAGGGACACATGGCTTTGTTTTTGTCAGCCATGTGCTGGCACGAGACAAGACACAAAACATAGACACAGAGACAGGCAGGATCTTGACAGTTTCTTCAAATGGTGTCCCCTTCGCGAAGTGCCCTTTAAGGGAGCAGAAAAACCATTTGGAATTCACCCTTTGCCTACATCAAGATGATGAATCTCAACTGGTGTATTGTTTTGGACCTTGACCCAAAGATGAGTCTCAATGGCAAAGCCCTTGCTGAAAGGGTTTAGAAAATCCTTTCCGTTTGTTTTGTTGTTGACATCAAAATGATCCAAACAAATCAAGAGTAATTTGGCGTAAACTTATGTTTTATTTTTTTAAATATGGGTCAAAAACAGTACAATGTATTTTATTTGGCTGAACCCATTGTTGGATAAAACCATTTTCAAAAGACATTTAGGCCATTCAAGATGTAGATGAGTTGTTTCTTCATCATTCTCCATCAAAACGTGAGAAATTTAGCATCCCATAACTTGCTTAAAGTGAAATAAAAACAAAATTATTACAAACATTCACAATCAGTCTGATGGCACCCATTCACTATAGAGGATCCATTGATTGAGAAAATGATGTAATGCTGCATTTCTCAAAATCTGTTCTAATGAAGAATCAAACTCATCTTGAATGATGTGAGAGTATATTTTATCAAATCACTGTTGGTGCTGTTTTTGGTTACCCTTTAATATCTTTGGTCTTGAAGCAATCACTCAATACTTCAGTATCCACAGAGACCATCCAATTTGTGACTATGGCTTCTTGCAGTGGCATTACCCACCGGCCTCCGCACGGCTGCCCTAGAGAGGACTCATCGCACTTGTTAAAATCCAACTCTCTGCTTTTCCCGGTCTTTCCCACCTCCATCCCCAGTCAATGCCTCTGTAGTCTCGTTAATCCATTATGAATTAATTATCCATGCTGCTGGGCCCAGCGTTCTTTAATCTTTCTCTTTCATCCAATTGCAGTGCCTGACAGCCTCGCATCCTAAGTGGAGTTGTCTCACGCTTTCATCGGTAAACACAATGTTTGAGTACTAGAGCAGAAAGGGGAACCCTGACTCTAGTGCCACTATATTCTCATAAAGAGTTTTACAGTAAACAAAAATCTATTTAGTTCACCCAAAAATAAAACAAAATTACCATATAATTTACATTCGCTAAGCCATCCTAGGTATAAATGGTTTTCTTCTTTCAGACAAATACAATCAGAATTAAAAAATGTCCTGGCTCTTTGAAACTTTATATGGCAGTGAAGGGTGTTTAAGTCTTTGAAACCCAAAAAAAGTGCCTCCATTCATCATAAAAGGCAGGCTACTCCATGTGACTCTGTGAGGGAGGGATATTTAAAACTTTATAAAGTGATAATGTATATACTGCATATACATGTTTATTTTTTCAGATTTATTTGACATTAGTCAAAAACTAGTGAAAAAAACATAAACAAATGTTGGATGATATCGATATCCTCTTGAATAAAAGTCTTAAATATGGATAATTTTCTTACATGAATGCTGTGGTACATGCACTTTTACAAGCTGTTTGGACTGAAATGTATGTTGGGCGTGTGTGTACAGAACCACCCTACAATGATAAAGATCCACCAGTAGTTTTATTAAATTAAAGAATAAGTTGCCCCTTCTGAAATCAGTCACACCGACATGCATTAGCCACTCCCACAATAGTTGATTGACAGCGGGGTGTCACACAGACTGAACTGGTGTCCTACCTCAGACCCTCCCTGAGTGAGCCGTCATCAGACTGAGACGCAGAGACAAGCAAGACTCCTAACTGATTGAGGTGTTTTGTTGTTGAATGTATTAATGAACATAGCAGTAGTGATTTACCCCCGACATCTGAGTGACTGAAGACGCAGAAGATTAACGTTACGTTTGGTTCTGAAGGGAAACGTTCCCTTGATCAACCGAAATGCGTTTATGTTCGTCATCATTCATGATCCAGCCTCACCTACAGAAGCAGTGAGTTTAATGTCTTTTAACGAATCTTTGCAAATCGCCTTTCCTGATAATGTGCTAATTAGCAAGTTTCACCATGACTACGGCTAAAAAAAGGTCCTCCGAGAGTGCCTCGGTAAAGAGGGAGCTCGTGAAGATTTAAGCAGTCATTGGAGCTCGTGAAGATTTAAAGGGGAAGTACTGATTTCTAAAGAACTGTTTTTGCCAGGGTATGAGCCCTGTCAAAAATTATCGTTTTTTTGCATCATCTTTGAGAAATTTTAAAGCGATCTATATTCCAAACTTTCCATTAAGATCCTAAAGAATCATATTAGCTTGTGGAAAATTGCCTTTGTATGACCCCTTTAATTTTACTTTAGAAGGACTTTCTTCACCCCCAGAACCACATGGAGTACTTTTTAGGATGTTTAGATGTACTTTTTTGGGCTTCAGAATCTCGACCCCTATTGACTGGCCTTATAAAGCTTGGAAAACCCAGGACATTCTTTAATATACCTTTGATTATATTTGTCTGAGAGAAGAAAGTCATATACACATATTTTTAGGTAAACTATCCCTTTACGTTTTTAGTTGGAAAAGAGATCTCTATACTGTACATCATTTTCTGACATCAGGCCTTATACATGTAAAATTCATTTCTACTTAAATTGTTCATATATCCATTCTTATGCCATTTCTTGCATTGATTTGAATGCAACGGCATACTTACAAAAGATTTTGTGAACGATTTACGCAGATTTATTCTGCTCTTGTTTCATGAATAAGGCCCATTGATCTTATAATCCGATCAACGAAGACAAAGACAAAAAAGGGAAAATAGTTATTTCTGGCCCCAATCTAATACAGAGACCTGCCACTGTAGAAGGGCAAAGCTTTCCAGTTCAGACAGGTCAGGGTGTGTTTTTCTTGCTGACCCCATTCCCGTCTCTGCTCTCTATCAATGATGCAGAAGGCTAGCAATCTCCAGAGATGCTCGGCATGTTCATATGTCCACACTCACCATGTTCATCCTTCCTGCAAAGCTCACAGAGATGTATATTTAGCAGCTGAGTGCAGTTCTATGACATGATGGTATTGTTTGTAGTGATTTTTATGAGGTTTATTGGCAGGGGAAACCCTGACACGACTCGGAGCTTCTTCTGTCATAGCTCATACACTGTAAAAAATTCTGTAAAATGTACGGTAAAAAAACGGCAGCTGTGGTTGCTCCATAAAAAATATGGTAACAACATTATAGGTTTTACGGTTTTCAGTTAAATTTACAGTTCACTGACGAGCTGAAAAAGAAAAAAAGTGCGATTCAAATGCGTTGAAAACATTATTTATGTAATTAATTAATCTTTAATTTTTTTTTTGTAAATTTGGGTCAGAAACAGCATTATGTATTATTGTCTGAAACCATTTTTAAAAGACATTTATAATTGATTTTAACTTTTCAAGTTAAAGGAATAGTTCACACGAAAGAAAAAAAATGCTGTAAATGTATTCCCCTTTACTTATTCCCCTATAGTTACCAAACTACAGATTGTTTCTTCATCATTCTCTTTCTTTCTATCTATCGTTCTATCCTTTTTAGAAGTTACTGCCCCAGAGACAGCTTTTGTACTTTTATTTCTGGGAGTGATAGCCCTTGGTCAGCTGTTCTGATGACTCGAAGGACACATGCTAAATGTATTAGGAGCGTTTGGTAAAACATATACAGAAGCATGCAGTTAGTGCTCTCAAGCAGCTTGACATCTTTGCAGTTGTACTGTACCTGCTTTTCATGGGTGTTTAGGATGTCTGCTCTCTGTAGACTCTGACGCAGACAGAGAAAGGTCAGATCACAGGGCAGCTTTAGACGTCCCCTGGAACAGACAGGGGTAAAGAGCCTCCATATAGGAGAAAACAACTGGGACTGATGTGGGCTGAAGGCTAGATTTGAAATTCCTCCCATGATCTGGCAACGTTGACTGCAAAAGTGAAACAATAAAAGTTGATCAGAAAAGATATACAGTTAATGAAGGTATGAATGTTCACTGTGGATGAACGATACGTGTTAGTTGATTGGGCACAGGTTTCTATCCTTTGAGAAACTTTAGTTATTGGTGGTCCAGTTGTTCTCGCTTTTCACAAAATCAGTGACCTTAAAGTCTTCCTGTCAAAACTCTCACTGATGCAATCTTGGGCAATATTTTATATTCCTTCCGATGTCTTTTTGTTTGTCGGACAGAGAGGACAGAGTATGGAAATTTATTCACACAGGCTTTGATAAGGTGAGTCGAGGGCTGGACAGGGTTGTCTTTTATTCGCTGATAGGGAAAATCAAATACATTTGCAAAATATTGCGCATTTAATTTAAACTGCGCTTCAACTGTACGATTCCTTAAAGGAACATTTATAGTATAGAATAGTCGATATTCAGCCTATATTGACTATAACGTCATTCCAACACTATGACCTTCTCTTTTCCATTAAAAACCAATAGTGTGCGTGTAATGAAAGTAAATGACAACTGAGCCTGACAAGCTCTAAATGACAAAAAGTGCCATAAAGTATGGCACCGATAATGTCTGCTTATCATACACTCTCAGAAATAAAAGTACAAAAGCTGTCACTGGGGCAGTACCTTTTCATAAGGTACACTTTTGTACCTATTGGGTTCAAATATGTACAGTTTAAGTTTTAATATGTACCTTTAAGGTACACAAATGGACCCTTTTGAAAGGGTACGGCTCCAGTGACATCTTTATTTCTGAGAGCGTACAGTGATATCATTTTGTAATAGAGCGCACTAGTTAAATCGAGCAGCTGCAAGATACCTTTATAGTGCTTTTTAAAAGCTTGAATGTTTCATTCTTCCATTGAATGAAAGAAGAGCTGGCTAAGGTTCATAATCCAGTCTTGTAAAGCATCTAGAAGGACTTAATGAGTCAGAGAAAAACTGAAAAACATTATCTACGTTCTGACATACTTCAAACCCCTAATTCTTGCCCTCAATATCTAATGATGGGGAAATCAATAAACAGCGCACTTGTAAAAAAACATTTGCTCTATTGATTTCTTCCCATTTGTTCTTCCATTTTGATCTGGACTCAGAGCTCAATGGACTACCTAGCTGCAGATCAGATGTTTTGTGCCTTACTTAATTTAGCAAAGAGGAGGATAAACAAATACAGATGTAAAGCACAGTCTGGGTAGATTAAAAGCAACCTTTTTCATTTTTTGTTTTACTTTTTTGGTGTGTGCAGTTTCCTTCAGCTTTTGTACAGACGGTTCCCATATACTCACTGAAACCCTGGAAATATCCAGGAAATGTATGTAAATGGAACTTGAAATGTCCTAAACTCTTAAAACACGGGAAAGTCAAAATTTAATATTTATCAAGAGACTTTTTTTTTTTTTTTTGCCAGTGCTGTAGTATGTATGTATGTATCAGATTATTTGGATTAACAACATGTTCAGAGATATTGATGGTACAAGCTTCAGCATACTTTTATTTTCTCTCAGAAATCACTAAACACTCCTTAACAGTCAGATACTAACATAATATTTATCATAAATATTTATGAATTTAGCATGAATGAGTAGATGAATTAAGAGCCCATGTGATGTGGCGGGTGACTTTTGCCTTATTAATACCAGACAGCACTGACAAAAGTATTTTTACAGGACAGAGTAGAGTTTCCTTAAACTGTGTCTATTTTTCATCGCGATAGTAAGATAACAGAAAAAATAGCAAAGTGAAGTAGCCTACATTAAAACTATTTGTGAGCAACAAACCAATTTGTTAATGATTATGATAATCAAATAACTTAATGCAACTTAAAGGACTATTTATGTCAAAGTAAAATAATCGGAAACAAATAACACCGGAAGCCAGTTAAGTTACAAAGTTGCGAGTTATTTAGGGCAGTGATGATAATTTCATGTCACAGTTGAGCAAAAAATAATGACTAAATAAAATACGTGTATAAAGAACTATTTCTGATGTGTAATATCAAACTGAAGATGTTGTATTTCAAAAATCCACGTTAAGTAAGATATGGGATATGTTTTTTTTTTTGCATGTCTCGAGAATCAGAGCACTGACAAAGTGTGGGAACTCGGTATAAAACGAACATAAATATTTTAGTAGACTGCAACCCTGTAATAGCTGCGGCCAAGCCAACTGATCATCATCACCCTGTCGTTTACAGATATAATTAATTAAACACAACAAATTTGCATTTTTATCTTACAAATGTAATCATCCGTTGTGTTTACAGCCAATCTGTTTCACTTTGGTCTCTTCGCCAATCAGAAGCGCCGCTTGGGTTCAGCCTCCTGCCCTGACTGACGGATTGTGGGCGGTCCCAGCGCCGCTTCAGCCAATCACGGCGTGTTTCTTTAACCACGTTGCGCGCTGCAGACTGGCGACCCCGCGAGAGTATTCTAGGCCGTTAGTGTGATCAAACAGAGCCACTCCGTTCCTGGGAACATCATCGAGATTAGAGGTGGGCTCTCAACTTTATTCCAATGGCGGACGGGGGTCCTTTGAATCTGTATTGAGGTGCCTATCGCCGCGTTCAAACCCGTGAGTACCGACGTATCTCCACTCTTGTGTTATTTTTAGACGCGGGATATTTTGCGCGTGTTCCCGCTGTGTTTATGTAACGCAAACGGATTTTTTTTCTATACGAAAGCTCCTCGGAGCCTGACGCAAGTTGTTCGTCTGGTTATTTGACAGGGGCAGAAGCACAACTGCTCTATAGTAGATGTTAACCCGCCCCCGCTGCTGGTAGGTGCGTAATAACGCGCTTGTAGTGTGAAACTGAAATAATGAACGCGGATGCATCGCTGCGGCTCTGATCGGAAGCGGGGCACGCGAGCATGTCATAATGCAGTTCCACAGTCCACAATGGAAACGCGCGCGGCGGATAGATAGACGGAGAAATATAACTAGGCTGTGAGGGATGGCGCTGGTGAAATGGCTCGCTCGAGATGTTTTAGTCAAGTGCATTTAGACTGCAACTTCCAAATATTCCTGTCGTGAAAAGCGCTCGCGTGAAGCGCTGTGGCTGAAATCACCCATTCATTCACGTGTCTAAATGTGGTCAAGGCAGATCGCACCTTCCACCTCATGCATATCATTTGCATTACAAATATAATTCTGTCATCATCTGTCTAATCATTGTTTGACTTTTTCCCCCTTTGCAACAAATGAGTTATGAAAACGTCAAAGCTGCTCTGCGTTCATTATAGATGTAAGGCTACAAGTAGCACTAATATATTGTGTTACCATGTTATGATGTTTGGTTACCTTCTTTTCAGTCCATTAGTCATCGAAACGTCAAAGCTGCCATTTATTGAAGGTGACAGCTGTCAAAAATGCATATATTTTAATGGTCTTTTTTTTTTTTTTTTTTTTTTTAAAGTTTGAGAAGCCTTATTTTCCTATCTTTAAGTACTCTGAAAAGCACTTTATAGAATTATATTACTAAACATTTAGCAGTGATATTTTAATATTTAACATAATATTTCTTCAATGTTATAATACTGTATTTTTAAAACAATTATTCCACAAACAAACGTTTTATTTCCATCGAGTCCCATTAAGTAGATTTTTATTTATTCTTAAATTATAAGCTAATAAAAATAGCTGTAAACGTGGCTTATCACCACATCGTGTTGTTTGGCAGTGATTATAAATAGTCAACTTTTTAGACAATTAGTCATCAATTTTTTTTATTAATACAGCAAGCGTATGTCAATGATGACTTGACTTATTTTGTAGTTAACCTAGACTGTCCATTTTTACCAGTTCAGGCTGACAGTGTACCTGTTATGATAGGTATGCACTGTGACTTTTTGCCTGTTTTATGCACTTGCCCTCCCTTAAGTGATTGTTATATTTTTTCCCACTTTGGTCATGTCTTTTCACTAAGGGCACCAAGTGAGTTACCAAAGACAGCATTCATGATCTAGTACTCATATATCTCTTAGTTATATCCGTAGTACTTGTAAAGTTCAGGGATAGCAGGAGTCGTTTGTAACTTAAATCGTAACACAATGCGAATCCACATTGAATGAACTGCTAGTTAGTTTGTAACGAATTACTTTATTTGGTTACACGATTTGTTCTTAAGTCAGAATGTATTAGTAGGTCTCTGTAAAGTAATGCATGATGTTATGCGTACATTGTTATCCAATAACAGCCTTCACCTCAAAGTAGAAGGTGTGTTCTGAAATGCAGGAAGGTGCAGTTTCAGATTATACTGTACTAATTCTAACGTCTTGGGTCTAATGTTATTAAAGCATAATAAATATATTGATACAAATACAAAAATGTACATGGGTCAAAGATTTCAATATGTCTGCATCAAAAGTGATTTCATGTCCATTGAAAACACATTAAATGGAAGGAAAGTGTCTACTTTTATATAGGTTTTTGAGAATGAATGTCAAAACGTGGTTGAAATAAGGTTACATTGTCTTAAAGTGTAACGCAATATTTATTTAAATATTCAAACAACATGCTTATTCTGACCTGCACATATTACAATAATATATAAAAGAATAAGCATGCATATTCAATTTTATTCTGTTTTAAATGAGTGCAAAAAAATTACAACTTACTGGTATTTGGCGTAAAATAAATCTGTGTTTTAATGTGTCCAACATTGATTTTTATTGTAAATATTCCTGAAAAGATTGTTACACTAAATGACAATTTAGTGTGCAAATTTAGTAGATGTGTCACATTTATTTTTGGCTCATAATAACAAAAACTAAATTGCAATGAATTTAAAAAGAAAACTTTTGGGAAAACAAAAACAATTTTTTACACTTTTTTTTATTATTATTATTATTATTATTATTTATTTTTATTAATTTTTTTATTGTTTTATGCAATACTAGAAAATCATGAGTAACATTTATACACCGTATTGAATCAATAATTAAATGCATAAGAAATTACACTCATTTATTATGATTGAAAGGAATGAAGTCTGTCAAGTAAAACAAGAACCTATTGATTAAATTTGCTGGTGAGATGTGCTTAAATACATCGCACTATATATTTTACAGTGGGTTGGTAGCCAAAGAGTTGACGGTAGCCTTAGAGTTCCATAGTATGAAATAAAATGCTATGGAAGTCGAAGGCTATCGTCAAATTTTTGGTTTGCCAGAATTCTTCAAAATATGTTCTTTTGTGTTGAACAAAAAAAGAACAACATGAGGATGAATACATGAATTGTTGTTTTGGGGTGAACTATCAATTTAATACAAGTCCAGCGTGGTGTCATACAATAGGCTGGTGTAATATTGTGGAGAATGAGCAGCCATCAAAGCAGCTTAAACACCCATCCCGAGAGTAGCCGTGAGATGACCTGATGATGGTCTGCTGGAGCATACGTGCATGATTCACTCAGAGACAGCCAATCTCGTACTGCTGACATCTCCTTAGTCAGTTATACCCTGAAGACTCAAAGCTCCTAATAATGACTCAGCTGCACTAATCAGATGTGGAAAGACATTATGAACAGATTATGTGGAAATGAAGTTTGAGAGCATTGGTATTTGACTAGCTGTTCTTATTTGGAGGTTTAACAGAATTCAGCGCATGTTGTTTGACTGTTTTTACGTTATAACTTTTCTTCAGCTGCTTATGTTCTGCCCTGGCCTCCTCCATGGTTGTTTAAGAAGTGTGTAATCCGTCATATGGCATCACTGCATCCTTGTTAGCAGCTTGTTTTAGGGTCATGGCATGGTCTACATGAGCAGTGCATCAGTTAATACGTTTTTCGACCAGCTCATTTACTGTGACGTGGAGAGATTCCTGTGCCGTGATCTGTATTGAGACGAGTTTGGCCACAGGGCACACAAAAAGTGCCATTGAGTATTGGGTGTCTCATTTGATGTCAAATTCAGAGTTGAAGGTTAGGCTTAGCTGCGTGTTTGTTCTTCTCTGTGGCACTTTGTCGTGTCAGATTGAATTCCATCTCGAGTCAATTGACTTCAATTTGTTCATTGGGCTAAATAAATATGCAGGAAGTGACACGGGTGTTGTAGTTTGATTATTTGATCCACCGATAAAATGATCTATAGTGAAACCTTTTATGTGCAAGTAGGGCTGAAAAAAAACAAACAAAAAAAAACATATATATATTATTATATATATTATTATATATATTATTATAATTTTTTAGATATATATTTTTCTATTGTATGTTGGAACTTTAGTAATGTTTTTTTGATTTTGTTAAATACTTTTCTTTTTTTGGTAATTTGTCAAAAAATTCAATTAGGGCCGGGACTCGATTTAAAAAAATTAATCTAATTAGTTAGAGGCTTTGTAATTAATTAATCGAAATTAATCACATTTTAATCGCATATAAATATTTGACCTCGAAACAGGTGAACTAATTCCAGTAAGAAGAGATACTTGTCTTGGACTCAAAGGGACTTTTGTTGCTTTACTTGCACTTAAATTATTGAATTTGTTTCCATGTCTCATCCAAGATATTTGAATACTTTAAAAGGTCATTTTGTTTCTCTTGTTGCACTAAATACTGTGATTTATTTTATTCATTTTGAAGATATATGTTGGTGATTTAAATGTGGTTTCTGT
>JAUMHQ010000063.1:17889556-17904767 GCA_032361165.1 Enteromius paludinosus
CTTGACAGGTGCACTACACTGGATGGTTCCTGAAGGTAGATCTCTCATGATGACATCTAAGATTGCTTGGTAGCCACCAGGTCCCAAAGTGTTAAAAAATCCTCCCTCTAAAGCAGTGTAATTGCTAATCTGAGATGCAGATACCTCATAGAGACTAGAGCAAGCCTCATCTGTGCATTCAATTCTCTTGCACCATTCAAAAACTTGTTGGCCATCTTCTGTCGCCGCTGGAGGAAATTCACCAATGGCATCATCCAGATAAGCACCCAGACTTAGTTTTCTGTGCTTGTGGTTAAGTTCATCATCAAAAGCCTTGTCTGTGAGCTTGTTGAAGTGCGAACACACCTGATCTACAAGCTTTGTTGAGACCTGCTTCCCATCTTCTTTGAAAAAGTAATCTTGATGGGTTATAGAGCGGGGCTGGCACATGTTTTTGTTAGCAGAAGGTCCCTCGGATAGCAGGTTCTCCTCAGTTGCAATCTTGTACAGGGGGTTTCCTTTTCTTCCATGGATCCAGTTTGCTCCAACTTCAATGACGCTCTCGGTGAAGGGTTTAGTGGTGTGCACTCGACCTCCAATTCTGTCCTTCGCCTCGAGAACCAGAACATTTTTAAATCCTGCCTTCACCAACCTAGCTGCAGCGGCCAACCCTGCAAAACCTGAACCTACAATTACCACTTTGGCATTTTCTCGTCCAGAACAAGAGCTCATGCTTGCTGCTTTGTTTAGAGAAAAAAAAAAATCTGAAAATGTATAAATGTTGTTGTAGAACAAACAGCAACTTGTCGAGCGAAACTTGCATAGGTGATAAAAGAGAGCGCACTGTGCACTAAAAGGGGCTCCTTTATGTGCCGGTGCTTAGAAACCTGACCTTTGTAGTCCATACAGTATAATTATTTACGTAACCAGGTGGTCATGGTACATCCAAAAGATTAAGTTAGATGTTAGGCGCGTTAGACGTTTCGCAGAGACCGGCCGGCGAGAATTACCGCTTACAACCGGGGATGAAAATGAAAGCAAAAATCCGTAAAGTCGGGACACTTTCAGTTCCTGGTAACCAGTGACGCTCGAGCTGTGTTTGCATATTCTATCGCAGATAATATGAATTAAATGCAACATTTGTCAGATACACAGACGTTTCAGAAACCTTTTCATGAGCAGCAGAAACACAGTATGACGTTCTCTCGTGTGCACATGATGAAACTACATGAAGGAACACACATCATGTTTTTATACTTCAGTAGTGACAGTGTGTGAAGACAGCAACGGTAATACTATTTTGCAAATTTAACTTTAAAATAAATGTATTTTTAGGAAAACAATGGAACCATGGTTTTAAAGTACCACAAACTCACTGTGTTTGTATTATCTCAAATTAAATTTAAGCCTCGATATTCAACAAACTTCTAAAAAAATAAATAAAATAAAAACAGAATAACAAGTTACTATGGTATAAGCTTTATTACAGCCGTTACGTCATCTGAAAGAAACAATTGTTGCAATTGTTCTCAAGTGACAAAATGTTAGCTTCATCTTTTTAATAATGGTGCGAAGCTATAATAACAACCATAGAATGTGATCAAAAAAAAAAAAAAAAAAAGAATTATGGATGCAAAAAATGTGATTTCATTTGTCACTTTATCCCACCGGTCATAATTGTGACCAGGAATAAAACACATTTTTTTCACACACTTTACATCATTTGGATATTTTCATGTCTGGGAAAAATTTGGGATTAAACGGGTTAATGGTAACGCCAAACGTACTGTAAGCACTTTAAATAGCACAAACAGACTTTTTAACAAGAATAGCGACCGCCTATAACCGCTGAGAGGCCGTGACGCGTTCACGTGTATTCACTTTTAATTATTAACACGGTGTAACATATAAATGCACATTACAGCAAACGGCCAACAGGAAGTGAGCGCTCCCGCTATTCACCCCCTCTCTACACACACACAGGTAAGTTAACGTCAGAGCCTGGTTAACGTTAAATATCCACCTGCACCACCCATGTGATCGAACACCCCGGAAATACAAATCACAAGTTAAAATAAAAGACAAACATTTTCAGCATTTACAACAAGCATAAGACACTTTTTCTTTCTTTCTTTCTTTCTTTCTTTCTTTCTTTCTTTCTTTCTTTCTTTCTTTCTTTTTTACAATAAACAACAAAAATGTTTTAGTCAACGACATGCTGAAGGCGTAAGATGGCGCCATAGTAACGTAAGCCTATGAGGTTTTGGACCTTCATCTGGTGCTGAGGTAAAGAAATGACTGTTTACAAAATTAACAGAACGTTACTTCGAAGACCTTAAATATAACACCTTTAAACAGAGAAAACAACAAAAACGACAAATAAAATTAGCTACCATCTCAAAATTGTCATTTGGGTATATTAAACGTATTCATCGATTTATTCATTTCTAATCCTGAAAAAAATGTTTAAGCAAGCCTAAAATGGTTTGCTGGTGTGCCAGTCTGGTTTGGTGCTTTTAGGTAAATTTTAGAGACGACAAACTAGCCTAGATTGGTTTAAATGGACTCTTCTGCTCACAGCTAGGATGGTGGTAACTTTCTGATAGCTTAGTAGCCAGCAGGCATCCCTTATTTGACTATCATTCTCAAACTTTGACCTCAATGCCGCTTTTGTAACAATCGACTATATGTGCGGTTTTGTTAGACTGAGATGCAAATGCTTTGCTTAGGGCCAAAAAAAAAAAAAAAAAAAAAAAAGAAAGAAAAGAAAAGTTTTTTACGATACCATATTGAATTGATGCACAAGTTAATATATAATATTTGCATTAGCAAAGAGGCAACAAAGGATTTTCCATTACAGTGAGACTTTTCCTGTTTATTGACTTTTCCACTAGACAGATGGTGTGCCTCTTGTATGCAGTAAATGATTATTACCAATGGAAATTACACAATATACAGACAATATACAGAAGTCTCCAAGTGTCTTTTATAATTAATACTCTGCATACCTGATTAACCTCACATTAAACGTTTATTTTTCTTGAAATATATTAAAATTTATCGTAGTGCTTAAGCCACTTAAGTGTAAAGCAGCTTTTAGTCAGTGCTTGAAGGTTTCCCCTTGAGATGCATTAAGGAAAGGTTACATTGAAAGTTTACTATGCAGCTTTAATACAAATCCCTGTGTAAAAAAAGACAGAATTGCACACTTAATATTTTCTGTTGAATTATACTCTCAAAGTAATTGATTCTGTTTTATAATATATGGCAATTTCAAATAAATCAATTTGCATGTGCAAAACAACACATTTAAATAAAGTAATTATACATGTAAACATGTAAATCTAAATATTCTTAAAGGAAATGATCCTGGCTGTTGCATATTTGCATCGCACCACTATAGAATTCATACAGTTTAGCATGAGAGGAAGTCTGTTTTGCAGAACAGGAATGTATTTGTTCCCATCCTAAAACAGGCCCTTTTCTTTCTTCAGGTTCAGCTGTTTCCAGGATGGCAGGGCATAGAAATCCATCCGAGAAATCCCCATGATCAGGTTAAAGTCGTCGTTTGAGAGATAGTCCTGTATAGATGAAGGAGGTGTGTGTTAGGTGTATAGATAAATCGCACCAAAACATTCCACTCCTAAATCAAAGAATTAAAAATAAGGTGTCTTTTTAAGATTTTTTTTTATTATCATATTACTATTTGATAAAAAAACGAAGGCATGTACTACAATCATGTGTAATTAACAAAAATCATCATCATCATCATACAGTAAAATGAGAATGGGATTTGTTGCTTTATAGTAACAAGAAGGCCTCATATATAATACGCCTATGTATATTTGAGTTAATGTATAGTATAGTATATGCTGTCATATTATACTTTGATGTCATTCTCCAGTAAGAAAACATTTTATTTAAAGTGTTTATTTAGTAATGTAGTTTGAAATATGGTGTTACAATTTTCATTGTTTTGTGCATTTTTTTTTTTTCATTGCATTTTGGCACTGTTGTGCAATAAAGACGTTTGTATAGTAGATCAAGAGTTTACCTCTTTCCTTGTCGGGTCGATTCCTTCAGGCAGGTCTTCTGTCTGAACATTCACCACCTTCTCTGGAGGAAAGGTTTGCGTCACCGGACGAGGTAAGTTACCCCCTTGAGTTGAATTACTTGAAATGGTTTGGTTTGAGGTTGGTTTGGTCAGATCCTGTGCACAAGGTGTTAAACCATCTTTACCATTACTACCGTTTCTACAGTATTATACCATTGTTCTCAAACTCAAATCCTGGATGGCCACAGCTATGCACAGTTTAGCTCAAACCCCCATCAAGCACACCTGATTCAGAAAATCAAACTCTTCAGGATCAGTAGAAACATCCAAACAGGTGTGGTTTGGGGCTGTTTGGACTCAGCAGAGCTGTGGCCCTCCAGGAATTGAGTTTGAGACCACTGTATTATACATTCAGGTTATACTATACACTTTATAAGTTCATGCCCTCCCTAAATAACTGAACCCATGACCTTGAAATTGGTAAAAAAAAAAAATGCCACAGTTGAAAAAATTAATAACCTACCATAGTAATTTCAATGAGATCGGTTGCACCGCCGAGCTCTGCCTTAAGCTGGTCATAGGATTTCCCATCCTAAAATAGAATAAAGATGCTCAAATATTCACCTTCACAAAGTTAGTTGTTTTGCCAAACTCATGGCAACTACTTACACTCCACTTTTGTGGGTCCCAGGCGTGGAACCAGCCTGTAAACGTAGGTGGCTCAAACCCTTGCTTCACCACTAGGATAGGTGTATCCAGGTCACGGCCTGCAGGATGGGACTTCAGATACTCCTGCGCTGTAACTACTGCGTCATGCTTCTCCTTGTCATTGGCACCTTTGCCGATCCATAGGTACACCTGACAGAACACATTTGTGCTGTGATTTCTAGAGGTCTGGAAAGAATATGAGCAAGAGAGAATGCGAAGAGAGAAGAAAGAAAACCACCCCAGCATTCACCTGATCCCAGATGTCCAGCAACATCACATCATCCTCATCCAGGTCATCTTGATTAAAGTTTGTAATCTCTGTCGCTATGAAGCGACCTGTCTGGTTGGAGCACTCAAACAGCCTGGGAGAGATACTGCTGTTCTCATCCTGAAGTCTGAGAGAAGAAGAAAGGTTTAGGCTAATAGTGTAGTCCTACAATTTGTGAACTGTGACAGCATCAGCTGCAAAGAAAGCATGGCCAAAATGCATCCCCTAATAATAAACCCTAGTGAAATCAATTGTCCATATCACTCTCCTGTGTTCTTTATTTGAGGAACGCTATAGAGTGCAACAGTGGCATGCACTTTTTTCATGGTGTTGGTATCAAGAAGCTTTCGATTCATCTTTTCTGTAGGGATTTTTAAAAAGCCTTTGTAAAGCAGTATAAGCCATGAACCAAACCTACAAGGTTTGCTCGCTGTTACTCCCTGATTGGTGGAATTTATTTTACAGCATCATGGAAAGTTTTCCAAAATTAAATACAATAAATTAGAATAGAAAACAGTTATTTTACCTTACAGTGATATTTCACAATATATATGTTTTAATAGAACATTGCGGAGTAGAAATCTTTTTCTTTTACATTGTACAATGTGCAAATGTTACTGCACCTTTTGCTGCTTGCGTACTGTGACTTTCCACCAAGGTTTACCCAGAAGTCAGCTGGTTCCTGACCCTCTGCAATAACATTCTTCTCCCTCTTGGAGATGATGTCAGCCAGTGTTTTGGCCATCTCTCTCTCGTCTCCACTGCAGCCCTGCACAGTAATGTTTCAGGCAAGTATGTAGGACAGACAAGTAAGAAATATGCAGAAACATCTTCTGATGTGCCAGATTTTCTCAGCATTTGAAACTACCAACCTTGCCGTACCACAGGTAGCAGCACTTATCCGTGCTGAGCACAAACACATCGTTGGAGTTCAGAGAAGATGAGCGTGGAGGTACCTCAACAGCACGTGTGTTGAACTCATTTGTTCCATGGACGTGAAACAGTCTTACTGATGGTTGAGAGTGGGAGGAGCCTTCTCTGGAACTTCCTTCCTGTTAGTCAATCACCACCAGTGAAGAGGTGAATGCATGCATCACAAGGCTTAAAGTCACAGTGTGTCATTTTTGCACCACTAGCGACACCACACCCCTACAGCCCCACCTCAAGTGTTTTTAAGGGGTCATGCACTTCACACTTTTCTTGCTAGGCTATGAGTAGCTTACTTTAATTGTATTTGCAAATTAAACTTGGACAGATTAAGAGATGTTTATAGCAAAAACATATTTTACCATGGTACTAAAGCAGTAGTCTCAAAAGTACACCTTTGTATCTTAAAGGAATAGTTTACCAAAAATGAAAATGAAAATGTAGTTCCAAACCTGTATGAATTTCTCTGTTCTGTATTTTAAAAAAAAGCTTGAAACCAGGCTGTTTTGGGTCACCATTGATTTTTTCCCCTACTCTGGAAGTCAGTGGTGACCCAAAACAGCCTGGTAAAAACTTGTAATTTGCCCTGCAAATTAGTATTTTAAAGTGCTTCCTTCTAATAAGCACCCTTTATGAAGTGACTGGTCACTCAGTTGTACCTCTGAAGGTACTGTTTTTTAAGAATAGAATTTAAATAATTTTTAAAACAGGAAGTGATTTAGTGTTTTCGGTTTCCACTGTTACAGCAGAAGACATGTTCAAATGCTGCTTCTAGAGATCTAAAGAGAGAAACAGGCTGACTAACTTACCTCATAAACAACCATTTTGCCCTTAAAAATAGCCATTAGGTGCATAGGCTCCTTTCCCATGGGAACGCGGACCTGTACAGGTTCTCCGTTGTACTTCTGGTCCAGGATCACAGCCTGATATGCAGAAGCTGTCAGCTCTGCTGTGCTTGCATGGCGGCCCTAAAATGCCATCAACATTCAGAATTTAACTGAGAATGTTGAGAATTTAACTTCAGATTTAAATTAAAATGTCCAGTGATTAAATAAGAGACACTTACTTGCCACATGTAAAGAATGTAGTGTAGTTTTCTGTTGACTTCATATTTGTAGAGAATGAGGTAACAGTCCCCACCGTAGAAGTGGCCGAGCCACTTCCTCTCCACAGGTACAGGCTCATTGTCCTCTATCCTCCATACCTGAGGGATGAACACACTCGTATAATAAGTTCTGTTTCACTGAGAAGAATGAAAGACTATGAAAGGTCACTTCACTGACCTCGGCTTCACCCGATCCATCATCCACCATTTTCTGCTGTGCAGCCAAGTCAGGTCTGGCATGCATTGAGGTGGCATCAAACTTGACTTGCTCTACCTTGGCTACAGAAAGCAGAAACCATAACATAACCGAGTCAGAATCTAAGGGGAAATTTACACATGATGTGCTTTTGTTTTTTCTATTGTTTCATAATGCATTTTTAGTTTTTTCAATTGATGGCCAGTGCACACAGAGCAAAGATATGTCAGTGTTTTTTTTAATGTTGTTTGCATCTCGCCACAACTGTTTTTAACACAAGAACACATCCTGTAAGAACGCTGTGTCTTATTCTTATTTATAGAGGACCATCTGCATAGATTTGTTCAGCAGTGCCAACTGAAATAGAAATGCAACAAACATTTTTCAGTGGTGTAAAAATATTTCAAACTAGGAGATCAGTATTATCTTAGTTTCAATGAGACTGTCAATATATTTTGTTTTGTGTTTTAATAGTTAAAGTCTTAATCATATATATATATATATGTGTATATATATTATTATTATTATTTTTTTAGTTATTTGCTATTATTTTAGATAACATTTTAATATTCTTATTTTATGTTATTTTAGTTGAGTTCTATTGTATTTCTGTTTCAGTAACAAAAATGTTTAACTAACTACTTTGGGGATTATGTCTCATCCCCTGCCGCTCTGTTGTATGGGGTCCCACAGGGCTCAGTGTTGGGCCTTCTTCTTTTCTCCCTTTATTTGCTCCCCCTTGGGTCTATAATTACCATGGTAAGGTAGGCATGGTATGTCTTTCCACCTGTATGCTGATGACACCCAGATCTATGTCCCTATTAAAAAAAGTGAGACTATGGGACCTCTGCTTCAGTGTCTTGATGACGTAAAATCCTGGATGGCTCTTAACTTCTTAAGTGTAAATGAGAGGAAAACAGAAGTTATGGTCTTTGGGGATACTACTGGAATATCGATGATCTTAGTGCCCTAGCCCAGTACATCAAACCAGCTATCACAAACCTCGGAGTTAAACTTGATTCGGACCTTAAGTTGGACAATCAAATAGGGGCAGTAGTCAAGTCTGGCTTTTTTCAACTGAGACAGCTGAGGAAAATAAAGCCATTTCTCTCTAGACAACAATTTGAAACCGTAATTCATGCCTTTGTCACAACTCTTTTGGACTACTGTAACTCACTATACTTTGGGATAAGTGGGTCCTCTCTGGCCCGTCTGCAGCTGGTGCAAAATGCTGCAGCACGTCTTTTAACAGGAAGTCGCAAGTTTGAGCATATTACTCCCATTTTATACTCACTTCATAGGCCTTCTGTGCAATATAGAATTCATTTTAAAATTCTTTTGTTTGTTTTTAAGTCCCTAAATGATTCCTCCCCACACTATATCTCTGAACTGCTACACTCGTACATACCGTCGCATACCCTTAGATCAGCAGATCAGCTGCTTCTCAGTGTCTCTAAAACGTAAGCTCAGAGGTGACTGTGCACTTGCGGTGGCTGCCCCAAAGTTATGGAATGCTCTGCCTTTCTACATTAGGCAGGCCCCTTCACTGTCTTTGTTCAAATCTCTGATTGGCTGACTGATATGTGTTCATGTAAAGGAACTGATTCAAATCCATGCATGGCATTTTTAGACTGCCACTGTTCATGACATGTTTTCAACTATAAATTGGGAATCTCGATTCCCTTTTTTGACATTAGTAAGCCGTGTTCACCTATTTTCCCTGGACTGTGAGTGGTGCCCAATCCAGCCGTCTGTCCCTTTTCTGTCCACTTCTGGAAGAGCTGTTTGAACACTGATGATTCTGCTCCTTCGCTTACCGTCTCTACATTTGTAGATGTAGGATATCCTTTTGCCTTTATGTAGGCCTACAAAAATTAAACATAAAGGGAGATGATTAAGTGTTTTGAAGGAGTGGATGGAGTGCTGCCTTATACTTCATATTAATATTGATAATTAATTTTCTCAATATCTTATGATTGATTTCAGTAGTAATGCCATCATTATTATTTAATACAGATAAAAGTATGTAATTTCTATAGCAAGACTGGAAAAGTGAATGTGTTGCAGAGCCTTGGTAAGAGCCATGGCTCTTCTCTATGTGAATTACGAGGACTAAAGAAGAAACTGTGATATTCATGTGTCATATAGATAATAAACATATCATGTTTCAGCCTGTATTTCCACTCTGGAAGATGAAGACTGCACAGTATGTGTGTAACCAACTGTACTGATAAGATGGTTGGTTGACTTAGGTAGCCATGAGAAGCAGATAAGTGCTATGTGTGTTCGTATGTCACAGAACTCGTTATGATGGGTTTTTTTTTTTTTTGGAAATATAGAAAATTCCCCAAATCTTTAAAACTCGACTTTTAGGGCCATGATCAGTTAGGATAAATTTCACACAGGTTTTATGCTAAAACACTTGCATGCACAGGATTGGTGATTGAGTCTCCTTGTGAAAAGTGTACTTTGTGTTAGTGTTTTATTAGTGTTAGACTCACCTCTGCTTTCTTTAGAGATTCTGCTCTCTCAGTTTTTGATGCCTTTTTGCCCTTCCAGATAAAAATCTTTATTCCACCTTGATCCAGCAGATAGCAGTCCTGTCACAGGAATCAGATGTCAAATGGCATATTTTCCACTTTTAAAGTGGCTCTTTTAGTTTCCCTTTAATGTTCATTCAAAAGTGTCAAACTTTTTGTTTTTGAGAGCCATGCATCTTTTCTGCTTTCACAATGAGAAATACACACTAATTTAGCATTTGAATAGCCAATCATCATGTTTCCTTTCTGGGCGCCTTTTTTACCAATTCTCCATTTCAAATTAACATTTTGTCGTTTTCAAGAAAAGATTTTATTGTGTTTACTATTTAAATGTATGTTCTTGGAGAATTTGTTGAAACTTCTTCTACTTTTTCTTTTCACAATCAATTGCTTAAAAAATTAAGTTTTGCAATACATTTCTTACACCAACCATCCTTTTTGTTTCGAAACGAATTAGAGAAGCAAAATGGTTTCCCAACAGCATTTCAGATTGACTTTTTTTGTATGATATTTGTCATATTTGCATCACAACCACTTGACCAGCTCGGACTGTGTTGTAAGCATGACTGTGCTTTGTCTTATCTTGAAAGGTAGCCACCATGTAGGTGTACACATTATGCTGATTCTGACAACCCATTATCATGGGTAAACTATTTTATGAGTCTAACTATTTCATCACATGTCCCTGCCAGCTGCGATAAATGCAGTGCACTTTGACATAGCTGTAAGTGTGACATTTGACTTTATATATATATATATATATATATATATACCATATGTTTTTATCGTGAACTTTATACAGAATTAATTTGCTGTGGTTTTTAGTTAGGGTTGCCGGTCAGGGTTAATCATACCTCAGTTTTTAGTAGGTCTTGTGTGAGAGGTTTCACTGCCACTTCCTGCACTACAAGGTTACCCTCAGCATCTGAAATACTTTTTACAGAAGATAAAGGTTTTAGTTGGAGGTTTTTAACACATGCTTTAAAATGTGGTTTAAACTGTTGAACTCACTGAAAGAGTTTAATGGCACTCTTGAGTTTCTCATCCACAATTTCATCTGGGATGGGTTCTTTGATTTGTTTTTTCTCCCCCATTGCCTGAGTCATCCATTTCATTGCTTCCTCTGAAGAGCCCTCATTATCTCCTTCCACCACAGTCACTTGTGCTCGACCACCCCTCTCTCGATCACGAATGTCCTTCGCTAGGTTCATCCCCTATAAAAAAGTCTTTAGTACACATACTGTGCAGATGAGGTAATACACACCCCCTGCATCAAGAATCTGTTTCTTGACAAATCAATGATGGTTTACCCTTAACCTCTCCATTCGGTTACTCTTGGGTCCATTCCACTGAATGATCAGGCTCCCCAAGTCCAGCAGGAACACATCACCTTGATTAAAGCTATTCCAGCTCATTTCCACCTGAAGATAGAGAGATTGAACCTCCATTATTTCACTTTCTCAGGGATCAATCTTCATTTACTTCATTGCATATTACAAATGACATGAACTAACAATGAAAATACTTCTAAAGTGTTTATTGAAGCATTTATAAAAGTTAATGTCATCTAATGTGGTTAACTAATGTTAAAAAAAATGGAACTTTAAAATGAACAAATCATAATCATATTAGGCTTTCAAAAAATGTGTATAGGCTTATAGCAATCCATTATGAGCATGCATATTATATTTACACAGATTTTATTTACTAAAATATTTTTGATATGATGTAATTTTTTATGGTACTCTTTTCTTCGCCATCTTGATGTCCCTGTGTAAGGTGTGTTAGATGTTTAAGTAGCAAATAAATGCATGGCTTGTGGAGTAGCTTAAAATGTGTTTAAAATTGACGTGGGCTAGATGATTTTGAGTAAAGCTTAATGTGGGCAGATGATTTTTGAGTTGTTGACGCATAAAAAAAAATGTCACAGGGGTTTTACACCACATGTTTTTTTTCGTAGTGGGTTTTTGAGTTCCTCTGTTGTTACTTGGGCTATTCGTACCTCTCCTGCAACGACATGCTTATTTCCCTTCACATGCAGCAGTCTGCGAATGTTGTACGTGTTCGTCTCCACTTGTTTCATCCCAGATGCTACTCCACCTTTTTTGTATCTGGAAAAGGATTTGGATTAACGTTGTTATCAACTGCAACTCACTTTCACTCACTCAGAGTGTACCACTTCTTTTAAAATGAAATGAAGAAGTCTTTGTAAACTTCTGCATTTTATATCTTTGTTACTAAGAGAAGCATTATAAAGTCATATGCTTATCACACCATCTTAAAATATAATGGCTCAGTGGTGGAAATTATGATGAAAGGAAATTCTGTGCAGTGTGTATGAACTCCCCTTGAAAATCTATTTATACCATAAACTAAGGCATGAGTCCTGTCAACAACGTCAGGGTCATATTTCACCAGCAAAAGCAAAATATAAACCATAGCAATGGGAATTCGGTGGTTTAAGGAAGTTAAATCTTTTTTTGTGTTCCTTGGATATTTTCGGTTTATGCTCCAGCGCATTCAAAACTATGGCGGCAAAACTAATGTTTATTTGTAGGTCTGCACCTCAGTCAAATTTAAAGGGTAATCCCAATCACCATTTAGGTTTTTGAAATACCTCAACTGTTATGTTTTTCGGTTTTGCATTTTGATAATTACACGCTTTTTCACTCCATTTTCACTTTATACATTTCCATTAAGGTAATGTAATATACATACAATTTAAATGCAGTTTAAACATTCTGTCTATTCAATATATGAACATTTGGAAATAATAAATCATGTTACTCATATGCAAAACAAAGAAGCATAATAGCAATAAGAATTAAAATGAATTTTAAGCCAGCTAAGACCAGCCTGGCAGGGTGGAAATGTGGCCAAAACCCCTCTAAAACCAGCCTGCTGACCAGCTAAGACCAGGCTGTTCTCCCAGCTAAAACCAGCCAAGCAGCGTATTTTCAGCAGGCTAATTATTTTTATATTGGGATGAAGTGACCTTTACGTGTTTTGGTTAGATTGATTCAAGGTAACCCCAGTCAGCATGGCTTACATGATGCCCTGTTTGAAGTATCCTTGGAAGGTGGCGCTCTCGTGGCCCTGGCACTCACGGTGCTGCACAGCAGCGCCTCCTAGGTGGTCATCCATCTGCGTGGTGTATATCGCTGCTGCTCCCTGCTCATCCTGGGAGGTCTCCTTGCCCAGCCAATAATGGATGTCATAGGTGTAGTTGTTGCTGGTCTTGTGAGTCTGAAAATGCGAAAATATTTCTTTAGAGGTTAGTTTTTGTCAGCTTAAACAAGTCGATTAGGAAGCTAAGCGCAAATACTTACGTAGAGTATTAAGTAGCTGTCTCCCTCAAAAAACTGCCCATATGTATTAGATGGACAGGGCACGAGCTCCATGTTCTGACCAATAATTTACAAAGAAGAATGATTAGTGGTTTGCTTAAAATGTCAATATCTCAAATGTCAACTGCACTGGTTTGACAAAGTAGAATTATTACCTCCACTCTCCATATCTGAAGTCCTGGTGTGGTTTTATTGAGGACTTTGGGAACATCACTCTTGACATCCTGTGGCATGGTGCCAGCTTTAGTCTCAGGGAAATACCTGGAAGAGAGGCTTGAATTGAGTTCAAAGATCCAGATTGTTTTCTTAGAACTGTAAAGCATACATATCATATATATGTATGGACTACTTGTAATTGCATCTAATAATCCTTTCCAATTCACAATACAAGCAAATGTTTTTATAGCTGTTTATTGATATTTTCTACACTTTATCCTTCATTTGACCTTGCCGTATAACAAGGACAAATATTAAGAGTTAATGTTCCACCATTATTTGCTCACCTTTTATGTCATCCTAAACCTATTGCCAGTTCCTTTTTTCCGTAAACATGCCGTATTTGATATTACAATACTTAGACTTAGTGAATAATTACTGTTTGATAATAATGAAATCATCATCCCATGCAAGTAGTGTTTTTGCTGTTTCTGGACTGTAAACTGTATGAAACGGAGCAGCTGGAAACTGCATTAAATGTTCCTTTAATACAATAATAAATGATTTCTTTCCCGTTAGGCTTACTCATTGTCATTCAAAGGCAAAAGAGGGTGTGGCCTTAGTGGAAGTCAGTCCAATTCAGTTCATGCAGAAGTAAACCCAGACACTAAAGCTCACAGTTTGAACTCTTACGGAAGAAAGCCAGTAAGCTATGCTTGGGAAAGGAAGTGAAAGCCTTGTGTCAGATATCTGTTGCAAATCTGTTGTAAAAAAATATTACGCCTACATAGCCACAGCTATTATTAATAAGTGCGACTGCGATGTCAGGGCGTGATCAAGCCTCACAGTCCTTCACTTTATCTGCTCTACTGAGCACATAGTTCAAACCACAAATAATCACTTGCTTAACTCGCATGTATGCCTTATTTTTCTATATAAACATCCCTGAAACATGATTAAGTTACTTGAGAGAGGAAAATCAGGTAATATGACATTAGATTATTTTCTGTAGAGGGCCATTGGGACAAGACCACAGGAACCAGATGAGTCTTCCGCACAATCTGACTATGCTGCAGAGTTAAATTTCAACTGCTGGTTGTGTCTGGCCAAAGGAGAAAGACGCATTTTTCTTGGACTATATACATAATGGGGACTTGACTTTATTTGACGAGTCCCTTTTAGACCTTTCGAAAAGGGACTTTTTTTCATTATAATTTTTCTTTTTCTCTATTTAAGTTAAGATATATTCCAGTTAATTTATATGTAAGTAAAATGTAAGCATCTTCCTAAAATAAGCATAATTTTCTTCATGCAAAATATATTAGTTTTATAATAATATCTCATGCATTTTTGGTTCTGAAATAATTAGATCTTGTTTAAAGTATGTTTAAATTTTTATTTTCTGAAGACAAATACAAAACTTTATTTATTTATTTTTATTTGATTGGATAAAACCTGATTTGATACATTTAATCGGTACAGATTTAATTAAATAATTTACCATAACCATACCTTTTATTGCATTACTGATCCACTTTTATTATTTATTATATTAATATTCTCTACATTTGCTTAAGGTACCTGCTGTTATGTTCTACAGGAATTACATGCTTTATGATAGCCAGGGAACTATAAAAATTTGATTATATTGCGTTTGCTTTGTCTTTGTTGTGTGCAAACTACCCATTTGTTTAAATATGCTTATATGAAGCTAGCGAAGAATATGTCTACGTCTGTGTTTCAAAACCATGATTTCTCATGTTTAAATACCCACCACATCCTCTCTATTCTCACATCTACATCCTGGTTACACTGATTGAAGAAACATCTGTGGTGTTGTTTTTATCACCTTTGACTATAAGTCCTTACACAATCTAACATGTGTTTAAATTGAACTGGAAATTAGGTGCTGGGCGTCCGGCCAGAGGAGA
>JAUMHQ010000063.1:17942218-17967917 GCA_032361165.1 Enteromius paludinosus
TTGGTGTAAAGCTGCTTTGCAATGATATGTATCATGAAAAGCGCTATACAAATAAATTTGAATTGAATTGAATTGAAGTTTAAGTTGGCAACTTACTGGGTTTCTGAACAGCTTCAGGTCTGCCTACAGATGGAAGGTCAAAAAAACAACATATCTTCCACATCCTGCATGTCTGAATTTGCATTTTATTTCAACCTTGGCAAATCAA
This sequence comes from Enteromius paludinosus, assembly GCA_032361165.1. Classification (NCBI taxonomy): domain Eukaryota; kingdom Metazoa; phylum Chordata; class Actinopteri; order Cypriniformes; family Cyprinidae; genus Enteromius; species Enteromius paludinosus. The sequence goes on from JAUMHQ010000063.1 coordinate 17,942,427, forward strand.
TGCTAGATCTGGACGTAATATATGTGAGATCAATTACTTCCTTTTCTTGCTTTCTTGGTATTACCCTGAGGTGTGTTCCCCGCCCAGGCGCAGAGAATGTGGACAAGGTTGATTGATAACCTCCCACTCACCACAGCACTCATCACACCTGCCCTGCGGTTTTCTCAGCTCCGTGGAGTGGACTTCCTCTGGGTAAGGCAGAGATGACGGAGGCCCATTAGCAGGCCCCTCACGCAGGTGTCGTCAGAGCCTCACGCTGTGCAGTGGGCTGGATTCACCTTGCCTTTGGAGGAGAGCGCACTAGACAGAGAAACAACAAGGTTAGGAAAGATGCAGGGGAAGGTTGAACTGTAAATTAATTGAACCCTGCGAGCACAAAAGATTGCTGGGGTGCTTCAGAATTCAGAATTTGCTACTGGATTAGAAGTCCAGTCCAAAAATGTTATACTATACTATATTTTTTATTATTAATTGTATTTTATTCTATACAACAATTATATATAATATGCAGTTGTAAAATAAATACACTGTATACACTACTTGTAAAAAGTTTGGAATTATTAGTAATTACATTTAATTGAACATTTCATTTATTACATTTAATGAAAAATATATTTGTAGTGTTTTTAGAGGAAGTCTTTCATGTGCACCAAGGCTGCATTTATTTAATCAAAAATATAATAAAACATAGGAATATAATAATAGTACTGTAAAATACTATTAAAGTTTAATTTTAAATTTACATTTATCCGTGATAGCAAAACTATATTTTCAAAAGCTGTCATGACATGATAGAAATCATTTTATCATTCAACACTTTTGGTCACTTTTGGACTGAGACTGAGGCTGTATGGTCTTGGTACCCATGCTGCAGCTCAGTTTTAGGGTCTTGCCAGTTTTCTTATAACCTGCACCGTCTTTATTTTATAACAATGATACTTCTTTTCAGAGAGAGAGTTCTTTGGCATGAGGTGCAGTGTTAAACTTCCAGTTACCAGTATGAGAGGGTGAGTGATAACACCAAATTTAACACACCTGCTTGCTATTCAGGCTTTATGACACTAACAAGTCATTTTACAGCGGTGAGAGAAAAAGGGTGATTGGGCTCAATTTAGACATTTTCACTTAGGGGTGTACTCACTTTTGTGGCCAGCAGTTTAGACATTAATGGCTTTTTGTTGATTTATTTTAAGGGGACAGCAAATTTACATTGTTATTCATTGTGAGCTGTACTCACTACAACATAAAATACAAAAATGTGAGGGCTGTACTCACTTCCGTGAGATACTGTATATATATATATATATATATACACACACACACACACACACAATAAAATAAATAAAGTATAGTATAATGTATAATTAAAAAAAAGATTCTTTCATTAGGAAAGATTCAATTTTGGAAGTCAGAAAATGTATTGTTATTGTTTACCAAATTATTTACAGGATTTCCAATTCTGTAGCAAACACTCTCTCTCTCTCTCTCTCTTTCTAACGCTGCAGAATGCTAAGCTACTTCTCATTCTTTGTTGCTTGTCATTGATTTGTGGCAGCGCTGCTACAGTAATTAGAACTGTTTTAAAAGGATCTAGCTCAGTGTCGTGCAATTTTAGCCCTAAATTGGGTTTCTTATAATGTGATATAGTGCAATTAAAATTCCATTAAAATTTAATTGCACAAAACAAGTATTCGAGATCCGTACCCCGTGATATAAAGATAAACACAAGGAAAATGGGTAACGGCATGTAGCCCGTGGCACTTATTGAATCTCTAAATAGAAATAAAGTCTCATAGCAGGCAGATCTTCACTCCTGCTGCAATTAAGACCGGTATCGATCTCCTCCCTCCTACATTAAAACCGTGCAGGGCTATAATTTAATCCATTTTAAGTTAATGTCTTTAAGAACACACTGTACATAATCATCAACATGACTAATTGTACTATGTATTGCAAATAAAGCCCCATCTCATCATCTACAGCAGGCTGATGGATAATTTTCCCTGACACATCAACTGACCTTGTGTAACAGAGATCCGTTTTACGCTTCCTGCTTTAAAACTCTTGTTAATCATTGGATAGGGAGGACATTTACCTAGAACTCTGACACTCTCTTCTCAGAGTCAAAGCTCACAGAACATGGGTCTTAAAAAAGGCTTATCAGAACAGAAGAGGTAAAAATGAAGAGAGGATTTTGGGTGCTTCGTTCTTCACCCAGGGATGAGAATTTTATGGAGTTTAACTAACTCTGATTCCAATTCCTTTTAAAGACCACATGAAAGCTCTTGAAGGGATAGTTAACCCAAAAATGAAAATTGGGATGTTTATCTGCTCACCTTCAGGGCATCCAAGATATAGGTGACTTTGTTTTAACAAACAAAGATTTTTAACTCAAACTGTTGCAGTCTGTCAGTCATATAATGGAAGTCAATAGCAACCAAACTTTCCAAAGCACTAAGAGTCAAAAAAAAATACACAGACAAAACCAAATGAAACCCTACAGCTCGTGACGATGCATTGAGGTGTTAAGACACGAAATGATTGGCCTGTGCAAAAAACTGAACAGTATTTATATACTTTTTTGCCTCGTATGCACCACAAAATTATATAATTATTATATAATAATTAAATATATTACATAATTAAGTATAATCTTAACACCTCAATGTATGTTGTTCCCCTTCAGTTGAGTCACTCCGATGTTACATATGGGAACTCGCATGACCAATCGCCTTTGAGTTTAAGAAAAGGCCAATGAACATTGGCTTGCACTGATTGAATCCAGATGCACCTTGTCACTATGTGAGTATAAGAGAGCACGGATGCAGTGCACCTTCAGACTTTTACTTCGGAGCCTCGCCATTCTCAGTCAGAATCGGTTGACACAAAGATATCTAAAAAAAATAGAGTTCCTGCAAGTTCATGCTCTCTCCCCCTGCACTTCCGGACGCGGTAGTTTCCTCACCTCTCTGGACGGACATGATTGCTGCCTCGCGCGTCTGGGCGAAATTATGCTGGGGCAGCGTTCATGGATGATTCATGCGTTCATTGCGAATGCATGACCATGGCTAGAGTGAGGTCTCACACGACTCTCGCGCACGAGACTGCTCCCCTCAGATTGACCGTGCAGAATGTTCCGCCGGGTATAAAAACCCAGCGGACTTCTGCACCGTCACGTAGTTCTGTAGTGCTGCCAGAACAGATTGCTTCCCCGCACAACAGGCTAAGCGTCTCCTCTGGTGCACCCCAGAGGGACAAGGTGTCTATTACAGCATCAGAGGGAGAGTCGGCTGGTGAAGTGGACATCTTGCCAGGACAGTGCCCCTCCGCAGTCGCTGCCCTGTCTGAGTCGGACACCGAACTGTCGACTATGCTCCTCCGATCTGCAAGGGGGTCGTATTGGGGGTGTCCATGGGCCCCCGTCCGATACTTCGAGGCTGGAGGATTGGTTTCTGGGGCAGGGAACAGGGTACTCCCGCGTTTCTTCCTTGAGGTGCACGAGGAGCTGGCAAGGTCGTGGCGGGCCCCCTACCCTCGCCTATGCCCCGGCTCCTCTCCATCCTCGATGGCGGCGCAGCCAAGGGCTGTGTGGCGGTCCCCCAGGCTGAGCGTGCTGTCACGGTGCATGCCCACGGTGCGCCACCACGGCTGGATCAGCCCCGTGTGCCCTTCAAGGCGAGTGAGCTCTCGTCAGCACGGGAACCAGGGAGCAGGTAAGCGTTGCCCAGTGCAGTGAGACTGTTCTCCAGGACGTTTGTCCTTCTGGGATCAGTCCCCTCCCCTTTCCCCCTAGGCTGCCCAACCGTGCATGGCGGTCAACATCCCTCTGATCCCCCTAGCGACCAGGCTGGGAGCCTGGTTATAGCTTCCCAGCCCCTTGCGGTGGCTGATTCGGATGGTACGCCTTGGCTAGGCGATTCATTTCGACAGGCATCCGCTGTCACGTTTTTTTCACAACTGTCCATTCAGACATGGATGCCCCTGTCCTGCGTGCGGAGGTAGCTTCCTACTGGCGAAGGACGCAATTGTGCCTTCTAGCCGAGATGAGGTCAGGGTTCTACAGTCCTTACTTCATCGTGCCCAAAAACAGTGGTGGGTTAGAACCTATCCTGAATTTTTGAGCTCTGAATCTGCCCCTTCTAAACAGGCTGCCAATTCAGCACCTGGATGGGTTTGCAGCCATCGACCTAAAGGTGTGTACTTTCATGTCTCGATTTTACTTTGCCTCAGACCCCTCCGGTGGTTTGCGTCTAGGGTCAAGGGTGTCAGTACTCCCAGTTGGTCTGTCCCATTCGCAACTATCACACGACTGGCTCATCGTAGCTCACTCGCAGGATCTGTTGGCAGGGACCTGGTGCTTCGGCACCCGGGTAAACCGGGAAAAGATCAAACTCTCCCAGAGAAAACAAGAGGATCTCTTTTTCTCTGCATGGAGCTGGACTCGGTCAACATGCTGCCCGCCTCACCAATGAGTGCGCGCAGGCTGTGCTGAAGTGCCTGGACTTCTTCAGGCACAAGACAGAGGTTCATGTCAAAACTTTTCAGAGGCTCCTGGGGCATATGGCAGCCACAGTAATGGCACTGGGCTTGCTTCATATGAGACCGATTCAGCACTGGTTCTATGATCGAGTCCCGTGATGGCCATGGCACCGTGGCACTTTCCGGGTTGGCATTTCCCTGGAGTGTTGCTGCCTATTTAGCCCACGGTCAGACCCTGCCTTCCTATGGGCTGGAGTCCCCCTAGGACATAGGTTAGCCAGAAGGGTTAAGATGTGTTAACCAAAGAAGCCCCGAAACTGCACCTCGTACCCTCTTGGGACCTCGCCGTCATCCTCCGTGGCCTGCAGCAGACCCCTATTCGAGCCACAGCACTCCTGACTGTGCTGGCCTCCATCGAGAGGGTAGGGGACTTACAAACCTTCTCTGTGGACGAAGCGTGCCTAGAGTTCGGTCGGTTCCTATCTCGCCCTTCCACGATCAGGTAGTGAACCTGCAAGCTCTGCCCCAGGAGGAGGCAGACCTGGACTTAGAGTTGCTGTGTCCTTTAAGTGCCTTGCGCCTTTAGACCGCACTCGGTGTCGGCTTACTCCGCCTTTCCTAGAATTGCTAAATAATTATATTATCTGCTCAGTGGACGAACAGATCAAGTAACATTAATTCTGCTACAGTTAATCCTAAAATCTAATCAAAATATTTATTATTAATTATAATCAGTTATAATTAATTATAAAATTCCCCTATTGAGCAAATTTGTTACAATATCATTGAACTATGTAACTACAGAAGAGTCAAGTTTTACAGTAAATAGGAAAAATATTGAAATGAAAACGGTAAGCTAAACTGTTTAACTATACAGGGGAGATGCAAAATAAGCCTATTTTCAAAAATAGTGGAGTGTTCCTTTAACAATTCTATGAATAACTGAGGTGTACTGTATGTCAAAGTATGGTTTGAGTGTTTGTTTATCTATTTTCTCTATCAGTATGTAACTTTACGAAATTGGTTTCCCTGCAAATCTGTGTGAATCCAATGAAAAAAATGCTTTAAATGCAGTAATGAATCAAAAAATAATAGCATTGATATTGAAATTCATATCTTGTGTCATGGAACGGATTAAGGAAAAAGGTCATTGCTTTGATAAGAAAGAATAAAAGCTATCAAAGTCACATTCATCTTACCAGAATCCTGGCAGGAAGGGTCGACAGTGAGTCCAAGCACTCAAACAGATAAAAACAACTCTTTTAAATAGAGAATTTCTTTGAGATATGTAAGCTACTAATTTAGTAAATAAATGATATTTATGCCACAAGATTTTTGCAGATAATAAAAGATGCTTTTTTTCGATCCAAAATGTGCTTACACACAGGTGCTATTTCTTTCCAACCCAAGTCCAGACCATATTCTTGTCTAAAGCTCAGGTTCCTCCAGTGCAAGTCACTTGTTTTATAGTCTGTCAGGCTAAAATCATGTCACTCATGTCTTTTGCGCTAGCGAATAAGAACCTCAGCAAGTTAGATATATAACATAAAACCACAAATACTTTTAGAATCCTCCAGATAGATCTGTCAGAGATTTGGTGTGCAGTGAAAGCTTGGATGTAGGATTTAGCTGCATCAAAATATGATTTCAAATGTTTCTAATGTTACATGTTTTTAAGCTGCTGTGGTCAGCTTTTGTACATACAGATCCAAAACAAGAAATAGATCCTCATTTGAGTCTCGACTTAGCAAGAAGATTACCACAGCATGAGCAGTAAGCTATTGACATTTGAGTTTGTAAAAAAATCGCCTCACCATATGGACCACATTATATCAATTGCATCCAATTACATGGCCAAATTATAGAAAGCATTTCATTAAAAGTTTTACATTTGGCAAAATAAGCCACCTTTTAAATGCTCTAAGTTTGACGCGTCTTTAAATAGCTGATATAGATTTTGGCAAATGCATGACGTAAACACAAGCATGTTCTAACAAACAATCTGTCTGAGGGGACGCTCTCAAACAGCATGTTTTGTAAAGGATGAGTTAATGGGAAGAACTGATAGTCAAAACAATCCATTAAGGAAGCAAAAATAGACTGAAATGGAAAATTACTGTTTTATTATCCAGTGTCAGCAACTATAGTAAAACAGATATTATTTATTTTTTTGTTTGCTGCATTATTATTATATTAAGTCTTCCTAAAGGTTACTTACTATCTATCTATTGTTCCATCTACAGTATATCTATCTATCTATCTATCTATCTATATATATATATCCATCGTTCTATCTATCGTTCTATCTATCATTCTATAGTTTTATCGTTCTATTGTTCTCTCTCTCTCTCTCTCTCTCTCTCTCTCTCTCTCTCTCTCTCTCTCTCTCTCTCTCTCTATCTATTGTTTTATTATTCTATTGTTCTATTTGAGTTAAGTTATAGTGTGATTAAGAATGACTCTTGACTATATTCTCATCCGAGACTTTCAGGGAGTTGATAACTGATGAAACATCACTTTACTCACAGTCAGACTGAAGCTGCTCAATTACTCAGCGAATATGCATTCTGTTAATTAATTTCTCTCTCTGCAGTCACTGACAAAGCCGGTGAGATTTCAGACGGATTGATGGTGGCAGAAGGTGACGCAGGTCTGTCTCTTTAAAAGGTCGCTCCAGGGGAGTTCACTAGTTCACATGTGGATTGCTCTCAATATTGAGACTGAATGAGGCTGGTGACCAACACAATCAGAAAATGTGTCGCAGCATAACCATCGACAGATCTCACAAATGATTTTTTTTAAAGAACAGAATTGAATTGAACGAGAGAAAGGCCAAATCTGTTTCGGCTCATTAAATCTTACAAATGACACATACGCAGTGAGAGAGAAATGACCATGAGTCCACTCTTCTAAAGAGATTCTGTGACTCATCTATACAATAGAAATTAAAGTCACGCTTTTGTTTAAAGTAGATGACTTATTTATGTTTTGAAGGAGTTATCCTCTAATGCCAGTGTGTCTTGTTACTAATGAGCTTATGCTACTTGCATAATCAAATAAGCATTAGGAGTGTCTCATAAGGGGCTTAAACATTAATCGCAATGTACCGTTTGTGCGTCCACTCTGAAGAAGAACTTTTACTCTTTTGATAGGATGGAGGTTGGTGTTGTAGGCAGCCTTCAAGTGATGAAACCCATCCTGTGTTTAAAGGTATAATTCTAAAATTCCAATTTGGTTTAAAATTGTATTCAATTTAAAATCAAACAGCAGTCTATACATTAAAATGTATGCAATTTATTTTATTTATTAATTACTTTTTAAATATAAAAAAAAAAAAATTAGTTTAGTTTTCCCATGCCTTCGTCTTTTTGTTTCGTTTCTCTTGTTTGACCTTATTTGGATTTTCCTGTCACTAGTTCCTAGTGTATTTATATTCTGTGTGTTTGTGAGTTCCCTTGTCCCTTGCCCAGTTCTCAAAAGTCTTGCGAACAAATGTTCTGTATGTGTTACATGGCCTTATTTCAGTGACTTTTATTTTCACAAAACTTACTAACCATGCATAATATTTTTGCCCTAAAAAATGCAAACATGTAAATTCATTTTGGTCACATATTATTGTAGAACCGTTTGTGCTGATTACAAGAAAATATATGTTGGTCAATAATATGTTATAAGTAGCTGAAAAAAGCACAAATATCAGAGCATGTCCAAACATCTCAAGGACCCCAAAATCATCTCAGACCCCAGAGGATTAAATGTGTTGAAGCAGTAAAGTTCAGTTCTTTGTTTACTTCTTGGTGAAAGACTCATTATTCTACAACCATGGCACGAAACAACATGAGGGTAAGTAAATGATGAAGGTTTCATTTTATTTATTGACATTTTTTTCTTTTTTTAAAGAGGGGCTCTCAAACTCAAATCATCTAAAAACTAATCAAATTACAAGTTTTTTACCTACTGTACATGATTTTGGTACCAATCCAATGTTCTGTCATGAAAGGTCTATCTCAATCTGACATAATGACATCACATGGTCAGCTGATTGGATCTTTTTATATCAGCTGTCAATGATCTTGCTGCTCAACTTCAAATACTTGGTTAATGCTTGCTGTAGCAGTTACAGCACACTCCAGAAACCCTCTTCCTTCCCCAGCTCCACCTATATAGATCTTCTAGTTGCAAAGAAGAAAATTTTCAATCTTGTTTAGTTTTACCTGAAGTACTAAAATAACTCAAACTGAAAAAAAGTTACCAAAACTTTAACTTTTAACTTGAACAAAAAAAAGTTTTCATTTAATTAGTCACTTAAAACCATATCATCCACTCTAGCTGGCATTGGTGTGTTCTTGGGAGTTTATAAGCACTATTCTTTTGATTCAAATCTTTTCCAATTCAAATGCACAAAGCTTACTGAATTGATTCTCAATTTCACCTGACTCTCTGATGCAGTTACTTAAATCTTTTCCACTACACAAAAGTGTGACTCTAACAGACTTTAAATATAGTTCTAAATTCATATAAACTACTTCTATTACACTTTTGTGCTCCTTTTTCGAAGCTTGAAAGCTGATTCATTCATGTCGAGTGCAGGGTAAAAAGCATATTCACTTTTTCATTCCACATTGACATCATTTTCATTTAGAATTGTTAAAGCACATGTCAACAGTTGATAGAGACAAGTTTCAGAGACGAGTGCTCAGACGTCAGTGCTTTCCACTGCAGACCCCAACCTGTACCTCTGTGCACTGTTTGTGCAACACCTTACTGCACATTTCGCCACAGTTTTAAAGAGAAATGTCCACTAAGTGACGCTAAAACACAGGTTCAATACATGAACCCTGTCACATTGTATTATGTTAATATATGTATGTATTGCTGTGTTTTTTATTACGTTGATATAGGTACAGTATGTATTGCGCCAGTTCAGAATTCAAATATTCTTGGACTGTCATGTTCTTTATCATGCTGGAAATATGCCCTATACACCAAATCCAACCTTAAACCTACCCATTAGTGTTAACAAATGCAAAACTGATATAAAAACACATTTGTTGATAAACTGAGCCCTTTCAACACAGATTTGAACTTTTTTGACGAATCTTAGTCACACAGGATTCAAACTGGAGCTCCCCACCTCTCAAGTACATCTCTGTACTGCGTGAAATATGCAGCAGTTTTTTTTATTATTATTATTGTAATTGTGTGAAATTTCCACTTTATTAATTAAAACTCGTACGTTTGTGTGAAAATGAATAAAAGGTGTCAGTTTTACTGCCTCTAGTGTTCATTTCTTTTAGAAACTGCAGTGATATGTTGTGTTGGTACGTCAAGTATGTCATGTCATGCTAAAAAAGTGCACTAAGGTACTTTTATGCTATGAGACCAGGTAGGCAGATCCTCAGCCCAAGCCTTGCCAGATGAAGATGATGTGTTCACACTGAGGCACCGCAGACAAATTGAGGACGTTGTGGAGACCGTTTTCCCCTTTGTCCTGGAACTGAATAAATCGCTTGTCTCCAAATGAGCAGCGTTGCAGCCCAATACTCAGGGTTTTTTGTCGTCACTATCTGGGGCAGCAGCCACCACACGCTTGGCTGCTTCGCCCCCCGTCGCCTCCCGCATGCCCCGCTGTGACTCACACGGGACAAGGCGTTCAGCAGCAGAAGAATCTCTGTGTGTATGAATATGCCAGAAAAAAAACAAAGCTTGCACAATGTCTGTTTGTCACTTTGGGTGAAAGTAGCAGGCCAGCCAAAGGGAGTGTGTGTTTGCGATAGTGTATGCGAAACTGAGAGTGACTTTTATAGATGAGTTCAATGTCTCAATAACAGCATGCAGCATTCACTCACAGCGTCGTCGACAGATGATAGATCTTTTATGAGCTTGTTTTGCAGCATGCATCTTTGATTGCAGAGAGAGTGAAGGTCATTCAGACAGACATCATGCTCTGATGAATTTGACTGGAATGTGCATTTGTGCTTTTATCTGAGATTTCTTCAAGTGCAATGATGTTATAGAAGCTTCTTTATGAAGAACCAGCTGCAATGCACATTTTTCTTACTAATAGGCTACCTTTATTCTTACGTTGCTATATGTTTTTTTGTTTTGTTTTGTTTTTTTTTTTGGTTAAAAAATTATTGAAGTTGTGTTAAATATCTCTAGATTAGTGAAGGTGTAATGGTTTTCTGAAGAACTAGCTAATTCAATTCTAAAAAGTCCCTTGTCTTTTTAGCCTTGACAAGGTTTTGGTATGTTTAGGAAACCTAAAAATGCTAAATTCTATAATATTTTATTAATTTTGAATTATTTGTTTGTTTGTTTGTTTGTTTGTATCCTCTTTTTAAAAAAGAAAGAAATACAAATAATAATATAAAAACATTATATAATTCTGTAAGCATATACAGTACAGTCCAAAAGTTTCAGTGTGTTTTCTTTATTCTCATGACCGTTTACATTGGTGGACTCTCACTGAAGGCATCAAAACTATGAATGAACACTTGGAGTTATGTACTTATTAAGAAAAGCTGAAATAACTGAGAACATCTTTTATATTCTAGTTTCTTTAAAATAGACACCCTTTCCTCTGATTACTGCTTTGCACACTCTTGGCATTCTCTCGATGAGCTTCAAGAGGTATTTACCTGAAATGGTTTTCACTTCACAGGTGTGGCTTATCAGGGTTAATTAGTGGAATTTCTTGCTTTATTAATGGGGTTGGGACCATCAGTTGTGTTGTGTTGTGCAGAAGTCAGGTTACTACACAGCCGACAGCCCTATTGGACAACTGTTAAAATTCATATTATTGCAAGAACCAATCAGCTAACTAAAAAATACTTTAAGAAATGAAGGTCAGTCGGTCCAAAAAATTGTAAAAACTTTAATTGTGTCCCCAAGGGGAGTCGCAAAAACCATCAAGCGCTACAACAAAACTGGCACACATGAGGAAAAGTCTGGAGGAGGTTCTGGAGGTGGTCGGGTGTCCAGGAGGAGGTCAACAGACTGTGTCCATGGTGGAGCAGACGGAGGGAGGAGCCAGGGAGGACACAGGAGGGGTTTGGAGCAGGAGGAATCCGGTGGGACCCAGAGCCCAGCGGAGGGACAAGGCGGAGCCGATGGCACCGGCGACTGACGCGGAGACATGGATCTGGAGGGCCACGGTGGAGCCAGAGCGACAGAGGACCATGGTGTAGCTGGAGGGAGGGAGGAGCCTGACAGAGCTGGCAGGACGGAGGGATGAGGCGCAGCCGGAGGAGTGGAGTCCCGAGGCGTGGATGGTCGACGACAGACAAAGGCGGAGCCGGAGGGACGATGGAGCCTGGTGGAGCCGGTGGACAGACAGGCCATGGTGAGGGGAGGGAGCTAGGTGCCGTGGTGGAGCCGACGGGTCAGAGGGACGAGGCAGAGTCCGGGACTCTGAGGCTGAAGGTGTAGCAGAGGGATCCTCCAGCCACGACGCCAATGTAGACTGACAGACCTGTGGCGGCTCAGGTGGTGGGCTGAGGGTGAGCAGCGGTGCTGGCAGGCGACAGCGGTGAAGTGGACAAGACTGGGTGGGAGGACAGGTTTTTGTCTCTTGTGCGAGGCAATGGCACTGGAGGGCGCCTGCGAGGCATGGGTACAAGAAGGTGCACCTGCCTGTAGACCCAGATTTGACAACTCACCCTCAGCCTTGGTGCAGCTCCTCTCCGCGCTCATGCTGTCCTTGGTGATCTCCACCGTGGCAGACTCCTTGGCCGGCACTCGCACCTGGACTGACGTTTGAGGCTCAAACCCCGGGACGATCTTCATCTCTGTCGCTCCTGTTGGCGATGGCTCATCGGTCGCTTCGGGCGCTGAATCTCCATCATCGGTGGGCTCGGGCTCGTGCTCTGCGCTGCGGGGAGATGGTGGGCTGGGCTCTGGGTCGGGAATGGCACTGGCGAGCTCTTCCATCGGACAAATGGTGAAGGACAATCTGTTCCTCGCCAGTGGACCATCTTCGGACAGCGCGCTGTCCGGAAAGCTGGTGAAACATGCAATGTGAAGAAATTGTCTGGTATGGTCATCGAGCGATTTCTCCCCCTGCTCCAGCAGGAGAAGGAAATATTCGGGGTTAAATGGGGTATCCATGAGGAAAAAAAAAAAAACTGAAAATAAAAACTGACAAAAACACGGAAAATAAAACGAATGGTAACACGCCGTTTCTTTTCGGGTCGGTTCATTCTGTCACGGTTCTGGTGCGGGAAGTACGAGTAGAGATTCAAACTCTTCAAATAACAGTATTTTAATACTCACAAGGTTTACAGATAGGCAGATTAGGTAGCACAAACAAACGTAGACACATTCAATGAACCGACAAACTAAACAGAAATGAGGAGAACTTATAAAGGGAAAGCACAAACAAGGAAGGCACACCTGAACATAATTGATAATCAAACAGAAACTAGGTCAGACGGAGGCAGAGCACATGGGGACTTGAAAACAAACACACACACAGTCCGTGGTGTTACAACATCATAGTAGCAGTTTCTCATTCTTTCTAACAAATTGCAATGCTTTTGGACATGCATCAATTGCTTTCATACAACTCTCTGCTGTTTTGGCCATTCCAAATTCCATTCCGTTTACTTTTATATTTATTACATCCATTTCTATGAATTTCATTAATTTATATAATTCACTATCCAATATTAAATCCGTTTATCAACATTAATTGGGTTCCTCTATTTCTAAGTTAAAATAGGACTATCAAAAAAAAAAAAAAAAATTTAATTATCTCATCCTGAAAAGCTTTTGGCTTCAAGCCCCACATCCCTGTATAAAATGGACCTACCTTTCTTTTTTTCTATTTCATCTCGCAAGATACAACGCACCTTCCATTATATCCACTAATTATTTTCAGTCTCCCCCCAACCTTCCTCCAAAAAAATAAAATAAATAGGACCATCACCGAGAAGTCAGCATGCTTTAAGCTGGCATTTCCAAAATAATTAAACCTAAATTTCCCAGAAGACGCTGCGCACCAACCTCGTATTTTCCCTTGTATTTGTATCTCCCCAGCTAAATACGCAATCCACATTTTTCATTAAACCCGAAATCGCTCTGAGGGCTTACCGATCTAGAATCACTCCTCCGAGTTCTGACTTGCACGCTACTCGGTTCCCAAATATTGCAACCAAAAGCTGAACAATCACGACTATAAAATCCCTTCTCTCGTCCTTCAAGCCTCCCAAGCACTCGCCAAATACATTTGTTTCATAAAAGCCAGTATTAACCAGGGAAAGTATCTCCCATGCCTAACTGATACTACTCGGCCAACTAATGAATTTTCTCTGTATCACAACCCTAACCCTTCTGATTATCTTTTCCAGATCTGAATCTAGGATCCTGTAGCTCCCCTCTTTTCCCAGCCATACATCCACCTGAACCTCCAGTCAGCCAAGACAGATCCCTCCTTCCTCTTTTTTGACAAATGCACCAATTTGCAAAGATTCCAAACGTTTAAATGACGACGCAACAGAAATAACTTATTATACAGCATTGTTTACTTGGTATCCCCACCTACTATCTCTTCGAGTCAACCCTATTACTACGACTTTGCCGCCTTCAAGTAATGCCCATTTACCCTGATTTTCACAGATCTCCTCCAGTTTCCCAGAGGATACCTACCACAATCTTTCTTTCTTCCGCCTTTGCCTTCCCCTGGCTCCCTCTTAGTATTACCCCAGTCCATCCCAGCTCCAGAGCACTGGTCTCAGCCCCCTTGGAAGCACCAGCCCCAATCTATTCGAGCATCAACCCCAGCCCTGTAGAGTAGCGGTCTCAGCCCCCAAGAATATCAATCTCGACCCCTAAGAGCATAGGCCTCTGCCCCTTGGAGTCTTGGTCTCAGCCCCTTTTAGCATCAGTCTTAGCGACCGCAAACATCCTTGCCAGCCCTTGAGCATTAGTCTTAGCCCCCTTCAAGCATCAGTCTCAGCAACCTCATGCTCCCCTGCCCACTCATAAGCACTAGACCCAGCTTCGCTCCCCTTGAACGCTCGCTGCCTTTCCCCAGCTCACTGCCTTTCCCCAGCTCACTGCCCTCAGCCCCTCGAAAGATGGATCACTTTGGCCTCGAATCCCCAGAGCATCAGCCTCTAATAACATTTGTCCTATCCCCTCAGAGCATCAGTCTCGTCACCGCAGCACATTGGCCTATAATAGCATTTGTCCTATCCCCTCAGAACTCCGGTGTCATCTCCGCAGAGCTTTGGCCTCAAACCTCGCAGAGCATAGGTCTCTAGCTCTCTAGCCCCACAGAGCATCAGTCTCAGCATCCCCCAAGCATTGGTCCCTAGCCCCTCAGAGCATTGGTCGAGCATGAGCAGTGATCTCGAACCCCCCGAGCACGAGCATCAGTCTCTAGCCCTTCAAACCGTTCCCAACGATTCCCCAGAGCACTACCCTACCCACAGGCCACCTCCATCCAACCCTCCATCAGGTTCAACAGCCTCTTTTCCTTTGCATTTTTTGAGCGCTCAACGGTTTAGTGGCTGTTTTTCTTGCCCTTTTTTGGGGAGCCCTCAGGTTTGGGAATCAGCTGTCAGCCTCTTCCCCTCCCGAGCCCTAGGGCTATTCAACCTAGGGCTCGGCAGCCCTTCGAACCCTGAGCATTTCCCCTGAGCAGCACGCCAAACAAGCTTCGCTTTACTTGAATGCCGACAAGCCCCAAACTCGTGAAATATTGTTTCCTAAAACGTGTTTCGGGAGGAGGGGTGAGAAGGCAGTTGTTTTTTGATCTCCGCCTCCCTAATCTTCTAATCATACTTTTATCCTATCAGATCTCAAGCCAGACCCTATAAATAGCCAGAGTCCCTTCCTTCCTCAGCTCGATCTAAATATCCCACCCCCACCCCTACGCCTCCTTCTTCTTTTCAGGGGGAGCCCTCAGGGTTGGGAATTGGCTATCAGCCTCTTCCCCTCCCGAGCCCTAGGGCTATTCATCCTAGGGCTCGGCAGCCCTTCCAACCCTGAGCATTTCCCCTGAGCAGCACGCCAAACAAGCTTCGCTTTATTTGAATGCAGACAAGCCCCGAACTCGTGAAATACTGTTGTGAGAAATGCACCAAAGCGACTGAGAAAAACTGTAACATTAAAACTAGTTTTAAATTTGTCAAGACATTTAATAAATATGCTTTTATGGGGGGAAAAAAATTATTTTAAAAGTCAACATATTTTGGGAATGACGAGAATATGTGGTCATACATCCCAGAGCTCCTACACAACAGCTGTCTTCTTCTCAAGTCCGTTGCCCAGTATGAGTTTATTAAACAGAAACCAGAGAAATTATGACACACTGAGCCTGTAATGGGAAAGTCTTGTGTTCTAAGGCAATGGTTCATTAGGCAAAACGGAAAAAATACAAATGGCCACCCATTTTTTTCCATCAATTATTTTTGCACTTCTGTCAGGATTGATTGGCAGGTCTGCCTCACAGTGGAAGAACACAATCTAAAATTTGCCTTGACATAAAATACAAATTTTTAAATGAATGAACCACAATTTTGACCGATTTGCTTTTTTTCCCACAGATGTAAAGGTGGTTCTGATCTGCTTAATTTGAGAGAGGTTTATAAAATCCCTGGCCAGAGTGCAGTTTAGCCAAAAGGGGTTTCTCTGCGCTGCGAAAAGAAGCTTCTTGCCTTACCGCAGGGTGCCAGACCTGGAGGGGAAGGGCCTGCTGTGAGAAGATTAGTGCCGTTCACTCTGGCCCTTATTTCAAAGCCCTATCCCTCTCAGCTGCAGATTCACAGGCAGTTCAGCGCTGATCCACACGTCCCAGGGATTTACAGCTGCAAGATTGATCAACACTGGGCTTCTATGATTTTGAACTTTACCTCTTCCACAGGATCACCTCTTCACCTGAAAGTGGAGCGCACCTCTGAGAGTGCACTTGTGGCGAGCTTAGTGGAACAGTATGCGATACTTAATGTCCGAAGTGCAAAGTTCTGCAATAACTTCAGGCTACCTTCACTACCAAATCTGATGCATCCCATTCAACCAATGCAGTGCTTATCAGTAAACCAATGCAGTAACAAGTCACAATGGTAAGAATTTGATTAAATCATTGCATATGGTTTAATACAGGTACTCGACTGAAATAACAAGGTACTTTGTCTGAAACATCAAACAAATATAGGCTATACTTGACAACACTGTGATGAGTTTTAAAGTACTAAAGTATGACACAAAATCACGTGAAGAAATGGCTGCAGAAAATTCAGCTTTTCTTCCACATGATTTAATGAACATTTTGCTGGATGCAAATAAAATGTAAAATTTGTCATATACTGCACTACTGTCCAAATGTTTGGGGTCAGTGTTTTGTTTAATTTTTTATATATATATAATTATTTTTTATTTTATTGCATTCAAAAACATTTATAATTTTACCAAAGATTTCTATTTCAAATAATATTTGTTGTTGTTGTTTTGTCAAAACAATAGATTTCTACAAAACTGCTGAGTGGAACAAATGTTTTCTACATTGATAATAATAAATGTAAATCAGGATATTAGAAAGATTTTTGAAGGATAGTTTGACAATGTAGACTGGAGTAATGATGCTGAAAATCCAGCTTTATTTTCCAAAAATAAATTACATTTTAAAACATATTTAAATATATTAAACAGTTATTTTAAATTGTAATATTTTACAATATTTACTGTATTTTTGATCAAATAAATGCAGGCTAAACTAAACAACCCTACACTTTTAACCTGTAGTGTATAAGTGTGCTCACTTGCGGTGCATACATCTGTTTTCGTCACATAATCTATGACAGAAACACATTTCTTCACTTCAAAAAAGTCATGTGACTGAACAATTCACTCAGAAGATTGTCGACTTTTTTTTTTTATTTCTATTTTGCACTAATTTCCATTATAGTGGAGAATTATTTTTACAATATTCTGATGCTTTTCAAAATTCTTTTATGAATTAAGTCCTCCGCTGAACAAAATCCGATCACAAGTGGTCACAGGAGATGCATTTGAGTCACATTAATACCAAATTTAAACAGTAATGTGTCTTAATAGACCATTTGTGATCAAATCACCTGAGACAGATGTAAACAGCTAGAACCTCTCTGTCCCAATGTGAATTCGGCAGATGAAAACATCCCTCAGACGCATGCAATCCACAACCCCTAAATCAAGACTAACATGCTGTTTTGCCTTCTGGCATCTAGACTTTGGCATTCAGATCCAACGGCCTGGAAATACATCGAGGAGATACCATGCAAGAGCCATGCAAGGATTGGGTCTTGATGGTGTCTGTGGCGGTTGGTGCAGAGATTGCTGGTGCTTGCTCTGTTTGCTGCAGTGAGGCTGACACTGATAAAGTGGACTTTGCGCTCGTCTCTCCGGGGAAACGGAGGGCACAGAAAGAAATGTTGTCTGGGTAACGAACACAGATCTCCGCTGTGCTGGGACTTGTGACTTTTAAAGGAGTAGTTCACCTAAAAATTTCAGTTAGCTTACTCAATCTCAGGCCATACAAGATGTAGAAAACAGATTTGGAGACATTTAACATCACATCACTTGAAGAGAACAGAAAGACACAAGTAACCCACACCACTCCAGTTCATCAATTAACATCTTCTAAAATGAAAAGCTGCATGTTTTTAGGAAACAAGTACATTGTTAAGGCTTTTAAACTTTAAACCTTTATCTGAAATACTAGTCAGTGATAGCTTGTCCTGCACTGAAAAAAAGTCATCCCCTGTTGTTAACTCATCAGAATCGACCAACTACTTTGGACTGTTTTTGCTTGTAAACTGTGCTTGATCTGTGCATATTTGTCTCCTAATTTAGAGGAGACAAATACTTTCACTGGAGAAAGCAATATTGGAGGTGTGGGAAATATTTGTGAATTATTGTGATGTTTTTATCAGCCATTTTGGGAGTTCGTTCTGACGGCACCCATTCACTGCAAAGGAGCCACTGGTGAGCAAGTGATGTAATGCCACGTAAATCATTAGGAAACAAACTCATCTACATCATGGGCTGAGCGTGAGTATATTGTCAGCAAATTTCCGTTTTGGGTGAAATATTATTCTCAAGGAAAGTTCACCCAAAAACTGTTTCTTTTTTAGAGAAAAAAGCGTTCCACCGAAAAATAACTGCAAATCCTAATTCGACTTGAGGGTGAGTAAATACCGACAGAATTTAAATTTTTGGGTGAACTGTTCCATTAAACAACTCATTAGGCTGAAGTCTTGTACCTAATTGCCTGTGTATCTGGGAAACTACTGAGAAATTATGCATATATATGATATTTTGCTGTCACCACACCTCTCCTTCCTGGTGATCCATAGAAAGATGGCTCGTGAGACAGGACTAGTGTAGATTCAGTTCCGCTGTGGCCACCTCTCTGTGATTAATCAGTTAACATAAATACACTCTCAAGCTGGTTTGTGTCTGTCTCCAAGGATACAGCAGAAAACACTGTTATACAGACAGCACGTTTTTGGATTTCTGGCAGACAATGAGCACAGATGTTGAAAGCTCGCTTCATGATCTTTTTATAAGGACAGCTCATGAGGTGATTACATATTTCACATGGTTAAATATTGTTGTTCCATAAATATACGGATGGAAATGCATGAATATTTCAGCACTCGAAAATAGGGTTGCTCTGCTAAAGTTCAAAGAATTTTAGTTTCTAATGTTATTTACCCACCAAAGCATTCCGTTTGGAGGCTAGTGTATTTTTTTGAGTTGTTTTCAATGAGAGCACCACAGTTTTTTTTACAGAGATGAATTTGGGCAAAACGCAGCACTACTACTTATTTTAAGGTCCAATTCTTGACATTATCAAACCATTGCAATTTTGCATCTATAAATTCCGTCAAGGTAGTTGTTCAGTTATATATTTGTTTATTTTTTTAATTAAAGTCTTACCTCACTTTTTATAGATTTTTCACTTCAGTGTAACCTGTAAGAGTGTATAGTATATCTACATTTACAGCATTTAAGAAATTATTTTTTGAACCAATCACGGGTCTGGATCTCTAATTTGTTATAGGTTGTGTTGCAGTAAACAACAACAGAAAAATGGTGGGAATGTGGTGTATGGTGACTCATGTAAAACTTCCTCTGTAATTAGTTGCCACTAAAAGAAAAGGGAAGTTCCTTCACTGGAATATTACACACATCGCAGTGATTTTCTCATTCCTGAGGTTAGTCTGTCATGCAGGTTGACTTCCAAGAGCAAAATGTTATTGCCTTGTCCTTAGGAGGAATAACAATAGGCACAAATGAGTTAGTTGCTTTCTTGTACGAGCTATAAAACAAATGTGGAAGGCATGACTGTAATATTAAAAGAAATATCTTGATGGATCATATTTCCTAGGTAAAAGTCTCTTTTAGAAGATGTCTAAGAGAAAGCTCATTTGCAGTTGTTCTTTCCACTCTCTGCAACCATTATGCACCTGAAACATCTTTGTTTGTGCAGAAGAGGTGCGGTTTAGGTCGTAAAATTCACAGGCATGAATTTTCATGTTTTAACGATGGAAATAACGAGCACGGGAACACGCTGTGTCGATCAACCATCCATGCCGAAGTGTCAGTCTTACTTTCCAGTGTTCCAGGCCGCCTTATCCTCGTAACGCGTTTGATTGACAGATGACGGAGGCGGCTTCTTTCATTTTTTCACCTGTGGGAGTCATTGATAAACACTGGGTCTGACTGCCGAGGTCAGCTTTCCGCAGCTAGATTGACTGCAAGCTTGATGAGGGATTGCATTTCCCCAGGTTAAGTAGGACGGGGCTGGTATAGATGAGTTGGAGTAGACTAAACAAATAAACTGGAAAATGTGCGCGTGCGAGATTCGCTCAAGGGGAATAATGATATCATTTGCTTCTGTTGATATCTCTCTTGTATTTAAGGAGCCATTACTGGAAAGTCCAACCGATCTTGGCTTTTCTCTCGTGAGGAAATCAGTGGATTTTGAAAGGAAGCCGAGGGGGCAAAGCAAATGTTTTCCTCCAGTTCTACAGGTCTGATGTCTTGCATAAGCTATTAGACATTAGAGACCTTAAAAGGCAACAGTATGGGGCTTGCGGTGTTGCTAGAGAAGGTATTCATTATTCCTGTAATCAGACGGAATGACCTCAAAATAACCATGTGCTAATATGTTATATGCATATATATATATACACGTATATAACGGTGTGGGTTTTCAAAGCTGCTAGCTCTATGAAAGACTAGAGATTACTTTGAGGTCACTTCCATAGCAACGACCATAAAATGTTGTTGTTTTGCAGCGGTAGCTATGAATCCTGATATGAACCTCAGAGACACGCTGCAGCAGTTCTTATCCAAATAAAGGCATTGTTGCATGACTGGTACACAACCTGGCAGGAACAGGCACATCCGATGTTCTGATTTCCTTATAAAAAACACAAATAGCAGCTCATTTACGTCGTTGACTCGCCGGTTGGGTTGTTTATGGCTGTGTACCCTCAAGCAGTTGGCGTTCTGATTAAACAGTGTCGGATGGATATCAACTTCTACGATGTGTCAAGACAAGGTGGAACGTCTTGACAGCGAGTTTTCCACAAAAGCGCTTGATATGATGACAAGCGGCGCTAGATTTGCATTTCCTGAAGGAAATATCAGTCCTCGCTTCTGTTATGAGGACATGTTTGCAATGTAATTCCTAAAAATACTCCATGCAAGTATATAAACCCTTTTAGCTTTTTAAACTTTTGCAATGCATGATGTAACTTTTATTTTCAAGCATTGACATTTTTCAGCCTAATAATGTGTTTACGTCATGTTCAAACTGCTGCGATTATAAGAGAATTTTGGATCAGTTTATGTTGCAAATTATTTTCTTCTATGGTAATAATCCCAAAATTTACTGTAAAATATCTAAACAGCCTTAAACTGCATAAAATGCAGTTGATTGAGAATATTGATTGAGAATAATTTTTTTGCAGTGAAGTTTGATTTATATCAGTAAAGTGCCTTGCAGATGCTGTAATATTGTTTATATGTTTTGCCCTTATAAAAAATTCTTATCATCTACTTTTCTGATGTGCATCATGCACTTTGAAATGAAATATTTTCTAGCGTAATATAAAAGTAATTTTTCTCATTATGTCATTATGATTTTTATGAATTCCCACATTTATTGTTGTGCATGAACGATTACTGTCCTTATGGTTTGTACAGGACCATCTGAAAGCTCTTAAGGCACAAAAGAAGGGTTTGGGGTTGTACGCTAGGGATTGCCTTTGTCTGAATCATCCCACTCCCTGTATTGGCATGTTTTCCACTTTGTGCAGTACACGGTATGGTATTCATTAGTAATCTACGCCGAGCTGAGGACAGACTCAAAAATGATGGATGTCAAATGTGAAACTGACTATTTTTCATTCATGTAGTTATTGTTCGAGGCTAATGGGAAAATTGGAGGGATTTCACAAGGGAGGGCATTATCTTCATGAGTACTTCATGTTGAAATCTAATTTAGAAAAGACACAGGGGTTGGTCTCAACTGCAGGAATTAATTAAATACTCGAATGACATGATTACGGTCAGATGATTTTTACAAAATGTTGAGTCTGTGTTTAGTGTACAGCCAATTATGGCATCATGCTGGATGGTTGTAATTTACTCAAACATTTTTCTTTCAAGACAATGCGTGTGCCATGCAAGTTTAAAAAACAAATGATTAATTGCCTGATTTCTCCCTAAAATCCTATTTGGTGCCATTTAATGTGTCTTTGAAGTTAGTATATGAATATAAATAGACACTTTCGATGAAAAATAAATCATATCACCTAAGAATGAAACACTTGAAACACATGACCTCATTTCATTTTCTTTCATCCTTAAAATGCAAAATGAGCTGCTCCTTTTCTGTCCAGTGCAAAATAATGGAAATAAAGTATTACATGCAACATGCACACTATTTTCTGAAGTTTGTACTTGCCAGAGCTTTCAGATCTCTTTGCTCATTGCTCTCAAGCTTGTTTAA
Organism: Enteromius paludinosus; assembly: GCA_032361165.1. NCBI lineage: Eukaryota > Metazoa > Chordata > Actinopteri > Cypriniformes > Cyprinidae > Enteromius > Enteromius paludinosus. The sequence continues at coordinate 17,964,916 of JAUMHQ010000063.1, forward strand.
AATTGCGTTTTGTATTATTTTGTATTTAAAAGAACTTTGTGTTGCACAAATACCATTGGTTTTACAGTGTAACCAAACGTAACCTGGCTTGCAACAGTCAAAACTGAGATTTGAAAGATGGGGAAGCTTATTTGTCATTCTTGGCCGTATAAATAACCGTCCATTTGCATGGAGATTCTGAAAATAAAAGAAGTTTGGAAGAGCATAAGGGTGTCTATTTTCCCGTGAACTGTCTCTTTAAGAGCACATGTAGGTTTGCAAAAGTCATGATATCTGCAATAAGAATCTCACTTCTTCTGACTAATTAAACTGACAAAGAGCATGCCTCTGTTTTCTCTGGCTCACTGCTTGTAAAGCAGCATTATTCATTGTTTAACTGTGTTTTCTATCCTTGGAAACACCTAGCCTGCAGCACCATGTTCTGTGAAACACATTGAGAAAGTAGCTAATTAGTATGAGACCATGAGGGTGAGCAACTGCATTTTTTCACAGCTTGAGGCTAGGCTAAACTGTTTGACATAATTGTTTTTTTAAGAAAAATATTTGACAATTTTATTTATTTTTTGCCCTATGGACAAAGTCTCGAAAGCCGCACCGTGTGTTTTCTTCACCGGGGGTTCTTCACAATACCCCGCTTCCCTTCTCTCTCTCTTTACATTGGCATCATGGCTGACAGACCACAGCCGCACTTGCCAAAATGAGATGTTTTTGAATTGCTCCTTGCATGTAAGCCAGACGTTTCAGCAACTTTGTTTGAAGTGAGCGAAGGAGAAGTGTTTATAGAGTGGCATAGTGCCACTTTGAGTCTTGTTGTTTACAAGCTTTGTGACAGTTTGTAGTGTAACTGAAGTTGAAAGGAAGGCACGTTTTGTGTTTATGTTCCTCCCCACTGTTTCAGGCCTGCCAGGAGGTTCAGTTCGCCAACCACGAGGAACGTCTAACTGCCTGGTCTTCTTTGCCACCTTGTGTATTGAAATTGCTGTTTAGGTTACTACCTAAAGCCCACGATGACACTATTTCAAAGAATAATTCAGCTAAAAATGCATATTCTGCTGTTAATTATTCACCCTCGTGTTGTTCCAAACCCACAGGACTCTATTTCTCTCTATTTTAGAGAAATAGAGTATTTTAGATATTCTAAGGCGACCTGTGCAATATGTTTAATATCATCTGAAGCTATATTGTAATTTTTTGTGTGTGAAACAAGCACCAAAACACTTTTTGCCCCTAACTGTTCTGTATTTTCTAATTAATTACTATAGCTAAAAGACAGGAAAACTAATAACATTTGGTGTCATTATTGTCAAACACTGCGAAACTTGTCTTGAGGTGCCAAATTTGAACTTGCAATAAATGGTGGCTTGATTATTTTTATCTGCCGTTACTCTCGAATCTCATTTGCGTTTGCAATTTTCAACCCTGAAACGCAAATACGAATGGCATTTTCATCAAACTGAAATTAAATGCTCCACAGTACATACTGTACAGACACAATTCAGAATGTCATTTTAAACAAGCACAGCTAGTATTTAAGAGAGACTTAGCAATGAATGTTAATATGATTTCAGAAGGCTTGGAATACAGTGCATATGGACTACTGTATTTTTGCGGTCTGTGATACAGTAAGTGTCCACATTTATGCATTTGGCAGGCACTTTTATCTTTAACAACTCAAGGTATACATTTGAATCAGTTTCTGCATTCCCTGGGAATCAAGCCCGTATTGCTGGTGCATTGCTCGTCTGTTTGAGCTCCAGGAATGCCTTGATATCCTTGATTTACAAAAAGCCATTTGGAGATGCTTCAAAACATCTTAATTTGTGTCATAAGAGTGAGTAAATGACATCATTTACATATTTAAGTGAATTATTGCTATAATACACCGTTTATGTAAGTGTACGGTCACAAACATTACAAACTAGGCCACTAAGCAACACTTCCCAATTTTGCAAGTCGCCCACGCCGCAGATCTGTTTATCAATAGTAATTCAGGCTATCGAGCGGTTATTGAAAATCCACTGCGCTGACAAAAGGACCCGCTGATGTTGTCACAGTAAGAGCAATCTCTGTCCCCGTGTGAAATACAATGCCTTACGTGATCTCTACGTGCAGGACTAAACCGATTCACTAAACCACTCAGAATCTCCAAAATACGTATCGTGTGTCTCAGCAGACAGCTGGGACAGTGAGAGACACAGAAGACGGCAGAAAGTGTCACTCAATCCCGCTGAGGTTTCACCTGCGTTCAAGGTGAATCGGAAAGGCAAAGCTCCATTGTTCGCCCGTTGAAAAGCAGAACCTGGAAAATGAGGATTCTGGCCTGAGAGAGCTCTTGATTGATTGAGCTGACATTGAGAAGCAGGGAGCGACAAAGGCGCATGAAAACAAGACAGAAACTCATCCCTTGCGATTGCATAATTTATATTTTTCTCCCTAAATCAAACGTCAGAGACATCCAGGGGACTTTTTGCTCACGCTATGGTGGAATTATGAAGATAAGGAAGTAAGGGTTGAATAAACGTTACCGGTTTGCAAAACGTTCTCAAATAGATTATAAATGTTAAGAGTCCAAAACAGGCTTGTCGAAGCATCCTGAACTGCACAGCGGTTTTTCTACACAACAGCTGATCGTGTATGTGAGGAGACACTAATGTTGATTTGAAGAGACTTACATGCCCTTACAAGACCTTTGTGATTTTAACATTTAGTTCAGAAAAATACTGTTCAGCATCATGTAGCCTGGATGTTTCTACTTAAATGCCATTTCTGTCAGGAGCCACTTGTATAAAACATGAAGTGTGTATTACAAGAGTTACAAAGCTTTATACAGTGAGGTATAACCCTGTGATTTTGCAAGTTTTCTTAGAAATCATGGAGGGGTCTACAATTTTCAGCATAGCCCACATGGAAAGAATCTATATGAGGATATATGAAACCTATATGCAGTACATATGCACATATATGATAATATATGCTGCATACATGCATATATATGCCACATA
>JAUMHQ010000063.1:17997635-18009660 GCA_032361165.1 Enteromius paludinosus
ATATATATATATATATATATATATAAAAATAAATAAACACCAAAAATGTTTGTTTATAAAAAATGTGTTTATATGATATAAATGTATTTAAATATTTAAAAAATATATACTCTGTGTGTGTATTTATATACATGCATATATTATGTAAACAAAAACCTTTATTTTGGATCTGATAATTTGCCATTAATTGTTTGACCGCACTAAACTAATATTTAAAAATTTCTATTCGTCATGCTATGCTAATTGTCTGTTAGTTTATCCAACACGTTTTTTTTTTTTTTCTTTTTTAAGACATTTACAGGCCAGTTGGGTTGGTATTTATTGTATGTTAACTATACAAATTAGTTTTTTCTTAACTTTATATGTAAACACAATTATTGCAGGTCTCTTATTGGTTAGAATGAGCTAGAGTGGTTCCAGAGAGAGTGTGTTCAGTCATCTAGGTGTAGTCTTTATGATTTAATGCACTTGTTCTCAAACTCTCACGCAGGTTCTTCTTTCTGAGGCGTTAGACTGATGGATGTCCGCTGTCAGTTCTAGTGCCAGTGATGCTCTAGGGCATGAGAGAGGGAGAGATCTCTTCAGTTGAGCAAAAAAAAACATGACTTAGGCTTGGCTCATGGAGAATTGGACATAAAGCCTGTGTTTCTGCATGTGAACCAGGATAATGCCGGTGTCTACTCTCTTAGTAGTTAATGCAGTATAGAAATATATGCACACATTGTTTGCCCTAATAAATGGCTGTAGGTGTGCCATTTGTTGAGTAGTAGTAGAGTAGTAGTTTGTTTGAAGTTTTGTTAAAAATAATTGATATATTGATCATGAGTATAAATCATTAATAATTAGTGCATTTTTACTTTTCCACATAACATGCGTACTGCTTTTATACTTTGTAAAGCATGCATATATGTGATACTTTAGTATGAAGTTATTTAGGTATTAGTGTTATCTTGAGATTCTGCCTACATTGGCAGCTCACTAGGTCTTGTAACTTCACTAAGGTGGTCCGTACAAGCAAAAGAGACTGAAAAACAAAGCATCTTGAAAGTTATAACGGTTTTATTTTATTTGACTTGGGTCTTGTGTGTTTTCCTGTAGTGTTACTGTTTGATCTGATCTTCTGCTGTCAGATGTGAATGATAAGAAAGAAGTCATGTACACTTGAGATTGAGTGTTTGTTTTCTCAAGCATTGATTAGATGTTTGTCTGAGAGCTGTGGAGAGAGGCATGTTTTCTGCATTATGCTGAATGTATGCTGATGCGTCTTGAGGGAAAACAAGCCAGACTGATTGTTCACCATATGCACATTTTTCTAATTGATATTAATTGATTACATTTTCTGTGCATTTACACTCAGGGCTTTCCCTGTTTCACTTTTTATTCAGAATGTATTGGAGTCGAAACAAGAAAAGTTATTTTTAATTAATGTCTGTGTATTTAATGCCGCTCCATCGCAAAACAGGTGATGGATATATATATATGTATTTATATATTTTAAAAATTCTCCTTTGTTTACATGTTTACAGTCACGCATGCAAATGAATCATTATTTTGTGTGGTATCCTAATTAATATTATAGTGTAGCACAGATACTGTTGATAGAGCCTAACTTGTGTTATTTCTTTACTTTAAAAGTTTTTTACTTTAATGATTTCTTTAACTTGAATAAATAATGATGGGAACTCTGGCTCTGCTCTCATGAATAAACCACAGTGTTTCCTCAAGGTCATGTCAGTCTCTCTGAGGAACACATCTTGAGGTAATGAAGGATGTGAGAGAGTTTCAGTTCTGTGACTTGTCATGTTAAACCAGTATTACATTTCCACTGCATCTTATTTGGTGTTTTTCGGTGCCTTTTTAAGCTCTTAAATTGAACTCTTAACTCTTGTTGCATATTAAACATTATTGTTTCAAATTCTGCTGATTTTTTTTTCTGTTCTATTCAAAAATCTATTCAGTACTATTAGTTATACAGTCATATTAATAATAATAATAATAATAATAATAAATATTTTATATATTTAGTTAGTAAGCCATGTTTCTTGTTTTTTTTTTTTCTGGTTTTGGCGCAGATTTTGGGGAATGAATTGAAATATGGTTTCTTTGTGTACTTTTAAAGCATAGTTAGATTAGCCGCAATATTAAAAAAGGACACATGCAATGCGCTAGAGATAGAAATTAGTGAATGGTAGGGATTCCAAATGGAATTCTGTGTCGATTCCATGCTAAAAAAATAATTAAATATATATTAATATGTTACACTTATACTTAATTTACTTTTTTAGAAGCATCTGTTGGAATGAGTTACAAAATAAGACTATTTTTTATTTTAAATGTGTTTTAAAACATGGTAATTGTGTCTTTATTTGCAGAGTTTGTTCAATTCTTATTGGTAGTTTATTGAATTGTCATTTATTTATTTTTCGAATGACAAGTAAAAATGCTGCCGTGTTGACATACAGTAGCTAACGGAAATCTGGACTTCAAGCACAGAAAAATATCCTTACTGCCCTGTCACCTTTATCTTCTCTTCCTCCTCTTCTTCTCAACACTCTCATCACTTTCTCATTCAGCTTTTTTCCCTTTTTTCCCTTTTGCCCATATGATGTGCATTTATCCTCTGGGATTGGGGGAGGGAAGCTGTCACAGGGTGAAATGCTTGGGCAAGTGCAGCGTTCCATTTCAGGAAACTCCAGGGATAAGTGTGTGTGTGAGTTTGTGTGACTTGTGTGGCTTCTGAAGCCAACGATATGTCACCCACTTACGTTGTTTCGATAGGTTAAAACGCTACTACTCTATAATTAATTCTGAATGAAATTCATGTGTATTTATTCAAGCGAAACAAGTCAGCATGTGAATCCAGACATGTACTGTGAAGCGCAAATGTTTCCAAAGAACAATCAGGCTTTTGTGTGCTTTGGCCTGAATTTTTTCCAGGACTTTGCTTTAGCTATTTCTGCCACGATGCTGGAAGAGAGCAGTCAGTCAATATTTAATTTCATGTTTTATTGAGATCAATACAATTTATTGACATCTCTGAGAGATTTTGTCTGTTGGATGGCTCACAGGTGGAGGCTCAATAGACGCTCCGTGCCGTTTGAAGGAAGACGCGATGGACTGGCCCAAAGTCCTTTAATAAAGCATCTTTCATCTGGCTTTACTTTAGTACGACTGGGGATGGTTTTCAGTCGGCCAAGTCGATTAAATTAACTTCCATCGTGGACTGATAAAGCAGTAAAAGGGCCGCAAGGCATGGCCTCAAGTGGCTTACTGCTGTTGCTGCTGTTTTATAAAAGCAAGATTATCAAAGTCATTGATGCTCATTCAATTAATACTAATCATAATTTATTTAACAAATTAAATTAAATACATATACATGTAGAATATAGGGGTACATGTAGGCATAGATAATTTTTTTTAATCTAGATTAAATCTGAGTTCATCAGAAGTTTAATCTTCCTGAGCTCAGTTCCCCTGACCTTAAAACAGGAGTCACAGCCTTTGTTTGTTCATGATAGTCTGCAGTGGCGGGATGTGTCTGCCTCCGTTCACATCCGTTTCTATGAGTGTAGAGGCCTCTGTGAGCGCCATGTCTGCCCGTCTCCGTTTGTGGGTCATGATGGAAGATGTTGCGTTTGATAATGGCCGTCCTGCCAGATGCGTTATGGAGCGTTTCATATACATAATCCCTGATGGGGAATGGATTTGGATATAGAAACAGCCCGGGGTGCATTAAGGGTCTCTCTTCTTCGCGTCCTGTAGGGGGATGGGAGAAACAGAGCACTGTCCTGGTTTTTAGCAGATTGCTGGCTGCCGACAGCTTTTACGTCTTTGGCTGTGGATTGTGGTTTAATGATGGACTGTTGGGCAAGAGTAGAGTGTGTGAGTTACCCTGCGTCTTATTCATGGGAAAGATCATGGTGATATAACTGTGATGGATTGAGCAATCATGATAAATATTTGAGAAGTAAAAGCAACATTATGCATGTCACTAAACCAGTTTAGCAGTTTGATTTTGTGGTTATGAGAATGTTAACATTTTTAAATGTAATTTGTGATAAGATGCGTAATATTGTGCACAGTGTAAATGCAAGCCTATACACCGTCGTATGCTTTGATCGACGTGTTTCATGCGTTTTTTTTTTTTGTAGCATCAGCCACTCAGACAGGATTGACATTTTCATTTGATTGATTATTAACAGGGCTTATGTGAAATCTTTGTTATTAGAGTGTTGAGTCAACTCTGGGGTTTTTGCAGAACAAAATCTGTGTGTTTATCGTAAGAGAGCCAGATTCCTGTCCTCACTTGTCTTGTCATGATTTTCCAGATCATCATTAAAATGACAAATATGAATGTGTAAATGTTGATTTAGAGTTGTTTGTTTTAGATTCACACATAGACTGGCTGTCATGTAAACGTTGTATTGGATTTGCGCAACTTCTGTTGAATATTTCGCACTGCTTTCAGCTGCCAGCAAACAGTTCATATGCTGTGATGAAATATTGGCAAATTATTTTTATGTTATGGCCAATTTAAATTCTATATTGTACTGTCTAAATGAAGAAATAGTATATCTAAGTATATCTCATGTACACTGCCCTCCAAAAGTTTGGAAACACCCCCAGCAAAGTGTGGTTTTAGATGATCTCCGCATAAGTCCTTATCAAGTTTTGGTGCAAATACTGTACACTAAAGTAACTTGACAGTCGTGGCCTAATGGATAGGGAGTTGGATTTGTAACCCAAAGGTTGCGGTTCTAGTCCCAGGTCCGGCAGGGATTGTGGGTGGGGTTAGTGAATATCCAGCATGCTCTCCACCTTCAATACCACAACTGAGGTGAGACCCTTGAGCAAGGCACCCAACTGCTCCCCGGGCTGACCACTGCTCCGGGTGTGTGTTCACGGTGTGTGTGTGTGTGGTTGATCACTTCTCACTGCTGTGTGTGTGCACTTGGATGGGTTAAATGCAGAGCACAAATTCCTAGTATGGGAAACCATACCTGGCCACATGTCACGTCCTTTCCTAATAATGACAATATATTAGGCTTTCTTTTGTGATATGGACAAAGTGTGAATCCAAAACATTTTTCCAAAGGAAAACAATTAGCTATTTATCAAGGACCTGTAGAATGCCTCTAAAACAGACATTAAATCACCTAGTAAAGGTGTAACAAAATGTTTTTAGAGCAGACCTTTGACAAAACAAATAAATACTGTGTGTGTGTGCACTAGAGGATGGATGCTCGTGTAAAAAAGTGCATGTGTCATTAGTATGAGGAAAAAAAATAGATTTTAACTGTGTCAGGCTGGGATCGGGCTTGGACATAAATATCTTAATGCCTGTCGGGCTCGGGTCGGATTCGGTTACTTCTCTGTCGGACGCGGGCCGGGCTCGGACAGAAAAATGCGGCCCGATCCACACTCTAATGTGCGCGTGTAGCAAAATAGCTGCGTTTACACAACAGCAGAATCTGATTGTCAATCCTGTATTTAGGATTGACAAACATATTTTCGGAGCATCTTAGTTTATTTTCTTCATTAAACCTGAAAACATGACCTCCATCTGAACGCCTGTATCTCACACAGAGCTGAAGCATGTGCGGTACAGGTTTTTCGAGAAGATCCAGATCATCTCCAGAGTCACGTCTGTTGCCTGAACTCCTAGTGCGACGGTAGATCAGCACCAGATTACGCCAATGATTTTCATTTACTCAGAATGTGCCATGCTGGAGTAGTGAGCATTGCTTCGGGCGGCCCAGGATGCAGCTTAAGTGAATCGGTATGTGAGAGGAGGGCCTCTTGTTTGCAGCACAGCACACGCTATCGACACAGACAGCACACCTCTGCAATCAATTTACAGCACCGGACCCCATCGATCCCGCTTTTGCGTTGAGTTGTAGTTGTTCGGTGGTGAAGGCTGCTAGATTGCACCCTGAATTCATTCATCTGCTGACGTCAGTGGATGGGAAGAGCTGCCTGGACGGTGAGACTGCAGTGATGTCCGTGAGCACACTAAACACATCACTGAAGTCAAGGCCGGGCCAGGGAGACTGCTAACGATGGCCTCTCAAGGGAAGAGATGCTCACGTGTAAATGAGACCTGCTTCTCATTCGCGTTTCTGTTGTGTTGAGTCACCGGTGTCCGTGTGAAAGGCCAAGACCTCATTTTTCTCTGTGAAAGGTGCGTTCACACTTAAATAGCCTAAATTGGTGTCAATAGTGTCTCACAGTCTGCACTTTCATCGGTAGTTGCTGCTCATTTGCATAAAGTAGGAAAATTACTGGCTAATTTGTCAGTGAGTCACAGTTTTATGGTGCATTTTTAGAAAGATAACTATTAGTTGTCTTAAGCACTTTTGAACTCATTTTTATGACACTGCATGCTGAAGTATGGGGGGATTTTAAGTTCGTCAAATCTGTATTTTTATTCTACATTTGTTATTAATCTACAGAAATATTTAGTTTTTATTTAAATGTATTGTAAATGTGTTGAAATAAAAATCTAAATGTTTAGATATTTATTGGTATTGCTATTAGTTTGCTTTCATTTAGTTTATTTATTCTTTTTAATAATTAACTTCAGTTTTCTTGTTATAAATATTTTGATGTTTTAATGTACAAGTGAAATTTAAATATTTTATTTGCTTTTTTAATTTTTGTTGTTTTTAATTGTATATAAATAGTTTATTAATAATAATACAATTAATGTATTCATATTATTTAACTTTAATTATATTTCATAACACTTATTTGTTTAATTAGCATGCCTATTATTAACTTATTGACTGTTTATTTATCCTTATAAAGCTCACATTCTGCATGACCATATCCTACATCCCTAATTCTACCCAATACCTAATTTAAGTTTTTTTTAAGGCATAAGTTCTAGTGAATGGTTTGTTAATAGCAGACCTGGACCTTAAACATGTGAATTATTTTTTAGTTATTTTAGCAGTAGAATTTTATTTGATGCTACTACCATAATGCAGAATTACCAAGTGTTTTACTACATGCTGCTATTGTTTGATGGCTGCCTTTGTTATTGTTTGACGTTTCCATAGGCGGTTTAAATGGCTCCCTGGAAGCACACTGCATTGTGGTCATTATGGATAATTCGCTAGAATTGCTTGTAATATTTTCATAATGTAACTGATCCTTAGCAATATGTAATTTGCAGCCACTATGAAAGGGGGGATTAAGACTGACTGTCTGTCTTGGTAGGGTTCAGTCTGAGTGCCATGCTTAACGTAATTGCATGTTATCATGCACAAGAAGCTTAGAGGAACCACCTCTATTCCTCTGCCACCTTTTTTTCCGTAAAAAGAGTAATCCATCACATTCAAACAAAACACCAGTGTTTCTTTTCAGTCGTCTCCATTGCACAGTTGGACACTTGCTGGCCTGTTGTCTGCAGATGTAGAGCCTCGCTGAACTAGACACTGGCTAATCACTTTGTTGGTTACATTTGATGTTTAGAATCCAGGGCATGGAGCTGACTGATTTATTATACCTTGATTTAAGGGCTTGATAATATGCACGTATGGCTTTGGGTTTTTTTTTATGTAGTTGTTTATGGTTTTATATACAATACCAATCAAATGTTTGGAAACATTAAGATTTGTAATATTTTTTTTAAAGATGTTTCTTATGTTTATCAAGGCTGCATTTATTTGATAAAAAAACAGGGAAAAGGTAATATTGTGAAATGTTTTTACCGTTTTAAAATAATGGGTTTCTATGTTAATATACTTTCAAATATAATTTATTTCAGTGATGCAAAACTGAATTTCCATCAGTCATTACTCCAGTCTGTTTCACATGATCCTTCAGAAATCATTGTAATATACTGATTTGTTGTTGTGATGGAAAATATTTTTTTCATCACTGAATACTTCTTTTTTTCAGGTTTCTTTGATGAATAAAAAGTCAAAGGACAGCATTTATTTAAAATATAAATCTTGTCTAAGAGTACTTATAAATTAGCAATTTAACACATCCTAGCTGAATAAAAGTGTTAATTTCCTTCAAATAAAAAAAAGAATAAAAATGTAATGACCCCTATCTTTTAAATGTTAGTGTATATTGTTAGAAAGGCACTCTCCTTTTTAACATTTTATTCATTCAAGAATCCAAAAATATCACGGGTTCCAAAAAATTTCCAGTTTCCGGCACTGATAATAAGAAGAATCTGAAGAATCACGCGACACTGAAGACTGGAGTCATGATTCTGAAAATTCAGCTGCACATCACAGGAATAAATTAGATTTTAATTTATATATATATATAGCTTTTGACTGGTAGTGTAAAATTAAGAATAAAATATTTAAAATTAGTATTTTCAGTGCTTTTGTTAGTTTTTTTTTCAGCCTTTATAAATTAATCGTTATTTATTTCTAGAGGGCATCAGGGGTTGCATTTAGTTCCAAAACAGACACTAAGCTTTAGTAGCTTTCAGTTCCCTTCAGCTAATTGCCTTGCTTCGTTTAGATTTTCTGTCTTCAGTAATAAACTTCTCCTTTTCATTTGCCTCAACATGCTAAACTGCTCCACATCACACCATTTCACTTCCCATTCTGTGTGAAATGCTCTATCCCACACCTCTTAGCATGTGTCTTTTAGTAAATCCCCCCAGGTTCCTTTAACGGCATTGTCTTGTTAAATCAGATTGATGTTTACTTCAGTGTGGAGCTTGTCATCTTTTTCAAGACCCCATTCCTGGTGGTACGTTACTGCTCCCCCTGCTGATTAACAAGTTCGAACTTTTCGCCGGAGCCAATTTGGGTGACAGAGCTGTTACTTGAACCTCCCCAAAATAGAGGCCGCATGGAGCGAGATGAATTTTAATCAAGCCTATGCTCAATTAGATCCCACAAACGGCCGCCTCTGCATGAATATGAAATTGCCCTCAGCCTCATAGATCATCAGCTACAACAATCAACATTGATCTTCCTCATTACTAAAGGTTCCAGCACAGATCAAGGCTTGATACTCCTCAAACAGTCATCAACGCTCATTGAATCCAGAGTCGCTGTCCCCGCAGCCATGATGTCATCGATTCCCTATTCCGACAGCGAAAAAAAAAAAAAATCTATTAGCCGCTTACAGAGGGCCCATCTTGATCTAACTGAAATGTAATTTTGACAGAGCGAGATCCTGTCAGATTTCCTGTGCCATTGTGGTGGCCCCGCTGAAACTGGCCCCTGGCCCCGGGCCTGCAGCTCAGGGAAAATTGAGTGCACTCCTGCAGAATTCAATATGACATGCTGGAAATAATAGGCTGCTGTCGCACAGATATCCATCAGACAGCCCCGGACCCTTGTAGACATTCAGGTGCAATAAATAATAAATCATGTTTGGACGATATTAATAAGGTCGCTTGAGAGATGGCCATTGATTTGGTGACTGCACAGTTTTCTAGCAGGAGTAGAGTGCTGACGTATGTGAGGTTTCCTTACAGGTCTTAGGTGCTGTGAAACATGACTGTTAGTTATCTTTAAAGGGTTTGTTCATTATAATCATAGACCTCATCAACTCACCTTCATATTGTTTTAAACTTTTTTTATTACTTTTTAAACATTTGTTAACACTTTTTAGACTATTTTAGAGTCACAGTCTCACAAATGCATGCATATATAAATATATAAATACAGTGGGTATGGAAAGTATTCAAACCCCTTTAAATTTTTCACTATTTGTTATATTGCAGCAATTTGCTAAAATCATTTAAGATTTTTTTTTTCCTCATTAATGTACACACAGCACCCCATATTGACAGAAAAACACAGAATTGTTGACATTTTTGCAGATTTATATTAAAAAAGAAAAACTGAAATATCATATAAAAACTGAGTGTCACACTGAACAAAATTATAAAGACAACACTTGTTTTGTCCCCATTTTTCATGCGCTGAACTGAAAGATCTAATACTTTTTCTATGTACACAAAAGGCCCATTTCTTTCAAACGTTGTTCACAAATCTGTGTTAATCTGTGGTAATACAATGATATAATATTTTGGATTTTTAACCTATAGTTTTATTATACATTCCAAAAAATATAATTGTATTAATTTCAACCACTGTACAGACGCTGGATATCTTTAGTCTTTGGCTGGTATGATGGTATGATAATGATGGATGAACAAAACCCTCTGTAAAATCTTTCAGAATGTAGATATGAATTAAACTGTAAAGTGTGGTTTATGTAAGTGCTGCTGAAATGTAGATTTCGGGCTCAAGTGCAGGAGAAACTAAAATCATTATCAGTAAGCAATTGAGATCTACAGATGCAAATAAAGTTTAGTTAAAACGAAGCACTGAAAAGTAAATTTTTCTCAAAATCAGCCAGTGCATGAAAAAAAAAAAGCATAATTAGCAGATAAAGGCATTAGTTGTTTAAATGCAGATGATCAGCATTGTTTATGTTAATGAGGATGATGATGGTGATCATCTCACAGTGCCACATGAAAGAGCGTGGTAATTGTGGGAGCTGTGTTAGTATGCAGAGGCAGCGATGCTCTGGACCGCCTTGTTTGTTTTACCCGGGTGACTGCAGTCTGTGTTTTCGCTGAGTCGGCTGCTCTTTGGTGTTTTAGGACTCATTAGACCTGTAATGTCTTAATTCTGTCCCCTCTACAAAGCCGTCCTGACATCCCCCATATTTTACCTCCTGAAATGCATCACACAATTGATGTCAGTTTGGTTAAGAAGCTAATTGACTGACATCGACCCTTTTTCATTGGTGGAGTTGAAGCAATTTGTTGTCGCTTTAACAATAAGGGACCGAAAAGGACACAAGCACACTCGTAGGGGGTAGCACTTAGTTCATTTTTATTTCTGGGAAAACTGCATTTTTAATGCGTCTGCAGTGCTTAGAGCCCATTTTGACTGCAGGGGTATTTATATTATCGGATATTTATTCAGTCAGGCGGGAACTAAATTACACAATCTCATGCATTCCTGTGTAACACCGGAAAATGTGCTGATTCGCTGGATGTTATTTGCAATTTATTTTTATATATAAAGACTTTGTTTCCAGCAAGTGTTTTTTTTTGTATTTTCTTTTTTTATAAAATATTCAGAGTATTTCAGAACAAACCCACATTCTGTCGAGCTGATGTGAACGGCAGACACTGTGGTTTTTAGCACAGACTGACCACACGGGTGAACACAGTGTCAGTGCCGACCACAGTCAGTGATCACTCTGTTGCTGCGGTCGAATGTCTGAAGATGGATGTTAACAGTAGAAATTGCCACAAGTTACCTTAAGTGGAGTTGAGTAGGTCTGGGTAATTTACTATATCAAATTTAAAGGCATACTGTAGGTGACTCAGAAATGGAAATTCTCTGATCTACTCAACCTCAAGTTGTTCCCAGCCTGTAGGAATTTATTTCTTGAGCTGAACACAACAGAAGAGAGTTAAATTGTGTATAACCAAAATGTTCATGGAAGTAAACAGAAAAGTAAAAAATAAAACATTTACAACTAAAAAAACTTCTGAATTGGTTCACAAATTAAAGAATAGGTTGTTACGTAATTTATCACTGAACTTTAAATCATAAATAATATTAAACTTTAATATAATAAACTGTCAAGGCTATTGTAAGAATAAATAATAATGCACCAGTTTTTTTTCTAAGCAGTGGCTCAGGAGATGAGGTTTTGAGTCTATAAATGTCAACAAGCTGAAAAAAATTTTTTTTGAGATAATGCAATTTTGTTAAAACTCATTTCATAAAATTGGTATCGAAAAAGGTATCATTCAGGAACCGGTATCGAACTCAAGGTATCGGTATCGTATAAAAAAACTTTTGTACGATACCCAGCCCTCATTCTGCAGATCTCTTAATCCTACACCATACCTAAACTAAACATCTACCTTGCTGACTATTACTCAGCAGCAAATTAGTTTGAGGCAAAAGTCATTGTTAATTGTAAGAATTGGCCCCTAAACTAAAGTCCATTAGTGGTACCATTGCATTTTATATATATATATATATATATATATATATATATATATATATAT
>JAUMHQ010000063.1:18043663-18056636 GCA_032361165.1 Enteromius paludinosus
CTCAAAATGAAAATGTCATTAGTCGCTTAACCACGTGTCATTCCAAACCCGTAAAAGCTCAATTTAAGATATTTTGGCTTGTGACTCCCAACGACTGCCAAGTAATGAACACTGTCATGGTCCAGAAAATTATGAAGGAAATTGTCAGAATATCTGCTATCAGTGGTTCAACTTTAAACAACAATTAGTTTTGTATTGCAGCTGACACAGATGAGCGTATGCAGTTTTCGAATTGGATACAAATTGTTGAATAAAGTCATTCTTTTTGATTTTCTTCGCAATCAAAAAGTATTCTCGTCGCTTCATAAAATACAGATTGAACCACTGATGGAAGATGAAGTATTCTGACAATGTCCTTTCATACTGTTCTGGACCTTGACAGTGTAATTTACTTGGCTGTTAATGGGACAGTCACAAGCCTCCCGGTTTTCAGAAGAGGAACAAAGCTTTTATGGGCTTGGAATGACATGGGGGTAAGCGATTGACAAATTTTTCATTTTGGGGTGGAGTAACCCTTTAAAAGCCTCGCAGATGGATGGATACATTGATTTCAGTTCCCAAAATGCATTGCCCCTGATGAATTTATTGCAATTTAACGTCCTGTGGGTGTGGCCAATTCAATAACATTCTAAATGTAGTGCACCTTTCTGTGGGTCTACTCAAAGTGACTTAAATTGTTCCAGTTTCTTAATTAATCCTGAATACCTAGCCCTGCTTTCTGACTGCTTCAAGGCCCAAACGTATCTTTGACACTGTTAAAATGCCATGAATGAATCCTGGTACCCCGATTTCTCTGGTTGTACAGTCATTTACTCCTATGCAGTTTTGTTGCGTAACCTCATCCCGTTGTCTCACTGCAGCATGTTTTTCTTTTTTCAAAGCGTTTGTGAGTTGCTACTGAAAACAGGAATTAAAAAGGAAAGTGCTCCTTGCCTTCTGACGTCTCAATGAGCGTGTAAATATTTCAGAGGGGCTCAGAGAGCAAGAGTGGCATGTAATGAAAGAGTTGTGTAAAACATGAATATGGGACTTTATATATTTAATGACAGCTCTAGGGTGCAGGAGAACTGCGTCAGAACCCTCACTGCAACACACGCTCAAGAAAAAAAAACAATCCTGTAGAAAATAAATGTTGGCACATTGCAAACTCAAAGAGGCCATTTCTTTTTCATGCACTTTTGTATGATCACCTGTGCACTCAAAAGATCATCTGAAGGTTGCGTTTGATTGTGTGCTAATGATTGATCTGATTTAGACGGGTCCTCTGAAGCAATTTACCACATACAGCTCTTTTTTATTTTCCTTCCTCAGGGGTTTTTGTGTCACTGAATTGCAGGTGGGGTTAATGAGGGTTTCTCTGAACATAATTCCTGTGTAATGATATACAGCAGATTGGATGAACCCTTTGTGGTTATCAGTCTTTCTGTCAGCCGAACAGTTGCCGGGGGTTTGGCTGGTGTGTGCCTGGCTTGCTACGTCTGGGGGTGTTGTAGATGGCCAGATGTTGTATAGTGTTGGGATAGAGACTGATAAGAGCCTGATGTTGATGTTGGATGGAAGAAAGCTTGTCTTATCGCTCTGAGCTCAAGATTGAAGCAGACGGGACGGAGAACGCGATCTCATACCGTAGCCGCAGACTTGTCCCTTCCCCCATGATGTTATTCAGGAATTACGAGCAGCCTTTACTTCCATATTCAACGGAAATAGCTGTGTTTGCTTTGGAGTACGCCCACTGATTGGAGAGATGAACGCTAGGCAGACCGGTGGCCGGCTTTAAACGCTATGCCCTCCTCTACAGACGGCAGGCATCACCATTCAGAGGTTTCCTTCCTGTTTCTCTTTACAGTATCTGTGCATACGCATAATTGAGAGCGCTTGCTTTACTTTGAGCTATAGATTTAACGTCAGGCTTTAGTAAAATTAAAACTAGAGGTGTCAAAATTAGCAAGTCAACGCACTTATTTTACTCAGGAGCAGAGCTAGCATTGGCCACCACACTCATATCTGCTTTTGTCTTTTTTTTTAATTTATTTTTTTTTTTAATTGACATTAATTGCATTTATTTAGATGCAGAACTCCTTCACAACTTCGTCAAACAGAAGACTTCTCAGGCATCTCAGCACCAGGTGCTAGTCAAATAAGCATGCTGTAGCTTGTATCTTTGAATATTAAAGTGAGAGTGTAACCACAAGCATGTCAGATTCACGATACAATCAGCAGTGGCAGCTCTTAAAGTAATAGCATCCAAATAACCGAATAACCCAGCTGCAGTGATGTCTTTTATAAAAGAAAAAAGAAGACATCAATATATTTTTGTAGCTTTAAGTATTCAACTATGTTTAATTTAGTGTTTTTAGTTGTAGATTTGCTGAAGGTCACAGGTGAATATGACATCTGTTGTAAGATGTTTATGTGAGGATTGTTTTAAGTTCACTTAAAGTAGAATTTACTTTGAAGTCTAATGTTAAAATGTATAGAGCTGTAATGTTATGAATTGCTGCCATTAGATGCCATTAAATAACATTAATAATATACCGTCTTTATGGTGTTTCTAAATTAATTTGAAGACTGAATGTGAATTTATTGCTGTATAAAACGATATTTTACAGCTTTTAACATTGGATTGAATTAATTGCTATACATTTCAGAACAATGCGTGGTATAAACTATACCTGATATTTTCTGGGTGGATTTTTATTAGTAAAAGTTCTCCGTTTATTTACCCTGATGTTATTCCAGACCTGTAGGATTTTTTTCTTCTTCTGCAGAACACAAACAATAACATGTATTTGTGCATATTATCGAAGTCATCAGAGTGTGAAATGAATAGTACTATGAAATGGATTCATGAACAGATTTATGAAATCTGAAATGTATGCCTTCATTCACTTAAATCAAAGCAAAACATTTATTAACACATCTCTACAACAGACTAAACCTGGTGGCACAAACCCCCAACGTTGGGTAGTGTTAAACTTCACATCACATGAAGGACATCATTGAGTTTTGTAACAGGTGTGTGAATTGACTTTATAGTTTGAGAGTGAATATAGACCTTAATTTCAATCTCTTCATCATGCAACGTATCATCTTGCTTCAGACGTCCTTTTTGGAAATGTAAAAGTTTTAAACTCTCGACTCTAATAATACAGATAAAATCTGCTTGAACTTTATTCGGCATGCCGCCTTTTGTGTTTGACAGAAGAAAGACTCATACAGGTTAGCAACAGGGTGAGTAAATGATAAGTTTTCATTTTTGACTGATTTAACCCTCCTCAGATGCCCCTCGAGTGCAGTGTGAGATCCCTCTACTCTTTCAATCTCTC
This sequence comes from Enteromius paludinosus, assembly GCA_032361165.1. Lineage (NCBI taxonomy): Eukaryota > Metazoa > Chordata > Actinopteri > Cypriniformes > Cyprinidae > Enteromius > Enteromius paludinosus. The sequence goes on from JAUMHQ010000063.1 coordinate 18,046,990, forward strand.
TTTTAGACACTCCTGGCCTACTTAAACACAACTGCTGTAACACAAGCTGGAGTACCTCAGGAGTTCCTGCGTGGGAAAAAACTCTGGGGCATTGTTCCGCTGCTCTGACAAGAGCGGTCAAGAGTGTTGTGAAAGATCTTATCCTCAGAGGTGTAACTGGTCTGGATTGTCACAGGTTGGGGCTGGACCTCGTTAATCGCTAGGTTTCGTTTTCTGCCAAAGAGCAAACTCCTCGCTCAATCGAAACAGGTTTAGTCTTATTGATGAATTTACAGAGCAGGCTTTGTTGGAGCTGAGTGTGTTTGTGTGTGTGTGTGTGTGGGGGGGGTTATAGTGCTTCCCTCGTTTGTCCTGGCCTGGGAGGCTTTTTTTTTGGTTCTTGGGTACAAGCTGCGTTTGTGCAAGGCCACCCTCCGAGGCTCAGGAAAAGTCTACGCCGCAGAAGCATATTTGACAGATCGCCCTTTCGGTTTTAAGGGTCTCCTCCTAATTTTCTCTCACTCCCTGAAGGCCTAATCAGTGCCCAGGTGGCAAAGTTGGGTACCCGCCCTTGGCCTCAGAACTGCAGATGTCACCCGGTAGGTTCCATGAGCTCCAGCTGTGCCGGCCAGCTGGTTTCTGCACACTATCCTTGCTTCTCCCTGGAGAGTTGACCCAAATAGGAAGCCCCAGGGAATACTAAAACACACAGCAAACAAACAACCCCAATCTGTCAAGTGCAAGTAAAGAGTGGAGGCCCGAGAATGGATCTGGACTTGTAGGTCTCGGGATGGAGTTTAAACACGGCCTTGCACGTCATTCCACACCGAGACCTATTCCTCAGCTTCACTCCGCTTATCACATACCTTAATTCTCCAGGTCCTGTGGGTGATGATAGTGCTGATTCAGGCCGGGCGGTCAGGCTTTCAGATAGTCTCAGCGTCTTAGTAGAAACCAGGGAATGTCGTTTTTCCAATGAAGAAACAGTGAAGCATTATTCTCGTGCCCAATGTACAGTCGGGACTGTTGCGACACCTTGCCAAGAACTCACACAGTGACCGACAATAGCCAAAAAAAGGTCTGTTTTTTCTTTCCCCGTCTTGTTCTAACAGGACTAGAACATCTTATCCTGCTCTGGAGCCAGTAAGTCTGCAGCAGAGCTGCTATTGTGTTAGACCACTTGCACTTAGACTTGTGTTAATGACTTTTGCTAATGGGCCGAAGCTTTGGATCCCTTGAGGTGTAACTGGAGAATAAGAGAAGGTCATACGTCTGTAAATAGTATTGGTTTTCTCCTTTGCTTATTAGCACACAACGAGCAATATCCTACAAGTTTACTACATCCCTACCAGCACTTTTCACCACGGGAGTCGATGTTGTTGATATTACAGAGGAGCTAGTTCACAAGGTACACTTTGACTGAACCTCTGATGCACGTTTGCAGTGTTTGTGCCTTGCTTGTCTATGCTTGTCTATGAGTTGACTTGAAGTAACTATACCAACCAGGATATTAGCCAGGAGTCTTTAAATAAATGTAATATTCTACTGACTATGCTGTCGGAAGTTCACACTTGGGGCAGCAGCCGTTATTTTCCCCTCATGTCTTTTTCACCGTCTAATGGGTCTATAGTTCCTGCCCTGCTCTGCCCGCAGAGCTGATGTGAGGAGGGCTGGGGGGGGTGAAACAGCCTGGCGGTACACTGCAGCAGAGATGGGCACTCTAGCTTCTGCTCTCTCTACGTCATCTTCATGAGGATCTACAGACTTGATTCCCGGTGGGGAAATAGCCTGTCTGCATCTCCCGCCCTCTCATTGTCTATCGCTCTCTCTGGCCATTCTTGATCCTAGCAGGTTCTGTCGCCCTGAGGAAGGCCTCCGAGTCTGGTGATGACTGACAGCGAGAATGCTTCTGTTCTTCTCTGCGTTCCATGTGCACTCTACTGTAGCATCTTCTTGGCAGCCTTCACCACCATCTAATCTCTGCTACATACAGTAGAAGTTCCCTTCTGTATGTTTCAGTTAGTCTGAGTGCCCCCTTTAGGAAGAAAGTGTAATTATTTTTTACTGTATATTGGTTAATTATGCTCTTTATTTATACTAAGTGTTGTTTTATTTTACATTTTGAAGTTAGAAACTTACAATAAAGATTTACTATGGAAAATGCAGAAAGAATCTCAGAATCCATTCATAAAAAAAATGATTTATGTTATGCAGAATGTCATGGAATTTGACCAATTTTGGATGAATAAATCAAAAGTAGGTCAGTACACAGTATGTGACCCTGGACCGCAAAACCAGTATTAAGTCACTGGGGGATATTTGTAGCACAAGGCAAAAATAAATGTTATGGGTCAAATTATATATATTTTTTTTATAAATTTTTTTATGCCAAAAATCATTAGGATACTAGGTAAAGATTTTGTAAATGTCATATCGTAAAATATATTAAAACTAAATTTTTGATAAGTAATATGCATTGCTAAGAACTTCATTTAGACAATTTTATTGGTGATTTTATCAGTATTTAGATTTTTTTGCACCCTCCAATTCCAAATTTTCAAATGGTTGTATCTCAGCCAAATATTGTCCTATTCAAACAAACCATACGTCAATCGAAAGCTTATTATGAACAGTGTTGGGGAAAGTTACTTTTAAAAGTAATGCACTTGATATTGCGTTACTCCCTAAAAAAAGTAACTAATTACGTTACTTAGTTACTTTTTATGGAAAGTAATGCATTACGTTACTTTTGCGTTACTTTTTAAATATGGGCCGAGCTTGAGTGTTTGCTTTTAATACAAGAAGTTCTATTTATAGCAAATGTAAAAGCACAGCAAAAGTGTCACGAATAAACCTCAGGCTGAAGAAAAAGTCAATTCACATCTGTAAATCATAATACAATCAACATACACTCCAGCAATAAAAAAACACAAAACAAAAATCAATGCATTTGTGTAATATAATTATTGCAGGTTTGTGTCATATTCAGAGTTTATTTGAATTAATTTTGATGAACACTAAATCTTTTCTTTGAGACTGAGATGAATTAATGCACGTTCACATTTAGTCCAGAACTACACTGTATTCACACTCCGCACACAATTCTCTGTATTTCTGACTCCTCCCAACATGATGTCAGGAGACTAGATGACAGTTACTCTGTTATATTACTCTAAAATTAAAAAGTAATATGTTACTTTACTAGTTACTTGGAAAAAGTAATATTGTTACGTAACTCCCAACACTGATTATAAACGAGTCTCATTGACACTCATGACTGGTTTTGTGGTTCAGTGTCACATATGGACTAGTCTCTGTGAATAATAAGCTGCAAAAATACTGTTGCAATATTAAGCCTACATGTTCTGCGTGTCAGTGTGTGAATGACGTGTGGTTTCAGTTACTGTGCACATCAATATATGGGTACACAAGCATCTCTAGAACAGCTCTGAGAGTCAATTCATTTCCTTTCAGAAAAATCTACCACAAACAAATTAAAAGTCTGTTTAACTTGAAGAAACTGTGACAGAGAGAAATAACGTCATGCAATGATAGTACTACTACTTAAACAATCAGTTATTTTAAGAAATATTTAATAGCCTACAGTATATACCAAATATAAATAGACAAGTGTTTCTGAAAAAAAATGTGAATAAATAAATAAAAGAATAATAATTCATTGCCTTATGCTTTTTTCGTTGTTAATTTTCTCTCTACACTGTACAACACCTCAGCAGTAGAGGGAATCACTGTAATTAATTAAAAAATAGACACCTTTTATTACTTTAGGGGTATTATTAAACATCAGATGAATCCAGGTACTAACATGGATCAAACTGTGGGTTGCAAAACGTATGGTTCCTGTTTTATGGGAACAGTTTCAACCCGACTGATTTCTCACCTAAGCTGTCTGTTGTTGGCAGGGATTCCTCATTCCTCTATCTGTATTTTTTCTCCTCTCTTAGAGAACTCTGTGTTCTGTCTGGAGGTGTGATTTATGTATTCTTTTATTGAATTCCTCCGTTTTGTTTGAACTGAATATGGCAACGGTGTTCAGCGTTTCTCTCGGTTTCATTGGCAGCTTTAAAACCGGACTCATGTGGTCTGCTTTGATCTTGAGACAGTCAAACACTGCAGAAGACATGGCAAAGGAATGCGATTTCTGAAACCACTTAGCACGTGCGATACTCGAAAATGAGAAGGCTCGTGATTGGTTGTTTTTTTTTTTAAATGCGTGTGCCAAAAATGTAACCGAGCTTCGCTAAACGAAGTTTCCTTTTCGTGTGAACTACTGCAAAGCTTCACAAGAAGAAAAGCGAGCTCACTGGACAGTTAGAGCTCGTTATCGCCTCTTTTCTTAGACCACTGTTAAATGCGGAGGAGGCGAGGGTTGACGGGGGAGTAATTTTATCGTTGTAATGAAGAGTGTATCTGCAATTAGCCTTTTGTCCTCTGCAGCTGAAGTTCAGGCCCTCGGATCCAAACATGCGTGACTCCCCTCATCCCATTTAGTCTGACTGAGGAGCCTGTCGTCTGACTGTCTGTGCTGGTTAAAGATCTCGCGCTCTACATTTGAGCTGTGGTCACACTAAATGCAGATTGCGGTGCATTGCATTGCTGCTCTCTGGCTTATTTGCTCTGCTCTTGGAACCTCTCATCTCGGTTGATTCTGTGGCCCCCTAATTGTGCGGGACCCTCCGGCATTTCCAGCCCTGAAGCTGTTGTTCAACCATCAAATTGTATTTAGTACAATGGAAATAAATCTGTCCCTGAGGAAAGTTGAGCACTTTACGCTAATGTTTGAGGCGTTGTTGCTGCTGTCCTTCGAGTCTTTCACTAGTCACATTAGCTTAATATATATATATATACAGTTTCAGGGTTTATTTTAACGGCATGATGAATGTGATTTTGAAATTCTCTGGTATGTAGTAGAAGCTTTTTTTTTTGCAGAAACAGGTTAAAAACACCAGAAAGACAAGGGCAACAGCGCCCCCCTGTGACCCAAAAACACTTCTCACCCTAGCTCTGTCTTTTCTAGTGTCTAGTGGTACAGAAGCATCAAAAACTACTTTATATGAAGTGTCTTTTTATTGATTCAAATATTGGATAACATACTGTATTCGACCTAACCCTAACTGCAACATTTTCCTTGCTATTAGTTAGTAAGGTTGCTGTTTTGGGTAGGGTCAGGGATATAAAATACTGTCTTGCATAATGGTCACAGGCATTATAATTGATCCAACAGCTTGCTATTAGATTGTTTTGAGCATTTTTGTGTGTTTTAATTTGTGCAATAGATTTTTAAATAATAGAAAAGACAATAGAAGAATCTAGTGGAATGCACTACTACATTAGTTAATTTTTCCTCCTGTTTTTTTTTTACTTGCATACTGATTCAAGAAGACCTAAAATGGCAGTACTTTCAAGACATCTCAGACATGTTTCTTGGAAATGAGAGAGCAGACTCCGACTGACCTTAAAAAGTTCAAGGCTCACTTTTCGTCTGTGCTTTCTCTCTCTTTTCTCAGTGGGCTGATCTGCTCGCTTTAGTGTTTGACGATAGCTTCAGAAAGATGCTGAGCGCTTCTCTGCTTCTCTTCAGTCTGTGCTGAACTCAGCTGGATGGGATTTATACTGTATGCTTCACAGCTCGCTTGCTGAATCTGAGCTTTCCTAAAAAAAACTAAAAGTGTATAGACTTGACTCAGTATGACTCTATCGAAAATAACCCCCAAATCACTGCATTGTGTGTGTGATAGCTATACATTAAAAGTATGTACCTTTTATGCTACATTGATGTTTTTGTGTCATTTTAGACATTTTTTTGTGTCCTTTTTGAAGACTTCATTGAATACTCATGTCATTGAGACCTGTGAGAGGATATTTTATGTTTACTATGGCAAGTGACTCTGTGTATTAACAAGAATTCACTCATTTTTGGTTGAAAGTGATATGCACTTTTGACTGATTCTTTACAAAAACATTTTTTGCACCGGTTAAAAAGATAATTCACCCGAAAAAGAACATTCTGGCTTCGTAGCACTGCCTTGTCTGCATAACACAAAGACATTTGGCATCAGAACAATATCGGACCCAATTAACTTACATTGTTTTTGGAGACATTTTCAGAATATCTTCTCTTGCTTTCTACAGCCAAAAGAATCGGAATGAAATGAGGGTGATTAAACGATGACAGAATTTTCATTTTCGAATGATCCCTTTAAACTGTGTGAACGGTTATTCTAGCTGGTTCTTGTGAAGATTGAGACACACAAAAAAAGTGTGCATTTGCAAGTAAATTAACCATCACTTTTATTTGCATGCAGTCATGAGCAAAAGTGAAATCGAAAGTTAGACTATTTATCGTTTGGATTTATTTTCCTCATTGCATACAATTCAAATGGTGTGAAGAATCAGCAACGTATCCTCTGTGAACACCAGGAGGCTGTCAGGGTTAAAGAAACATGCTGCATAATGTCCGGTGCGGCTGGCCACTGTTTTTATTGGGCTGCTTTTTCATTTTTCCTCCATGAAGCGTCTTTCTTCTGCTCTTGCTCTGCGGATCTTCTTAGTGATGATGCAAAGTTCAGCTCAAAGGAGGGAATTTCTATATTTTGCTTCTCTGGTTGTAAACACGATTGGCTGTTATTACTTTGAAATGACCGTCTCCTTCACTCCTGTCTGATTTCAGTTCCTGTCTGTGTTCGGCCTGGCGTTTGTACCGAGAGACTCTTATTTTTCCTCTTCCACTTTTACGAGGGACATTTATAGCTGAGGTCATATTGTTCTCATGCAGGCGACACGTCACCTGATGTGTTTAACATAGCTGTTAGGTGATGTTTTTGTGGAGTTCAGCGGCAGGTGGAAGTTTTGAGACTCTTGGTATTGACGGGATTGAAACGGGATCACATCTAAATGCTACTGGCAGTGTATGCATGGATAATATGTCTGTGATGTTGTGGAATATCGCTTAAACAACGGTAGAAATGCACCATTGTTGTTTGGTCTGTGTTATGCTGGTATTTGGTGTTAAATTCTTCATTTCTGTTTTCTTTCTTGTGTTTATGCAGGCTCTGTGATCAAGCATTAGAGCTGCTCTGAGGGCCAGTGGAAACCCAGGTGTGTATCTTCTGATTTCCTCTTGTCTCGTCCCGATATTTGTTGCGTTAACGGTTAAATTACATTCAAGGTACATATTTGATCAAGTCTTGCTTTCCAATCAAACCCATTATAGTGTGAAACAGTGTTTTAGTGCAATTTAAAAAAAAAAAAACATTTTTCAAATGTAATGTATTTCTACTGGTGCTGGAGAAATATTTATTTAATATGGAATGTGATGCTTTTAAGCGACATTATAAATGTCTTTACTGTCACTTTTGATCAATTTAATACATCCTTCCTAAATAATTTCTGATTTATTTTTCTTTGTTTGTTAAAAAAAGCCTTACTGAGTCATTAATGTTCAGTATTGATCACATCAATGAATTCAGTCCTATCAGTGTAGATCAGGTACATTTTGCTGGTGTGTTTGTATTCCCAGCCATTGGATGCTTGATAGTCTTTGGGGTAATGCTGTAGTTCCACTATATTCCGTTAGATGGTGCTGGAGAGCTACACTTATCCTGCTCTGACCCCAGTGATTCATTCACACATTTTTTCATGTCTTTCTCTCTTTCTGTCTGGAAAACTAGCTTTAATTTTGTATTTGTATTTTTTTTTTCCAAAACACCACGTTTTGGGAACTTTATTATCATTTGTTTATGAACACTTTTAAATGATAGGCCTTTTGATATTAATTGGAAATTTGTTTTATTTATTTATTTTTTCTAATTTGTATCACTTCCCAGTAAAAATAACAATAGATAAAATAATATATGTGACCCTGGATCACAAAACCATTCATAAGTGTCAATTTTTCAGAAATGAAAAAAAAAAACTGAACAAATTATCTTTACATTACTGTATGGTTTGTTGGGATAGTACAATATTTGTTTGAGATGCAACATTTAAATACCTGGAATCTGCAAAAGAGTGCAAAGAAATCTAAATTCTGAGAAAATCACCTTTAAAGTTGTCCATATGAAGTGTTTGGCTATGCATGTTACTAACTAAAAATTACGTTTTAATATATTTACAGTAGGAAATTAACAAAATATCTTCCTTGAACATGCTCTTTACTTTAATTTTGACCCAACACAATGTTTTTCTGGCTATTGTTACAAAAATGAATACCCCAGCAACTTAAGACTGTGGTCTAGGGTCACATACAGACAAGAAGTTAGGCTGTCATTTTCTAGGCTCCTGAGAATCTTGAGGCTGGGCCGTTTTTGGATATACAGTCTGAAATATCTATGGTTGTGTTTGTGAACTAAAATCGTAATAATTGCTATTATTTGTTGTGACGGAGTGTGTGTGGATCGTTGGTGGTTTTCTGTCCAGTAGTAGTACTGGGTGAGTTGCAATGGTTTGTGTTGGCCTCATGATGGCGATAGAGGTTTTTCCAGATTACAGACTGAACCTGAACATGAGCTGATACAGAGCCAGTGAGCAGATCCAGACTGCTTAATCATTCAGTATTTCATTAACTGCACTAAACAGCGATTGCATTTAATATTCTAGAGATCATGCTGAGTGTAAACCTGAATTTATAAGAACCTTTTTAGCCGCTAGCTTTGGAAATATTGGATTTTTTTTTTCTTCATTTTCATTGATTTTCCTGTAGCCCAACATCAAATACTGGATCTGAGCTTCTTCAGAAGTCGCATGGATGAGTGTTTTCTATGAAGTAGTAGACATATGGAAAAAAAATCCCAGCTTAAATGCAGCTGAAAGTGAGCAGGAATATATCACTGATGTTCAAACCTACTACTTATATATTTAAATATCTATCAAAAATAAAAAAAAGCCTTTTAGACTGTACTTTCTACATCTACATATTAATATTTTAGTTTGTAACAATATTTTATTAATTTGTGTGTTTTTTTTTATATACATTCACAATCACTTACACACACAAACAAACACACACATATGTGTGTATATATATATATATATATATATATATATATGCATACACTGCTCAAAAAATTAAAGGGAACACTTAAACAACACAATGTAACACCAAGTCAATCACACTTCTGTGAAATCAAACTGCCCATGTAGGAAGCAACACCGATTGACAATCAATTTCACCTGCTGTTGTGTGAATGGAAAAGACAACAGGTGGAAATTATAGACAATTAGCAAGACTTCCCCAATAAAGGAGTGGTTCTGCAGGTGATGACCACAGAGCACTTCTCAGTTCCTGTGCTTTCTGGCTGATGTTTTGGTCACTTTTGAATGCTGGCAGTGCTTTCACTCTAGTGATAGCATGAGACGGAGTCTACAACCCACACAAGTGGCTCAGGTAGTGATGACAGGATGGCACATCAATGCGAGCTGTGCCAAGAAAGTTTACTGTGTCTGTCAGTGTAGTGTCCAGAGTATGGAGGCGCTACCAGGAGACAGGCCAGTACATCAGGAGACATGGAGGAGGCCGTAGGAGGGCAACAACCCAGCGGCAGGACCGCTACCTCCGCCTTTGTGCAAGGAGGAACAGGAGGAGCACTGCCAGAGCCCTGCAAAAGGACCTCCAGCAGGCCACAAATGTGCATGTGTCTGCTCAAACT
>JAUMHQ010000063.1:18073680-18087721 GCA_032361165.1 Enteromius paludinosus
TTTAAAATATATTCACACAGAAAACAGTTATTTTAAATTGAAATAATATTTCACAATATTACAGTTTTTTTCTGGATGTTTAATCTAATAAATGCAGCCTTGATGACCATAAGAAACATCTTTAAAAGCCATTAAATATTTTACGGTTCTAAAACTTTGATCGGTAGTGTATATCTTAATTGTTATTTTTATTTTTGTTTTTTACTTTATTTTTTTGTGTCCTTGTTACTTGTACTGTAATAACAACAACCATAAAAAAAATGTGTAATTATATGCAACTATCCCTTAACCAAACCCTATTTGGAACACTATGGTACATGACATTAATTAATATTACTTTAATTATTACTTTATAAATTAAGGATGCACCGAATGTTCGGCAACCGAAATTATTATTTTACTTATTTTAATAAGTAAAAAGGTTTAACTTCTTAAGGAAGTTAAACTTCACAATTAAATTGCTTACAAATGAGGAGTAAAAATTTATGGAATTAATATAGATAGATCCTGTAGATAGATAATAAGTAATATTAATAACAGTATAATATAAACTGAAGAGTACACTGTAGTTATTCAAATGCAATGTCTATAAAATGAGATAGAAATGTTTAAAAATAATAAAGACTGTCATTAATTTGTAATTTTCTATTAAAAAAAAAATCTGATTCTCAGTTTGTTTCCTGAACCAATAGGTAACAGTCTGCTACGCAAACTTTAAATAGTCAATTATTATAAATTTAGTTGATCAGCTTTGTAATTACTGTATGTTGCTGCTTTATATTCCACCTTTTGCAGATAACAAAAGTGATGTATGCCATGATGGAGAAAATATTGACTTTTTGTGCGGTGCATGTCTGGGGCAGTAATGGAAGCGGATGCTCCTCTGTTCTGGGAAGGGCTCTTATTTCTTCATGGCTGTTTGAGGCAGTGGAGCGATCCATCTGTGTTAGGCCACACACAGGGGCTGCTGTGATGGTTTGGGCTCTGTGCTGAACTTTTGCACGTCTCATATCCCTCTCCATTTGCACAGCCCATCCATCTATGTCCACTCTCCCTCTCTCTTCTTGTCTTCTACTCACACATGATTACTTTTCCTGCAGAGAGCCCTTTGACCTCCGGTGGAGACACCTCACAGGAGGGCTGAAGGGACACGTTTGCAGCCTTGAAAATACAATTACCTACTAACTGAGAGTAGCTTTTACTAAACATTTGTAGTTGTTATGCTTACAGGCTGGTGTTGTATTGGCCGTTGCTCATCCAAAGTTTCAGTTAAACTTTATTTTAAGGTGTCCTTGTCACAGAGTTGTTACACATTTAATTACTAAGTAATATTAATTAACTACTGTGCATGTATTTACTGTGAGATTAGGGTTACATGCCTGTAATAATTGCATAATTAAGTGTTATTATAATAGTATGTATGCGTAATATATACGTAAAAAATAAAGTGTGAACCAAGTGTCTGTCTTCTGCTGAACACAAGATATTTTTAAGAATGTTGGTCACCAAACAGTTGACGGTACCCATTGACTTCCATAGGATTTTTATTCCATACTATGGATGTCAGTGGCTGCCATCAACTGTTTGGTTGCTAAAATTCAGTTTGATCCGTTATATACAGGCTAACCTTTTTCTGTGGTTGATTGAGTTCAGTTGAGTTTTTCACTTTACACTTGAAAATTTCACAATTAATTACAAAGAAATGCCAAGCAATGGAGAATTAAATATGATATTTGTTTAGTTGATTAGTTTTGGTTTTCCTTGGTCAAACATCTCCAGTAGTCTCTGTTTTATGTACAAAATGTATGTTTGCACGCATGTCTTCTTCTTTGCAGCTATTTGCGTAATGATGTGTGATTGTGTTGTCTTTTTTTGTATAAACGCATACCGTCTCATTTCAAGATGCACCCAGAAAAGAATCCAAGGCTGGCAAAATCTATAATACTGTTTTATTTCTTGCCCTGGATGCGTTTGTGCTTCCTTTAGGAAACTCAAATCTAGTTTTATTTTCAATCCCAAACCTTTTCTATTACCGCATGAAAGCAAGAAAACGTTAAGCACGGAGGACCTTGGCATAACTATTTTCTTTGTCCCACTGTGTTTATTGATAGCTAGATGAGGTCGCACAGTATCAAGGCCACTGGATACAATTAGCAAAATACAAGCTCAAGGCCGCTGGGGTCCTCTAAATCATCTCCTCTTTTTTTTTTTTTAGAAATGTTCAGAAGCAGGCACTTTTCTTTTGGGTTCCTCTTAATTATTTTATGTAAATAGCTTTATTAATGACCATTTTCGTATATATTTCGTATATATTTTTGTTTCTAGTTGCAGTAGCAGGCTTCCATACATTAGAGACAAATATTCTGCATACTACTGTAATTCCATCAGCAATATTATGCAGCGTTTAGCCGATGTGCTCAGGATCTCTCCGTTTTCCGTTTGCTGTCCGCTATAATCCTGTTAGTACTGTGGCGTTGAGCTCTTCTGTTTTTCCCCTGGAGTTTCTCTCTCTATTGTAAGCCGTACCTTTGGAGGAATCCCGTGAAATCTTCTTGAAAACCTCAGTAGCACGAGTTGCGTTTTATTGCATCACATTTATGTAGACAAGCGTCATACATGGGAGACTTCTTTATTATGTCTGTTTTCTTTCTTGAGACATTAAGATTCCAACTTACTTGCGCTGACGTGTGGATAAAAGTCTGGCAACTTTTGTTTCTTTATTTATTTTTCAACTCCATTTCTGCCCCTAGTGTAAAAGTCTCCTTGTAAGTTTGGTTGTTATGAAGCTGCTAAAGCAATGGGGCATAAATCCTTAGCTCAGCACTGTCTGAGCCAGCGTTCGGCCGCATCGGGCTGTATTTCTCAGCCTAAATGGAGCGGAGGTCACAAATGAGGGAGGATCGGAGAAGAAAAGGATCCTGAAGCATCTGTTAAAGCCTGTGAGGTGGATTGATAGGAGAGGTGGGCTGTCATCTGTCCCAGTGTGGCGGTCACTCGACCTTGGAATGATGGACTCTGGGAGAGCAGCCATTTATTGGCCCTCCTCCAGTGCCTGGTCTTTCATAGCTACACATGCGGGTGATTTATAACAGAGCACACATTCGGGGTGGTTCTGTAGGGCTTTGCCACTACATACAGTGCGTGCTTGTGCTTTATGTTTTAAACTGCGGTGCTCTGTGAGTCTGTATGCAGTTTCATCAGTTATGTTGTGACGCGTCTTTACTTCATTAAAGACATCTGTAGTTTGAACAACAATGTTTTTTTTGTAACTTTCCGGTGAAAAGATTTTTGATTTAGTGGTTGCTGCTGATTCTCTTCTTTTTTTTTATCAGGCTCACTCTAAATGAAAAACTATGGGACAGAGAGCCTTCTCTCGTGCTGCTCCGAGGTTATGGAAAGCACTTCCGTTGAGTGTTCGAAGTGCCCCTACACTTAGTATCTTTAAGAAAGTGTTGATCTTTGTAAAATTGCTTACCATGATTAGCTGTTCATTTGGTGTTTTAACTTGATTTATTCTTCCATTTAACATTGTAATATTGCATTTTGTACTTTTTTATTGTTCTAACTAAGAAGAATTGTCAGTATGACGTACAGTAATTTAGGTTTATCTGGCTAAACTATAATTAAAACAATATGTGTGTGTGTTGGGAGGGGGGGTTTGCATGGGAGTGTGTTGTCCCACGACTGACAAAAATGGCAATAACAGTGTTCGCGCGAGCAGGTGAGAGAAGATCGAGCGCAGGGATGATCGCGTGATGAATCGGGAGGGTTTGAAATGAGCTTGCGGGCCCCGTTTCTTCGCATGTACATCTGTTTTCCTCTCGTGGAAATGATTTACCGCGTTCGCCAGCATCAGTGGTGCGCTCGCTTATTAATGGCATAGATTTGCCGCCAATCCCGCCATAGATTAAGTGTGTTTTTCGCGAGCTGGTTGCTGATGCGGTGCTGGGGCGGAGGATCGCGATGCCGGCTCAGCATCGTGATGTCTATCGACCCAACCCTATAGTGTACATTTATAAGGTATTATTTTAAAATGTTATACTATATAAAAAAAATACTTATATATATATATACACTTTTTATTGCTATATGAGTTAAAAAAATATTTTTATATAATTTAAATAGAATGAATAGAAATAAATGTATAGTTTTATTTCATACTTTATTTTTTTCTATGCAAATCTAAAAATATTTGTATAAAAAGTAGAATTTAAATAGTTAACACAATATCATGTATCAATTATAAATGACTCTTAACATATAATATTAATACAAATATAAATTATACAGAAGTGTTCTATGATTTTAATTTTTTTTTATATATTTGCTACATAGATGTAAAAAAAAAATATATATATATATATATATTAGCATTTGTATAGTGTATATTTTGCAGAAATATATTATTGAGACAAAGTATAGACATGAACTAGTTTAAATAAACTACATTGTGAAATGCCGATATTGTGATTATTAAATCACTTACATTATGATCAAATTGCCAGCTCATTTTGGGTGAGGGATTGTGTGTAAAAGGTTTTATGGTAAGTCTGATTTCTGTATGTGTTTGCATACTTTTGTGTACACATGGCAGGATTGAAGATGGTGATCTTCACCGTCTCCTGCTCCTTCAGCTTTTCACGTCTCCTCCGCAGAAAGCAATCTCACATAAAACTATCATATAAAAAATTCATCCCGCGCTCTTTCTCCTTGCCGGCCATTCTTTCAACTCTAGTGCAGTGTGATGAACAGCCAGCTGTCAGTTATTAAATCCGCTAACACAGTAAAAGAGTTTCTTCTCTCAGCTCGAGCTCCAGCCTTCTCAAAAAACCATCATCGCTTGGAAAACCTTGATGTTGCAGTAACACACTGAAATTCAAAAGATAGAGAATATTCATAACCATTGTCTGAAACACGAAGTGTGTTAGATGCTTTTGTACGAAGAAAACTAGTTTCAGCTTCCTAGGCACCGCAATGTGTCCAAGAATATAGACAGAGCTTTAGACGTAACCAAGGTCATTTTAAATCAACACCATACTTAGTTCTCAGTAGAAATTGGTGAAAGAAGGTGAAAACAATAAAACTTATTTTTTTCCACTTTAAGTTTTCTGTAATTTATTGAAAATGTAACTGTGACATTAGGACCTACTCATTAGAGTTATAGAGACCATTTGAGTAGCCCTTAGTCGTGCTGTGGAATTTGTCTTTTTAGGGGGTGGCCCTCGGTTGTGGGTCAAGGTTTGTTGTTTTTTGTATTGTTTTTAGTTTAGTTTAGTTTAGTTCATATTTCATAGTTCATATTTAATGACCGCATTGCTTTTTTCTCAGTAGAAATGAAATCATGAGGTGAAAAGACAAAAAATACTTTCAAAAGCAAAATTTTTTTTTTTTTTTGTTTCTGTATCTGTTATCTAAACTCTTAAAGAGGTTATTTTGGTTGAACGTCCTTTTTTTAGCTGGTAAGCAGAGTGTCTTGTGCGGGAAGTGAGGTCATTGGTGTGTGGTTGTGCTGAAGCCCTGTCCGTGGTGCTGAAGTCTCTGGTCTGTTGGAAGCAGTGCGTTCCATCAGCTGCTGCTGACACATGTTGGGCTCTAGGCCACCGTGCCCCCCGGCGCTCTATTAGAGCACAGTAATTGGCGTTCAGGCAGGCGGAGAGCAGGAACTCATATCAGCAGCAGTATTATTAAATTTATTTGGAGAGCTGAATTTATTTGTCCTGAGGGCTTGTGTTTGACTCACACTGACAGAGAACCATACACTTTCATACAGTACATGCAGCATGCTGAAAAGTAACTAATGTGGTTAAGATTTAGAGGCACTTGTTTATGAATTTTAAGTGTATTGGTTTTTTGACCGTATCCCTCATTCCTTCCTCGAGAATTCGGTATACATAAATTAGCTTGTCAAGTAGAGAATTAGAAATTAGAATGTCCTAGTTGGCCTTTCCATAAAGCTAGTGTGGAAAGGTAATTACAAAGGTATAAAGGTTAATTTGTACCCTTATGGGCCAAAATGACAAAAAAATTAAAAATTAAAAATCCATAAAAGTAGCTCATACAATGTTCTTTTATATTTACCATCCGTAGTATTGACACACGGTTCTTGTAGTCCACATAACTTTTTTGTGTTCCTTATTAACAGATACTATTAACAGTAAAAAAAAAAATTAATAATGTATTTATATTATTTGTTACAGATTTCCTTTTCAAGAATGACTGTGTGTGTGTATATATATATATATATATATATATATATACACACACACACACACATACTGTACATAACAAAAAAAAGTACACTTTAAACATTTACACATACAGTTGAAGTAATAAAATACATTTTATAATACTACTATATAACCTGATCATGTTATCTGTTTATATATATATATAGATACATATTTTATAGTATTATGTGCTTTATTATTTAATAAATTATTTATGCTATTTTTCAGGTTACAATAGAAGTGTATAGAAAGACTACTGTTGCTTGGTGATCCAAATGGAAAACACTACTCCAGTGCAATATCACTTCACTGTGCCTTTTATGGCAGAGCTCTGTTTTGTTTTTGTTTTTTTGATAAAGTCGTCCTGTTACCCCATCCGACTTTTGAAAGTCTGGAAATCACCGTGTACTCGTGAATTAGTCACAACCCAAGTGTCAAGTTCAGTGGAAATGGATGTGATTTAATGTGCACGCGGGACCATCTCTCTCTGTAGCAGCATGACTCATGACAGCCGCAGTTAAAGTTAAAGTCATGATAGAATGTTCTCAGGTGTTCGGGCCAAAGTGCCCTGGGCGTGTTACCTTTCATCTGTCTGTCAATACCCGCCACAGGCCACTTTGCCGAAATTACATAGTGGGCTCTGAAGTGGCAGATCGTGGTGAATGCCCTCAGCCTCCTCTCGCTGTTATGTTGACACTGTATGGATGTCTGTGTCCTGTAAGCCACTCACACCGAGATCTGAACTCTTGCAGATCCGTCTACATTTGAATCTGAGCTCGCTGATGGCATTAAAGACTCTCAGGTTGAATAGCCCTCTCTCTCTTCTCTTCCTCTTTCATTAAGAGCCGCCCATGGTTCGTCAAACATGCTTTCATTTCGAAACGCACATCAGTCTGCTCTAAATCGCATCTTTGAAAGATAAGACCTGAGAGCGGGGAATGCTATTGGCAATTACAATGCCAAACATGCCCCTAAATCACCTCTTTATGCGTGTTTCCTCTGAAGCTATGTGCAAACCAGAAAATATCACCTGTGCAAGTTTGATTTCACCTCTTCCTTGAGGCTTGTGTGATGCTTATATGAACAGTGTTATTAAAACTTCACGTTTTAATGAAGAAATAACGTGAAATGTAATCATTAAAAATAATGGCGCAGGGACAAAGACAGCAGTTTCTGTTCAGTAGGCACAGTTCATAAAAATCATAATTTACCTACCTCCATTCAAAAGTGTTATTTTTGTGTTGGGTATAGACTGAAGTTTTAAAATCAGTATTCACTAAAAATTTTAACCTTTCATAATACCATTGGTCCTCATATATTTGTATGCATTTTTGCAGTTCATGCATTCCATGCATGAAAGTTGAAGCCATGAACTGATCAGATTTACACATTGAATGTACTGCAAGTCATTTTGAATGAGTTGAATACTGCATGCTAGTTCAATAATACAAGAAGGTGAATCATTTTTTCCCAGGTTTTATGAGAATAATGACCTAATTTTGGTCCATTCCACACATCTAGCTATTGAATGGCTTATGAACCATTGTGTATGAATGTTGTTGTATGTAATAAATAAATAAATATGCTTTTTAAATACATTTCTATTTTTATTACAAAAAATAACCACACGCCGTTTTAAAGCAACATGAGGATTAATAAATTATGACAGAATTTCAAATAAATGACATAGTTGAACTCAGTTTGTTGTCTTTACTAATCCCTTTGGTTAATGTGTAGTAGGTGTACTGTAGATGGCAATTAGAGCTTTATTTTTCACGTTTTACAGTCTCATAGCCAGACATAGAGAGAGATGTATTGAAGATCTCCTCCACACAGCCGTCCGAGATGAATGAAAAACAAATCAGAGAGTGCATGTACATTTCCCAGATAACTGTATTTCACAGTCCTGCACTTTTGCATCAGCCAGATGAGCAGAGGTTTGATATTTTTTCATATTGCTGTTTCTGTTATTGCTGAAGCACTTGCTCTTAGTGTCCTGAAATGATGCGCTCTGAGAAATTCATGCTGGGAGTTTAAAAGCCATGAGCTGGCTTCGGGATCCTCTGAAACAGCAGATGCTGGTCTCTGTTTGTGTGTTTGACTGGTAACATTAATGAACTGTTGTGTGTCCAGCTGCTAGTTAAACTGTCTCTGGACTGTGTGTGCTCAGAGATGGAGGGACATGACACAGCTGTGCAAACACGAAATCCTGTAATCTTCTCTCTCGGCCCTCAAAGCCCACAGAAACAAGCCAAATATGACATGGCTTGAGTTTCAGTGTCAACACCTTTCTTGTGGTTACTTTGCAGTCTGTGACTCTGGTCCAATACCTAGTGAACTGCCTTCTAAGGTAGCATCCCAACAGAGGTGATTCTGGCACAAATGAGATTTGGTTCCCTGTCGACACATCACTTGTACTGCGTCTGCTAAGACGCTATGGGAAAAACTCTTTTTTTTTTTTTTTTTTTTCTGTAACTGAAGCCTATTTAACACGCAGTGAAATTGCACAGCCGTTGGTTGTGCAGTGGTAATTTTTTAAACCAATCGGCTGGCCGCCATGCTGTGGCAACCAATGGCTGGCTCCTGCCGAAGCTCGCCTGAGGGGGGCGAGGCCTTCTATATATAGTGGCTGAACCACCACAGGACTTCAGATTTCTTCTTCCTCTGACTCAAGCCTTACGCTGTTGAATGCTCCACTGCAGCTGGACAATTCCCCTGCAGCCATCCGGCGTCTAAAAGAGTAAATTTCTACGAAAAGCTTGAAGATGCCCTTGCAGCTGGATAGTTTCCCTGCCGGCATCTGGCGAGAAAGAAAGTTAAGACGGGTAAGATCTAAAACTCTTCTTACCGCGAGAATGTTCGGCAAAGCAGATGTAGATCTTTTTGCTTCAGACAGCAACACTCGTTGCCCAGCTTATTTTACAAGGTAGATGGACACACTGACCCAGGACTGGCCCAGCCTTCCCCTCTGTGCCTTTCCCCTGACCAGGCTGCTTCCTCAGGTTATCAGCCGGATCAGGGCAGAAGGTCACAAAGTCCTCCTGGTCACCCCCCTATGGTGGAATCAGCCGTGGATTGCAGACCTGCACTCAATGCTGACAGCAGCCCCGTGGCCTATTCCTCTGAGACAGGACCTCCTCTCTCAGGTGGAAGGCTCAATCTGGCACCCACAGCCCTGTCTGTGGGCCCTACATGTTTGGCAGCTTGACGGGAGCCTGTCTGCCACCTCAAGCGCATACTAAACACCATATTGCATGCTAGAGCCCCGTCTACGAGACACGCTTGTGCTGTAAAATGGTCAGTTTTTTTCAAGGTGTGCGCAGAGCACAACGAAAACCCCTCCTCACGTCAGGTATCTGTGATACTGTCTTTTCTACAACACCTGCTGGATAAGGGACGTTCCTCATCCACCATTAAGGCTTACGTGGCAGCCATAGCAGCCCACCACGACCTTATAGCAGCTCAGACTGTGGGCAAGGATACTCCTATTATCCGTTTCTAGGTGGTTCAGGCCCTTCCGCCCTCGCACTATCCCTATGTGGGACCTGCTCACTGTGCTAGAAGCTCTCAGAGAGGCGCCCTTTGAACCCCTGCAAACAGCTACCGTGAAAGCGCTGGCGATGAAAACTGTTCTGCTCCTGGCTTTGGCATCAGTCAAGCGAAAAGGTGACCTGCAAGCGCTTTCTGTGAGGCCTTCCTGCCTGGAATTTGAGCCAAATGACTCTAATGTCATCCTGAAACCAAGGCTCGGTTATATACCGAAGGTGCTCTCCACTCCATTCAGAGCGCAGGTGGTATCTTGTTCGGTGCTACCTCCGAACGATGGCCATGACTTTAACCCTCTCTGCCCCGTCAAGTCAAGTCAAGTCACTTTTATTTATATAGTGCTTTTAACAATACAGATTGTAGCAAAGCACTGGGGCAGGGCACTAAGAGCCTACATTAAGTGGTCGGCCTTTAGGTGGTCTGACCAGCTCTTTATCTGCTTCTGTGTCCACTCCTAAGGGCTACCGATCTCGAAGCAAAGGCTTTGTAAATGGGTTTAGACACTATTTTGCTACATTTTTATTGATGAGGAGTGGTGTCACATGGGCCCTTTTGGGCTCATTGAAGACCAGTCATGCTGCTGCATTCTGAATCATTTGTAAAGGTTTGATTGTACACGAGGGAAGACCGGCTAGAAGTGCATTGCAGTAGTCCAGCCTGGAGATGACCAGGGCCTGGGTAAGAAGTTGTGTGGCCTGCTCTGTAAGAAAAGGCTTGATATTTCTGATGTTGTGTAGGGCAAACCTGCAAGATCAGGTAGTTTTAGCAATATGGTCTTTGAAAGAGAGGCGGTCATCGAAGATGCTAGCTTACTCCTCTATGTGCCAGGACTACCCCATAGAAGTAAACACTCATTCAGCTAGGGGCATTGCCTCACCATGGGTGTGGTCTAGCGGAATCTCCCTGTCAGAGATTTGTGAGGTGGCCGGCTGGTCCTCGAGTCCACATTTGTCAGGTTTTATAACTAGGACATCCCCGCATTACATGCCAGGGTCCTCTCTGCCTAAAGGGTTAAATTTTCTAGCTCGCAGTGTTCGGCTGCCAGGCGCCCGACCACGAACTCAGCCTCTCAAGCTGTTAAAATATACTCGGCTCCCCCCGAGACCGATGAAGCGATCTGGCTGAGATCTCGGGCTCGCGAGCCCTTCTCTATGTAAATACTTGATCACCGTGTTTGGCTGCCAGCCGCCCAAGCCGCGAGCTTAGGCTTATGAGCCTTATTCTTGTAAAGCACTCTGATTGTGCTTGGCGAGCTCAGGCTTACATGCCTTAATGCTAAGGACGATATGAATACATTATGCGGGGCATTATTTCTCTGCATGCTTATGTGACTGTACGCCCCAACTTTTGCCTGGGCTCGCTGTCATTGGCTATCGTTCTTCGCTTACAGCGTGGCGTGTTGATACTGTTCCCATAGCGTCTTAGCAGACACAGTACGAGTGAGGTGTCGACTGGGAACGAATAGGTTACTTCCGTAACCCAGGTTCCCTGAGACACGGGAACGAGTACTGCGCTTCATGACACGCTGTAAGTGCCCGTCACTTCAGTCGAAGTAACCTGAAGTCCTGTGGCGGTTCAGCCGCTATATATAGACGTCCCCAACCTCCTCAGGCGAGCTTTGGCAAGAGCCAGCCATTGGTTACCACAGCATGGAGGCCAGCCCATTGGTTTAAAAAATTACCACTGCACAACCAATGGCTGTGCAGTTTCACTGCGTGTTACTGTAAATAGGCTTCAGTTAGGGGGAAAACAAGGAGTTGTTCCCATAGCGTCTTAGCAGATGCAGTGCTCGTTCCCGTGTCTCAGGGAACCTGGGTTACGGAAGTAACCTATTCGTTTCTTTCTTTATAGTTACACTTTAGTTTGTGGATTACAACTTTTACTTTAATGAATGCTAAATTACTACTTATTAAAAGTTAGTAAGGTAGTTGTTCAGGTTAGGTATACGAAGGGATCTAAAATATGGTCATGCATAAGAAATACTAATAAATAGCTAATATGCTTATTATATGCATGCAAATAAGCAACTGCACTCTCAGAAAAAAAGGTCCAAAAGCGGTCACTGAGGCGGTACCTTTTCATAAGGCACATGTTTGTATTTAAAGGGTTCATTTGGGCACCTTAAAGGTACATATTAGTACTTAAAGGCCCGGTTTCACAAACAGGGCTTAGCTTAAGCCAGGACTAGGCATTAGTTAAATTAAGATATTTGAGCAACTTTTACAAAAATGCCTTATAAGAAAATATTGCAGGTGTGCATCTTAACACAGAACAATGACACTGACATGTTTTAAGATATGTCAGAGCAAGATATCTTCCTCTGAGACAGCTCGAACATGCAATTTAGTCTGGGACTAGCTTAAGCCTTGTCTGTGAAACTGGGGGAAAGGGAACTAAAGTGTCTGATTTATGTATTCTGAAATATATTTCTATTTTATATAATGTTTTATTTTTATATAAATAAATATAAAAAATATATATAAATATGATCTATACATATAATATGTAAAACAGTACTGTATATTTAAAATAATATCATGTTTTGGACACACTACTGTGGAAGCTTTTGCTACTGCTATGCAATTATATAATACATTTTATAAAACGTTTTTTATTTCACACTTTTTTCTTGCAGTTGCCATTTTTATTACTTAGGTTTCAAGGTAATAAAAAAGTAAGTTTACAGAACAGTCTACATGCAAACTATAAACTACAATTTGTGAGAAATGTATTATTATTATTAATTTTATTATTTTGTGATAAAAAAAAGTCATGTGAAACATGCACTTAAAAATGTGAAAAAAATTCTAAATTACTGTATGAGGGGGATAAGTCTTATTGCATTTTTATTTTTTTATTTCATGATGGAAATGGGCTTTTATTCACTGCACACATTTACTCCAGCCCAGAACTTTTTATTAAAAACCATTACATTTAGAACGATAGATCATATTGTATTAAAACATTTATTCATATCATTTTTATTTACTACATTTTTTATACATATTTTTAAAGTTTTATTTTGATGGTTAGCTTCAAACTTTTTGGTGTATGATCAGTCCCAGCATCAGTCACTTCCTCTCTATGCTTGAGTGGAGTGAACCGAGGCAATGACCTTCATGCCCTCCAGTCACCTGTGCTTTATGCAGATGACACATCCAGCCATCTCCCAAAAACACCGTCACCGCACCCTTATGCGCTTTTGTGTCTACCACTTGTAGATTGAAGCTGATCTCAACGCTGTTTATGGATTCACGGGCAACAGCAGAGGAAGCTAAATCAAAAGCGACAGACCCAAAACGAGCCCCAGTCTCAGAGTCACTCATTACAGCGTAGACCATTAGCAGACCAGCAAGAGCAGAAAAGAGCAGAGATGAAAATCAAGGAGCCGTTTGACACCCGCTGAAATTCCAGCTCCGCTCAGACAAATACTCCCACAACACCACTCCCCTGACTCTTTTCAATTTTCTTATGGAATATTAATCTTTAATAGGATAATAATTGTGGTAGCATATTTGATGTCACCCACCATTAGACCAGATTAATTAGGCCATTTAGTTTAGCTTAAGAAAGTGTCGCCCATGAAAAATAGGCAAGAGTGAAAGCAGCTGTGATTGGCTGCTTTATGTGCTTTGTAATGGCTTTCATTGGATTTCATGGCTTTCCATCTCACAAAGAGCAGCTGTGCTTTAGTACTGATAGGTAAAGGTGTTCCTCAATGGTCTGGTCAGTGACATTATTTTTTTAAATTAGTTTATTTTTATGGCCCTGATATGTTAAGTTATTTCAGACAGTGACTTTTTCAAATTCTCAATGAAAGTTAGAATTATTGTTTTAATTTTAGAGGGGCAAAAATGTCTAGATAGCCCAGAGGAAATACAAATCTTGTGAAACTGAAAACAAAAATCTAAATCTGGTTTAGGTTTCTATTTATACTATAAAAAGTATTAAAGCATATGTGTTTGAAATATTATTGTTTGAAAGACCTTTGTCTGCCATAATGAAGTCAGTGCGGCATAATCATATGTCTATTACATGCACAATAAATCAATTATTAGTATAAATGTATAATGAAATATATGAAACATACATTTATATGCATGTAAATACAGTATGTATATACTCTATATATGTGTGTGTGTGTGTGTGTGTGTGTATATAGAGGATATATATATATTAGTGCTGTCAAACGATTAATTGCGATTAATCGCATCCAAAATAAAAGTTTTTCTTTGCATAATATGTTTGTATGTGCTGTGTATATTTAT
>JAUMHQ010000063.1:18094387-18106857 GCA_032361165.1 Enteromius paludinosus
CCTTACCTAAGCTACATACCTTCTATGTACACATCAGAGAACAATTTAAAATATTCTCTCAATGCATTCTATGGCACATTTAATTGTAATCCACCTAATAAAAAATAGTACAAAATTAGATGATTAAGTTTTTTTGTTTGTTTGTTTTTAAATAGGTGTCTCACCAAGGCTCTATGTGTATGATTAAAATACAGCAAAAACATTTAGTAAATGTTTTTATTTGAATATGTAAGACATTGTGTTATCTTTCAAATTTGAGGGGAAATGTGGTCAGTATGAATATACCTAGCAACACCTCAGTGTATTCTGTATGCTATTTTCACACCACTGCGCCTGAAGCAATGCATTCCTATTGAGTAAAAACTTCATAAGACCTTTTTGTATTCATGCTGCGGCATCCTCTGTCCGAGGTATTTCATAAAGCAGGGACCGGACATCTTTGCCCAACTCTTGACCTTAAAAAGGACACTACAGCAAAGTCAACGAGCTCTTATGTTCTTCTGAGACAGGTTTCAAACGCCTGAGGTATCCCAGAATACAGATCTCTTTGGTTGAGTCCAATTATGGAGTGATGTTACTGAAGATGTCAATCACAAGCCTGGTTATAATCATCCACACTCACTCCAGACGTGAAGCTGGACTTCAAGTGTTTCAAGGTCTTCAAGTAGTAGTCGTCCTGGTCACGAGAGGATAAATAGTTTGCAAGGTGTTGGTGGCCTAATCACAGTTCACACTTCTTGTAGATTATTTTGATTTGGAGTGACACTAAATTTATGTTCCAGGCTTCATAAAAAGAAGATAAATTATGGAGATCAAAAAAGTCTTCTGAATCCGATAAAAGAATGAATGCTTTAAGAGTGATGCCAAAAAGTTGCGGTTGGAATCTGTTTCCTTATCCTTCGCCTTTTTCACTGAATGGTTTGGTTTGTGAACGGAAAAACTGTTTCACAGTGTTTCACATGCTGCCTTCCTCTTACATGTTTTAAATATTTTAACGAATTTGATCAACTCCTAG
This sequence comes from Enteromius paludinosus, assembly GCA_032361165.1. Taxonomy (NCBI): domain Eukaryota; kingdom Metazoa; phylum Chordata; class Actinopteri; order Cypriniformes; family Cyprinidae; genus Enteromius; species Enteromius paludinosus. Next base: position 18,095,403 of record JAUMHQ010000063.1, read on the forward strand.
TCGATGCAGCCGATTTAACTTGTTGCCATGCTTTTCAGCAGAAATCCAGTGTATGTGGAAAAAGTATGAAGATTCCTCTCAAGCCTAACCACAGAAGGACTACTGCTATTATTAAATAACTAGTTGCTGAAAGAAATGCACATGATCAGATATGCCTATGCAGGAAAAAAATATATATGCAGGAAAATTCCATTTAGCATGAGCCAGACACCTGGCACCAGGCACTGTATGACTGTTAAAAGTTGGTTATGGAAATTCACCTCTTTATTTTATAAATCCACTTATTGTACTTACTGTAAACGTGTGTTTATTTTTAGGTGCAGTGTACTGAAATATCTGATATTGAAAGCTTGCGGATGAAATATAGGCTACTACAGTTTTCAGGTAGAATGTGAGATCTCTGACCAAGCTTGTTTGCTGGCTTTTATGACTGTGACATGTCCTGTTTTCCACCAACTGGCAACCTAGGGTTTTGAAATACTTTTGGAAAAATTAGCAGTGGGTGGAATCATACCGACCAAAACAAGAATAGACAGTCTGACACGGAAACAAATATATATTTGAATATCTGGCTGTAATATGGGAGAAACAAGTATGCAAACTAAATATCTGCAAATAGCTATTATGGCATTTTTGTGCTTAGAATTTAGGGGGGGAAAGCCTTGTCTGAATGCCTTAAATAATTGTAAAAGATTTCATTTTGAAGATTTCACAAAGTATAAAGTCAAAAAATAGCCAGAAGACTATATGCTGGATGATAATTAGAATTTACTAAGCATTGCTAGGGTGCTCTGAATAGATAGATAGTTCCTAGATGATGCTTAAAGTTGCTCTTTCCCTTAAATTATGTTTTTTTTTGAGAATGGATGAGACATAAGAACAAAGATTTGAGCAAAAGAAAGGGCAGAAAAGAGGTGACGGGGGAAATAAATGGCTATGTGTGAAAGTGATTCAATACGTCAGCTCCTGGCGGGAGGACAAACCCAAGTAGCGATTGGCTCCAGGAGGAGTGAGTCTCTACACCACACTCATGCATATTCCATTCTGTTTCTTTATAAGTCATGGTCCGTCACCTCCACACGTCTCCTCTTGGGTGTCGAGGCAGAGCAGGAACGTGGAAACAGCACATTCCACCTGGGTGATCCACTGCTGTTATGTTTGCACCCGTGAGTTTGGTAAATCAATGGCCATCCATCTGCAGGGACACGCCGGTCCAACCCGAGTCCACGGGACATTCACACTCCATCTGTCCATCGCTTGATGCATTAATGTTCAGCAAGACAGTTAGCGCTGAATCAGTCAGTAGTTGTTTTAATGAGTAGTTTAGCAGATGTTTTATATCCAAAGTGACTTGCACTAGAAATAAAGTAACAACGGGAGTTCATGACTCGCTCCAGGTGGAGATCAAACGAGCCACCTTCTGATTATAACGTGTCGTTCCAAATCATTTGAAATTAGATTTTTCAAAAACTTTATGAATGTGTACGGTCCTTGCAATAGCAAGAAAATCAATGTAAAAGGATAATAAGTCCATAAGACTTAAGTAAGCATTCTGCGTTAGTTCAGGCAGGACTCGTAGTCAAGCTCTGCTGTTAGCTGATCATCTGATCAGACACCCATGCTCTGTTCCTGACTAGACTATATTTATGTGCCAGACACATACTGAAATGTATGTCATTTTTAGCCTGGCTTCCGAGACTATAAAGCTCACAGGAGAAAGCTGGCAAAGCTGCCTTACTACCCGCCTTCTGGGAGGCGGACTTAACCTGCGTCCATCAGATGCCTCTGTATACTACTGGACGAATCTACAACCAATCAGTCCACTCGTTCCGATGACGCATGCGTATCCCGTTTTTTTTTGGAACAGAAATGCTCTAAAACGGCAGTTGGCCAGACTGACTTTGCTCGCAAAATAAAATGTAGCGTCACAGGAAGTATGGGCGGGCCCAGGCTAAGTTCACACACCTTTTGTGAAGCTGAGGTATCTCCAAAGTAACTCCATGGGAGAAAGCATTGCTCATTTTCTTTGAATGGTTGGTTTCTCATTGCTAGCACTTCTCCTGATTCTTCAAAGAAATCTGACCATATGTCACAGTGAATCATTCCTGGTTAATCTTTTGCCAAATAATTGGCTTGGATTTATTTATTGCTAATTCTTCAGAACCAATTATTACATGTGCATCACTCGATCCCAAAAAGCTACAGTATATATGATAGGTCTTTAAATGTATGCACTCGTGATGAAAATTATGCTTAGTTTGCTATTTAATAGAGAGCAATCTCAAAATGATTTCTAGGAAATCTTTTCCATGATGCTTCCAGTCGTTTGTGATAATTGGATCACTCACTGAAGTGTGGGAACCCCAACTAATTTCCAGAAACGGAATTAATCATATTCTCCTCTGCAGGAAACGCAACAGCATGCCACGTGTCATTGAAATAACTGGGTCGATATTGGTTTTAAAGGTTTGATGTCAATTTATGGTGATTAAAGTACATCCAGATTCAAGATCATTCCACTCATCCCAGAGAACCATGGCGTTTGTCACACATAATGAAGTTACCTTGGCCATTAGTGTGCTTCTCCCTGCGGTGACTCGTTGATTTTCTTCAGTGATCTACTTAATGGAGCTGGAGCTGCTGGTTCAGACACCGTGTTACTCAACAGATGGAGTTATTTCTCCTCTAAACACCTCCACCTGCTACTATCACTGCTGCTGCAGTCCTGTACCTGTGTAGAAAAACTACAGGTACTTCTCAAACCCCTTTTGGAAATCTCAAGGAAATATGTTGTGATCTCATTTCATCCCAATATAAAGAGTAAAATATATTTTGTATATATACAATTTTATTTTTAAAAGTGCAATATATTGCGTATTATACGCTCACTTAATAAACACTGTTATTCATTTATGTATTCATTCATCCCCCACAAGTCTACCAAATCAAAAACCTTCATTTTAGAGCACCTGGTGACGTTCCCTACAACTCACTAGAAAAACCATCAGTAATTCTATTGTAAAATACAACACTACATCTAGTTTCTGAGCTGGAAAGGTTCTGTCTCTCGTGACTCATCTAGTCCATCTTGACCACTTCTCCTCAGGAAAAACTCTGTCCTTTTCTGACTCAGTTTTGTAAAATCATTTTCAAGCAAAGAGCTTTCACCCACCCCTGTGTTTGTATTGGCATATGATAGACGAAAAGATGACGTTTGCTTGTTTATGGAGGTTTCTTTCATCTTCCTGCTGAAATAAACGCTAAAACCAGCCTAAGCTTGTTGGCTAGCTTTAGCTGGGTGACCGGCCTGGTCTTCACTGCTTTTAACTGGATTTGCTGTTTGCATTGAAATGTAACCCCCAAGTTCTCCAACTAAAGTCTGAAGCATTTTCAAATGTCTTCAGTTTTTGAGGGTGGAAAATGAAAGAGTAACAATAGGTGTAACAAGGAGCGGAGTAGGGTACTAAAATTCACCGGGAAAATTCTTTCTTCATCCCATTTTAATAAGTCCCTCCGCTACACATCTCTCATGAAGGTAATAGTTACACTTTTTTATAACAAATGAACCAAACCCACCCAAACTAACTTGAACTTAAACACACATAACATCATTAACACAAAAACCCAACTGTCTTGCTTAAATGTGTGACGACAGAGGCTCGGAGGCAGACATGTTAAGATCCATATGCAGCTTTATTGAAAAACAGAATCAAACTGGCAGAGTCAATTTACCAGCAATCAGCAGTGGAGGCGGCGAAACAAAGGTAATCCACAAAGTACAAGATAAACGCTTAGGATTGTCGCCGGGGCAGAACAAAATTTTGCGACTAGTTCTGCGAGCGGCTCCTGAAGCGAACAGGACGTCGACGTCGGGGTCTACCACGGGGTCTGTGAGCTGGTCGGTCCATGTGATCACGGTGGAAGATGGCTGTTAGCGAGGGATCCAGGATGTCCGGGGCGTTGACCCATGACCTTTCCTCCGGACCGTATCCCTCCCAGTCGATCAAACACTGCAGCATTCGTCCCCGACGTCGGGAATCCAGGATTTCGTTCACCTGGTAGTTCTCCTTGTCTTCGTTGACCAGAGGGGGGTGCTCTTGGGTGCCGTCTCGTCCTGGTCCCTCTCTCCTCCCGGAGCATCAGCAGGCTTAAGCAGGGACACATGAAAGGTGGGTGAGATGCGGTACTGAGCAGATAAGACTAGACGGTAAGAAACTGGTGAAATTTGTCGTATGATTTGAAAAGGACCCACATACCTTTCACTCAACTTGCAGCAGGGTTGTCGTAGTCGTAAATCTCTGGTTGATAGCCATACCCATTGACCGGGTTCATATGCAGGATGGGGGCGTCGATGTCGATCTGCCTGTTCAGTGTAGCGTCGAACAGCTTGTTGGAGATGGACATGTGCTTGGTTCCAGGTCTCCTCACTTTGTTGCAACCAGTGGTTCAAGGCAGGTAAGTTTGTGGGTGGGAAATATTGGCGGTTGGAAGCCGAGTACGCACCAAAAGGGAGTCATACCAATGGAGGGTTTGCGCAGAGAGTTCTGTGCGTACTCCGCCCAGAGGAGATAGCAGCTCCATTCTCGTTGATCCTGGTAGCAGTATGAACGAACAAATCGGCTGAGTTCTTGGTTTAGACGCTCAGCTTGTCCATTGGACTCTGGATGGTACCCTGACGTGAGACTGACATTAATACTCATTTGTTGGCAGAAGGCGGCCCAGAGACAGGAGGTGAATTGTGGACCCCGGTCGGTGACTATATCATCGGGTAGTCCATAGAACTGGAACACTTGGTTGAGGATGATTTTGGCTGTTTCCCAAGCGGTAGGTAGTTTGGTAAGTGGAATGAGACGGCAAGCTTTGGAGAATCTATCAACAACGTTGAGTATGGTGGTATAGTTGTTTGAGGGTGGAAGGTCTGTTACAAAATCCATGGCTATGTGGGACCAAGGGCGTTGTGGAATGGGTAAGGGTTGTAGAAGTCCAGCGGGTTTTTTGTGTGAGGTTTTGGAAACATTGCAGGTAGTGCATCGTTGGACAAAACGGGTTACATCGAGCACCACTGAGGGCCACCAAAATCGATTGCCCACTAGTTCGATCGTAGCTTGAATGCCGGGATGACCTGAGCTGAGAGTGTTGTGGACGTGATGCATGACTCTGGACATAAATGTTCTGGTACAAATTCTTTGTCTGGAGGACAATCAGGGGGAGTGGGTTCTTGAGCCTGGGCCTCCGTGATCTCAACCGTGATATCCCAGCGCACTGGTGCTACGATGAGGGCTGGTGAGATTATGTTTTCTGGTTCTATGAATGGTAAGGGAGCCTCGAACTGTCGTGAGAGAGCGTCCGCCTTGCAGTTTTTGGTGCCTGGACGATATGTGACCTTGAAGTCGAAATGTGTAAAGAACAGTGCCCATCTGGCCTGTCTAGAGTTAAGGCGTTTGGCTGATTGGATGTACTCCAGGTTTCGATGATCGGTGAGTACTAAAAGGGGAAGTTTCGATCCTTCGAGCCAATGCCTCCACTCCTCTAGGGCACATTTCATGGCTAGGAGTTCTTTGTCACCCACACTGTAGTTCTGTTCAGCGGTGGTAAGCTTACGAGAGTAATAGGCACATGGATACATTTTAGGAGGATTACCATGACGTTGGGAGAGTACCGCGCCCACTCCTGAGTTTGAAGCATCCACCTCCACTATGAATTCCAGTTCGGGGTCAGGGTGACGAAGAATGGGAGCTGAAGTGAAGTGCTCTTTGAGTGCCTGGAAAGCCTGGTCCCTGGCAGCGGACCAACGGAGTCCGTTAGGACCCTTGCGAGTCATGGAGGTGAGTGGCCCGGCCAACTGACAGAATCCTCATATGTACCGGCGGTAGAAGTTGGCAAAACATAGGAATCTCTGTAGGTCTTTAATGGTGCGGGGTTTGGGCCAGTTGAGGACAGCATTCACTTTCTGTTCATCCATAGTCACACCTTTAGCGCTGATGATGTACCCCAGGTAAGATATGCTGGTTTGATGGAATTCACACTTTTGTAGTTTAGCATAGAGTACTAGCATAGATGTACTTTTGCATGCTCTCAGTCTCGGGCTGTGAGAGGGGAAAGATCCTTCCTTTTGGGGGCACCGCTCCTGGCAGTAGCTCAATGGCACAGTCGGTGGCTCTGTAAGGTGGTAGCCTTCTCCTTGCTGAAGGCCTCTTGAAGATCGTGGTATTGTGAAGGTAAGTGCTCATCCTGAGGTTCCGTGGTGTTGACCCTTTGTGTGTGTGCTGGTGCTGGGTGTGCTCCCATTAATCCCTTGAGGCAGTGTGCTTAGCAGTAAGGTGACTACTGGGTAATTTCTCGTTCACTCCAGGAAATTGTAGGGTTATCCTGCTCCAGCCACGGAAGTCCAAGTATTACAGGATGATCAGGTGAGTCAATGGTGAATTGGTGCATGGAACCCATGTGTAAGGTGAGATCCTCTGTGATGTGGCCCACTCCAAGGCCCTCCCAGTGAGTAGAGAATACACAAGGGAGACTTTGCTATCATCAGTAGGGAAATTATGAACTTGCAGATTTATATAAATGTCGCATTGGAGAAGGAAACAACGACATTTTCCCATAGCACCATCGAATTTGTCAGGTAGAGAAATACGTGCCTTACTGATAGTTGTGGTCACAGGTGATGGTGCAGGAGCGGAAGCTGCAGGAAGTGACGTGAGTGCAGCAACGGCAGTGGTGAGTGTTTGCAGCGTCCGAGCGATCTCATCCACGCTCCGTTTAAGCTTTTCCAGCTGCTGTTGATGAGCATTGAGTTGCGTAGCTTGGCGTGAAAGTTCGTTGGCCATTTAATAGAAAGCTGCTGGATTTTTGTGCGGCGAATTTTTCTGTGATGACAGAGGCTCGGGGGCAGACATGTTAAGATCCATATGCAGCTTTATTGAAAAACAGAATCAAACAGGCAGAGTCAATTTACTAGCAATCAGCAGTGGAGGAGGCGAGACAAAGGCAAGGTAAGAGTCCAAGCTAAGGTCGAGGCAGCAAGCAATGAACAGAGTCGATAATCCAGGCAAAGGGTCGTTGGTATCCAGCAAGGGTTCAGAGAAAACAAGCAGTCCAAGGTCAGAAACAGGTAATCCACAAAGTACAAGATAAACGCTCAGGATTGTCGCCGGGGCAGAACAAAACTTTGCGACTAGTTCGACTGAAGCAGGAGCTTAAATAGTCACTGAAAACGAGCAATACCTGCGATGTGATGAGGTGTTCCCGTGAAATGGGTCCGGGCGGGAACTAGTATTCCGGTGATGGTTCCCGCTGATGACGGTAAGAAGTAAACTCTAAAGAAATACCCATAATGCACCCAGCACTGACTGCCGGGGGTGGGTAGGTGGGGGTTCTCATCTATTTTAGACTTGGAACTGCAATCGGTTCATTGTATAATCGCATTCCTCATTCCCAAGATGCTTTGCTATATTCTACATTAGATATATAGATAGATAGATTATAAATTACTATAGATTAGATTATTATACATACTATATTGATCCCTAAGGGGAATTCAAGAACAAATAAACAAATCAATTTGTTTGGATAAGCTAACCATGACAAAGAAACAGAGCGTGAGCAACTGATATAAATATTGGTTAGACAATCCAAATCCAGGTTTAGTTGATCCTGATAAGTCACTGTTGTAAACATGTTTTGCAAAACCCTATTTGTTCGGTAATCAGACTACTGGCTCAGAAGGGTCGTTTCTGGCATTGGACTATATTGGTCCCGCAATATAATTTTGATTTATTTCAAAAGAACTGGGTGCTGAGAATAATTTGTTCAGTAATCATGCTATGCTGGCCATGTTGTGTGTTCGTTTTCATGTGTGGCTCACATTGACAGTTCAACAGAAAGATTTGCATTTATTGCATCACATCATCAACACACAACTGGAAACTCATTCACAACTCAGACATGATTTACTGTACTTTCCTGTGGCGCCGATGGTGTACACTGCTTTACACTTGAATGTTAAATCTCGTGTGGAAATTTGCTGTGTCAGTTGAGTCTGTGATTTATGTACGTGCTTTTATTGCTTTTCTCATCATCGCTATCGAGCCTCAAGTGTTTATCACATTTCTCAGCTTATATACAGCAATTAGTTTACTCCCCGGAGACATCCATCTTGATCTTCATGAATCCATAATGCGCTTATATATCTCCTTACTTTTCACTGAGGAGTCATCATACTCTGTCTGGGGAACCTCATTCAGACGCGCCTGCAAAGTTTCACATGAGCTCACCTGTCCAGTTGTGGTTCAAAATGAAGCGGCGAGCGGCACCGGCCGACTTAAAAGATATCATACATCATCAGATTGCATTCTGGGGACAATGGGATCTGCACTCATTCAAGGCCCAGATTTCCATTTCAATTTTCTGCTCAGTGGAGTTGATGTATGTGGTGAATCGCTCCATAGCCTCGCTCTCCACCAGCCCGTTCCATCTTCACACCATTTATTAGCCTGGAATCCCGGTGACCTTGTCTCCCCGCGCTCGCTGACGCCACACCTGCTGTCACCGAGAGCATAGCGAAGCGCCGGGCCGCAAACCCCAGGACATTACACTTACCTGAATCCAGCACACTTCAATTTGGTCTGGACCCTGCATCTGGGCCCCATTTCAAGTTGTTGGTTAAACTTTACTTTCACTCTCCCCTGGTGAACAATGAAGAGATGTCAGCATGCTTTTCTGACTCCTGAATGTATCGATGATTGCATGAAGAGATCAAGCATAGAAAAACAATTCTATGCTTGATTTATAAATAAATGAATGTGAAATAAAAAAAAAATTACTATTCCAGCTTTCTAATATATGCCTAATACTGCAATTCGCAAAAAATCACATATTATATGCTACTATTATAAAAGTATGTATTGTTATACTGTATAATAGGTGCTTTTGAGATCAAGCATAGAAAAACAATGAATTAATTAACGATAAAAGATTTATATATATATATATATATATATATATATATATATTATATAAAACTTTAAATAAGACATAAATTGGTAATAAAACAAAGATCAAAATATGTAAAGCTTAGCTTAAAATTTATTTTAAAAGGGGGGAGGGAGGATTGAAAAAAGTTCATAAATGTAAAATTAAATGTGTAAAAATAAATAAAAATAATCTATTTAATAACTATTTAAAATAATCACATAAAAAATAAAAATAATTAAAACAAAAAATAAATGAATATGAAATAAATAAAAATTACAGATTAAAACAAGTAAATAAAACTAAGATTGAATAAAGTATATTAAAATAAGTACGCTAATAAACTATAAAGTACAGTTTTGATGTAACTTTATCGAATAGTTTCCACAATAATAACTTATTACTATAACAATACTATAATAGCATATATAGTATTGCTATACATTGGGGGTTTATACAATAAACATTACAGATGCCTTTACATTTTACACTGGGACTGAAAACCATAATAGCCTTGCTTATCATTTTTAAAAAAAGGGTTATGGTTTCAAACTAATGTTTGATCTATGATTATATTATTATTATTATTTTGTTTGTTTGTTCTAGATGTGGTAAAGTCTTGTCATTATGCAGCTTTTTAAGAAGTGTTCATAAATTTTTTTTAAGTGGACACTTAAATATATATATATATATATACATACACATACACACACAAAATATTTTAATGGAGGGCCACCATGAGAGACTTCTGCAAACAGAGCCCTCAGCTCACAATAGAGATCTGTTGGTGTTTGTGTGAGGTAGATTGAGTCAGCCCGTGATTACATTGTTTCCCGATGTCAAATAAAACACAACACGCCCGTTCACTTCACACGAGCATTTAGCTAATGTCCCGAGAGTTAATTGGCCCCGTTCCCTCTGCCAACCCTAAGCATATTGATCTATAGTAATTACTCTTGAGGTATGACCTGAGAGCCCGCGAAGAGACATCGTCACAGGAATGGATAACATTTATCTGAGAGCTCAGACCTTCGCGAGCGTCGCGAAATTCTGACGAGGAATTCTTTGAAGCTGACAGAATAATTAAAAACATCGACCCGGCCTCTATTGATGGGTGAGGGAGACGTGGAAGGAGAACGAGAGCAAATTAGCATTTTGACCTTCCTGCTTCAATGGCACGGATGCCCCTTTCTTTCCAGGGCACACGGTGGACTCAGAGACATCATAGACCTCGCTCTGGCAAAGGTGCGTTACGGGACAAATGCAGAGAAAGAGAGAGAGATTAATGTCACATTACCTATTCAGCTTCTCATTGCAAACAGTTTCCACAAAGCGAGGGCATATTTGAATATCTAAATTGTCTGTGCGGAGCTGGAATGGCAGCTAATGGGTCTTTGTCCTTGTCAGATTTCGGCAAGTCAAAGAGGACTGCAGAATTTCTCCGATAAATGTGAAACTATTGCAGCCTCCTCATATGTGCCTAAAACTGCAATTGTCAAAAATCAAATATTATATGCTAATGTTATAAAAGTATGTATTGTTATACTGTATAATAGGTGCTTTTGGACCGATGGACGGTTAATAGGCCTATAGACGGTTTCATTGGGCGCACGCGGCTGTATTTTCAATGTATTGTATTTTCTAAATTTTCATGACCTTGGTAAATGCTCATTGAAGGCATCAGAACTATGAATGAACACATGTGGAGTTATGTACTTAACAAGAAAAGATGAATTAACTGAAAACATCTTTTATATTCTTGTTTCTTCAAAATAGCCAAATAGCTCTGATTACTGCTTTGCACACTCTTGGCATTTTCTCGATGAGCTTCAAGAGGTAGCCACCTGAAATGGTTTTGCAACAGTCTTGTAGGAGTTCCCAGAGGTGTTTAGCACTTGTTGGCCCCTTTGTCTTCACTCTGCGGTCTAGCTCACCTCAAACCATCTCGATTGGGTATCTGCCGCAGCACTCCATCACTCTCCTTCTTGGTCAAATAGCCCTTACACAGCCTGGAGGTGTGTTTGGGCTCATTGTCCTGTTGAAACAAAAATGATCATCCAACTGAACGCAAACCGGATGGGATGGCATGTCGCTGCAGGATGCTGTGGTAGCCATCCTGGTTCAGTGTGCCTTCAATTTTGTATAAATTCCCAACAGTTTCACCAGCAAAACACCCCCACACCTCTTCCTCCATGCTTCACAGTGGGAACCAGGCATGTGGAATCCATCCGTTCACCTTTTCTCCATCTCACAAAGACACGGCGGTTGGAACCAAAGATCTCATATTTGGACTCATCAGACCAAAGCACAGATTTTCACTGGTCTAATGTCCATTCCTTGTGTTTCTTGGCCCAAACAAATCTCTTCTGCTTGTTGCCTCTCCTTAGCAGTGGATTCCTGGCAGCTACTTGACCATGAAGGCCTGATTTGCGCAGTCTCCTCTTAACAGTTGTTCTAGAGATGGGTCTGCTGCTAGAACTCTGTG
>JAUMHQ010000063.1:18126411-18136523 GCA_032361165.1 Enteromius paludinosus
TTGCTGGCAAACATGAAACAACAGACGCTGACATCGCAGCTGGCTGATTCAGTATTGTGTTCGGTTCTCCAGAATTGGGTGTTAAAAAGTGGAGAGATATGCTTCAAACAGATGTTTACAGCGAGCGTCTCATCGGGATTTTCTATATGACTGACTTGTTGCACGCCGCTCTGTTGTTGTGGGGACATTTCCCCGCCCCGAAACGTGACGCTGAACGAAACGAACTGTGATTGGTTGTTTGACATGTCGGTCAAACAGCCTTATGGGCAGGCCTTGGCCAAAGAAAGCGACTATGAATTCCAGACCTTCAGCCGTCAGTCTACACGAGACTAGGTACAACCCAATGTGCTATTTTAACCAATCAAAAAGTAACACTTTTTTTGAATGGTCATTGAAAATTACCTGTGAAAAATTTTATGGTGGATAAAAAACGCAGCTGTGGTTGCTGGAATTCGACCATAATAAATACTGTAACAACATTTTAGGTTTTATGGTTTTAAGTTAAATTTACAGTTAAGTTCCGTGATTTCATTAACTGATATAATGTTAATATACCAACTTATTGAAGTACTGAAATCTTTTTTGTACCTGAATACACTGATAAGCACCAAAAGCCCATCACAAGCAGCGTTTAAATATGAACATATAAAGAAGGTGTTCAGTGTAATTCACACAAGAACCAAACACCATCATGGTGAGACTCATTAAACTGAAATATCCAATAAACCTTCATTTAACAACATTACATGTAACATACAACCCTAATAAACCGAACTGATAAGAAAACACCAAGAAGAAACTAAACTACAAATTCAAACTAAATTTGAAATGCAATGCAGGGAATTCTGGGCATGTCAGTTCACAAGTTTTCCATTTAAACTTTAGTTTTTCCAATTGAACCATTTACACAGTTTTTTACTGTTAAAATCACAGTCATTTTTACTGTGTTCCCTTCCCTCGCCAATTAGTGGTGATCGATACACCAGCTGATCCAGATATATCACAACTTTGAATATCATTTCTGTCTGCTGAGCTGACCTGCCCTCGCAGACTGCACACAAAAACAAATGCCCCACCAGAGTAGCAGCTATGATTCATTTTCACTCTTGTTGCTGGCTTGAATCATTATGACGAATAGCTGAATTCATCAACAGTTACTGAATCAATAGTTACTCACTCACTTACTGAACTGCATTTTGTACTTCTAAAGGCACTTGAAACCTCACGTAAGATCATTTCTGACTGGTTGGAGCTGATCCTTCACTAAGCTCCTGTTGTGATGTTTACATGACAAGCTTTATCAGTTACATTGGAGAAAAAATACACTGAATATATATAGACATTAAATAAACATTTATATCTTGTGATATAGTTACTGGACAAATATGATGGTATACATTTTTTTTAATACATCACCCACTCCAGATGCAAACTATGCCAGTTTTTGCTTCTTGAAGATGAAGTGCTACCTGCCTGTCCAAACAGTGATAGGTGAGCAGAGTGTTAGATATTATCTTTACGATGCTAGTGGCTGCATATTTAAAGTTATTCATCGTTGGCCTTAACCACAGATTAAAAAGGAAAAACTGTTCTCGTTTGTGTTAATTTAAGCCCAGTTCATCTCATGAATCATGTTTGAACTGAACATTTCAGATCCAAAGAACCGTGACACGGCACCACAGCGGCAAAGTGGATGTTTCTAAAGTTTAGCATTCTCAGGAGGACTGCAAGACTCTGATTTTCCTTGCCAGAGCACTAATTTGAGCATTGCTGTTCTGCTTCTTTTCGTAGTTCTTTATTAGCACTCTATAAATCATGCATTTTGCATGCATTACTTCATTAAGCAAATTGGGCTCGCAGCTGAAGGCTCAGATCCACATAGCAAGGTAATGAGGCGTCCTGGTGCAAGAGGCTTTGGCCCAATGCATCAGTGTCTCTGAAAGCCACCTGCCCCAGGCACACCGGCTCCGTGTCCCGTTTGTGTCACTGTCTGAGATAATGGCAAAACCTGTCCTCAGCCGCCTCGTGCAAAACAAATATTTTTCTTGGGTCCAGTGAAGAGAGGGGAAAATAAGAGCCCCTATAAAACGATTGATTTATGTCCTCCGAGACAGAAAGGAGGAGTTTTTCTTTTCTCTCCGACTAAGGGGTGAGGTGCAGGAGGACGGCAAACAGAGCGAATCTGGCCTGGCCTTCGCGCTCCACGAACAGTGGGCCGAATGTGCTGGCCCGTGTTTGTGTTGAGGGGGTGTTTAGGGGCCAGGGAAACCACCCACATTGAAGACAACTATTAGACATTTCAATCCGAACACACTTGTAAACCACAGAGAGAGAGAGAGCGGGTTAAGTTAGTCTTTCTTCTCACATGTTTGTTAGAGTTCTAGAGCAAAGCGGCATAGTTAACCTTTGAAGTGTTTGTAATGTAGTTACCCAACTCTGTAAAGTTATAACAATAAACTTGAAGTTTCAAAACACAGTTGATTAGAGACCGGCTCTTTATGAAAATATTTACCAATTTCAAATCTTATTGGTACTTGACGAACTGTATGTCTGTGTAGGACTATATTTTGTAAATAAAGTATACCTAATTATATAAGTAATAAAGTTTATTTGTGTGTGTGTGTGTGTGTGTGTGTATATATATTCTAATATATATATTTTTACACGCCGTTATTACTATGCATGGATATAAATATTACTATTTATCTATTTATATTTTCACATTTATTTATTTTTTCTTATATATGTTCTTATAAATGTATATATTAAATCTCATACTTACAAGTTTAGGGCTAGCCATACAAGTATAATGATGCTTAAGTGCCAAATAAAAAGCACACTTAAATGTTTTCCAATTTTGTATTGCCATAAAATAATTGCAAATCGATTTTAAACATGTTAGTTAAATTGAACGCATTTTTTTTTCTTTTGGAGTTCATGTAATGCTTTGTCTGTGTTTGATAAGGAAGTTTCTGGTTATTGTACTGTCATGTAAGCTCAGGTTTGATGTGTCCCACCTCAGAAAGGAAGTTGTTGGTATTTATAGCCAGAATGACATGAATTGCTTGAGGAGTTCAGCTTGAAACGAGGTAAATGTGAAGTAGTTGTTACCGAATGTTGTAAAATAACTTCACTGCCATAGCCTGTTACTAAAATAAACAAAGTCACGTCTTGCACGAGGGTGTGTGTGTGTGTGTGTGTGTGTGTCAGAGAGACAGAGGCAGTAAGAGTAAAGCCTGTTTGGCCTAGTGCCACACACAGCCTGTGGCCCCAGCTGAGTAAATAGACACGGGCCCTGTGTGCCAGGGGGGGCCTTCTTGCGCTCAGCTGAAGGGTGACTGGGGCAAACCAGGACCCCCCAACCACACCGCATACAGAGGAGGCCTTCAGTAACCACTCACTCACATTATGGATCCCATGTCTCTTTCGTTTTGATCTTTATATACATTGCAAGGTTTGTATAATTCCTGCCTTGAAATTCTAAACATTTGTAGCCTTGACATTGAAAACCACTAAATGCAGACTTCTCCCTGCTGCTTTTTTCCCCCCTAAAGTATATTGTTGGTAGGTATAGATTTCCTCTAACCTCATTTATAGCATTCATCAGAAGTGCTCCCCAATGGGAGTGACTTCCCTCTAGACTTTTTTCAGTTGTAAGCTTCATTTACTTAGTTGTTGGAGAATCAGAGGACACGATTGGCTAGCTGGCATCCCTGATATACTTCAAGGGAAACTGAGGAATGATCTGGCGTGATGTAATGTAAGAAAATCAGCTTCTCTTTGTTTGGGGAGTTCAAAACGGATTGCCAATGCAAACTTTCCAGAAATGTTTTCACACTGGTAAGAACCTTCAAACTAGCATTGGGACACTGGGTCACCTTCTTTGACGTGGTTTCCAGACAACAATAAACATTTGTTTACCTGAATTTGCACTTTGGGCTTTTGGGTTGTTGGGTTATCCTACACAATTATAGCTTCATGTGAAAAATCAGTGAAAATAGACCATAAATGACAACGGATCAAAGTGAAATCAGGCAGTTCTTTAGTCATTTCAGTAAAAGCAGTCAGGAGGTTTGACCATGTTTTGAAACTAGTGTTGATCTGTGTCCTGTGGTTCTGTCTATGTCTGCAGGATCGGTCCCTGGTGTCAGAGTCGTCTCGAAAGAAGGAACGTGAATTGGTGGCGAAGGAGATTGAGCGGCTGCGTTCATCTATCCAGACAGTGTGTCGCAGCGCTCTGCCTCTGGGCAAGATCATGGACTACATTCAGGAGGATATGGACTCCATGCAGAACGAACTGCAGACCTGGCGCAAAGAGAACAAGGAGAGCGCACAAGCTCTGCTACAGGAGCAAAGGTGCACATGCGTATTAGCTCTGTCCCAAACCCTAGTTAGCTGTCTTGCTGGATACTGCCTACTGTACATAGACGGCTTCTTCCAAGCTTGGTAATGCTGGTTGATAGTGGTCATGTGATAACCCCCCAGAGATGTATAGATTAGTTTTACGACGGATATATACGGTTTATTGAGCATCAAAATAATGAGCGCAATCCACCAGCATTACAAAGCTTGAAAGATCCAGGTACAATTAAAACAACTCTTGACCGTGTTCGTCTGAAAGAAGAAAGTCATATACACCTAGGATGGCTTGGGGGTGAGTCAATTATGGGGTAGTTTTTATTAAGTCATAGATCTGGAACTCAATTTTTTACTTTTTGTTGGATGAGCCCCTTTTAGCATCCCAGTATTTATTATGATTGAGATACCCAGCTGCTTTTGAGTAGTCTTGTTCTTGTTCTTTAAGCTGTTGCTCTGTCTATATCTCAGAATCACAGACAGCGTTGTGGAGCCTATGAAGACTGAGCTCGCTGAACTGGAGCAGTTAATCAAAGACCAGCAGGACAAGATCTGCGCAGTTAAGTCCAACATCCTGAAGAACGAGGAGAAGATCCAGAAGATGGTATCCAGCATTAGCTTCTCCTCACAAACGTGAATATCAGCACATCCCAAAAGAAACCTGAAGCACTGAGCAGCAGTGAGAACTCCTGGTAATAGACCTGATGTCTTTGAGGCCCGCACTGGAAAGAGTTCAGAAGGTGCAGGTACAGTCAGGAGTCACTCTCCTCAAACCCCCTTCATGTAAGGTGCCTTCTGTTAGACCAAGGATCTGTTTGCGCTGGTCCATTGGGATTCTCAAACACGCTCACACATCTGCAGTAGATTTGCACTCGTCACTTGCTTGAAAGATAAATGTGTGTGGTCACCATACTGATGTGTCCTGTATTTTTTAAATAGGACTATAATTGCTTTCCATGTTCTCTTAGGAAAACAGACTGACTGGCTTGTTTTATTTTATTTTTCATTCATACTGACAGGTGTTTTTGTCTCACAGGAGAACATTGGCAATATATAATATAATGTAAATATAATTATTTATATATGTATGTGTGTGCATAGAAACTGTGGAAGCCTGTTTCTGCCGCTTCTTTATTAAATAATAAAATAATTAGAACTTGCTAGCTCAAAGTGTGAATATTTTCAGGAAATTTTGAGAAGAAAAGGCAGAATGTGAGACTTGCAATTGCCAAAAAAAAAAAAAGAAATGAAGAATTGAGAAAGTCAAGGATTTTCTATTTTTTGCGATTATTTAGAATTCAGATAAAAAGTCATAGATATAAACTCGGATTAGCGAGACCAAATTGTGAGCTGAAATGTTATTTATTTATTTATTTAGGCTGTGGCTGAAACCAGCTTTCATGGAAATATGTCATATATATGCACAGATATATTTTAACGTAACTTTCTAAAGCTGCTAGCAAGCAATAGAATTTTACAGATGAGCTTTAGAATTGCCAAAAATTGGAGACACACTACAAGCGCACCTTTGCACTTTGATGAATGAAACTGTAATGCAGCACGTCATTTGCCTGGACACATCCAAAACCCCTCAGCTCAAGATGAGATTGCAGAAATGTCTTTTTAGTCAATTTATCATATAAATCCAGAAATTGACCTTGATCAACTGTATATGTGTGTCATTTTAAATACCTATCGATGATGATATTTTATTTCAGAAAACATGACGGAGAAACGTTTTTTAGAAGGCTGTTGAGAGCGTTTTCTACTGCAAACGGAGATCCATAAAGCCATTATAACATTGAAAATGTCTATTTTGATAAGGTTACGACAGGAAAAACTGTGTTAGATGAAGCAATAGTTGAATCTGCTAGTCAAGCACAACATTTACACTATATATCCGGTCATGCTTGTTTGGTACTGTTACGATGTCTAGATGAATTTTACATCTAAACATCACAAGAGAACAGATAGAATCAGACTTCAATATACAGAATACACTACATCAGTATTATCAGCTGTGCACCATGACACAAAATACAGTTTGCTATTAAAGTAAAATCAACATGTTGATAAAATATACTTGCGTTTCCATTTACTTTGCAAAAGAGCCGACCATTTACACTGTATACGATTTTTACCATTGGCTGTACATTTTGTGTATATGTTGTTTGTATCATAGTCCACAAATGAATATTAATTTTGTAGTGAAGTCTAATAAACACTTACGTTTCTGTTAAAAGTGTAAATTGTGACCATTTTACAATGCATGCGGTTCGGAGAACACAGTCATTATTTTTCCCCAATTCTGTTTGGTGGCGCCAGTGACACAACAATTACACACGTCACCGTTAAGTAAACATTGCGACTCTTTAATGACTGTTTTGAATTGCATTTCAGAGCAGAGCGGTAAACATGCCAAGTGAATGTTTCTGACGAGTTCACAAAAAGGCCTGGACGTGTTTAACGTGGCACACACCGCGCTCTGGAAAGCTGACCCGGTGGGACGACGCGAAAACATTGAATAACATTTGAAAAGCCTGTATCAGCACATCGGTTTTGTTTTTTATTCTGGCAGAGCTTGAAACAGCTGCACCGCAGGCTCACACGCACATACTCCAGGAGCGCCATTGAGTAACAGTCGACCGGGTCGTTAAAGATCAGGATTTGGAGGCCCTTGAAAACCTGGGCACCTGCCTGAGATCCCTGAGTGAACGTTTGGATTAGGTCAGAGTGAACAGGCCACGTGCCCTGCGGGGCTCTTTTGTCTGAGCGTTCTCCTGCTGTGGGCCCTAGAGAAAACCCCAGCCCGAGGGTCCTTGGGACTGTCAGAAATGATTACGCTGCTTTAGCTAGAAAACCGGTGAACAGGTGGAACTTGTGTTTCCTACATGGAAATAAATCCTTTTTTTCATTTTATGCCTTATTAATGAGACTCATGGTCAAAAGGAACTCAATGCACCATAACCAGCAAAGAAAACACTTTATTGTGTGACCTCAAGGAAGAGGCAGTCCGTCATTAAAATGCTATTAACAAAGGAGTGTTTTGAAAAGCAAACCTCAATTCGGGATTGCTATTGCTCATATTTAGGGTTTTAAACAAACCGCCAACCGTAAGTATTCAACTGAGGCATGTTCTGAAATTGCACGGCATGCTCAAAAGAGATGTTTGAGTTTTTGAGTCTGATCTAAAAACCAACTAGTAACGATCCCAAAACACTGTAACAATCACAAAAAAAGAATCCGTTAGAACACCTCAGCCATGTTAAAAACCCCTCTCCCAGAATCCCCTAGTACGCTGTTAAAATCCCCCCCCCGAACACTTTTTGGGGAGTTGAGTGTTGTATGTCCCTGCGGTCCAGATCTCTTCAGAGACACATGAGGCTGTCAGGCTGTTTATTTTTCAGGCCAGTGTTCATGGTTCAGTTGTCGTCAGGCAGCAATACAGCATGCGTCTGCGGCTCTTCAATATAAACTTCCAACAATGACAGACTCAAGTCACCTACCACAGTTAAAGACATTCAAGCTTTGTCTTCGACCTCAGAAGACCGTAGTGGGATCTACACTCGCCTCCTCTGCTCTTCACGTCTCTGAATGAATGAGCAAAAGGTCTGTGAGTATGTGGATGCATCCCAGGAAAACCGTCAAAAAAGTTGTTCAGGTCTTCCTCTCCAAACTCTTAAAAAAAATAAATGATGGTACATTTTATATGGAAAAGTATTCATTTAATAATTAGTTTCTGAAGTTGTGTTTTTAATGTGTGTGTAGATAAATGATAAAATACTTTATTAGTTATCAATATAATAGTTAATTATTAGTCATTTTTTGAAGTGTTATTTGTGGTATTATTTTCACTTATAAATCATTAAATTACATTTATTGATTGGTTTAGTTCAGTACATTATAAGACCTCAGAGAACAGTACACATCCAGACATTTGTGTGCTGGTATTTCGCTTGAATAAGTTGTTTTATTGTCATTTGTAAGTCGCTAGGGATTAAAGAATCAAATAAGAACCACAAAACCACACTTAGAAAAATCACTCTGTATTTTCACCTTAAATTCGCAGAAGCAGTCCACCTTAAATCCGGACGAGCCTGTGAGAGACGACTTCAGTCAGCCAATCAGAGCGGCTCTAACAGTCCTGCAGCCGAGAGTCCATGCCGCTGCTAGAGGAGCACAGACACCTTTTGTAATAGTTTTGATTTCTTATTGTGGTTTATGACACTTGGAGCAGACATTTGTTTAGGTAGGCTTACAAAACACGATGGCTGATGGTGAGAATGTCGAAGGGAACGCTGAGGTTCCTCCGGTCCCTGAGGCACAGCTCTCAAACACTACTGCAGCCGGTATGTCAAAACATCCATATCAGAACGAACATGGGCTGTAGAGCCGTGCTGGGGCTGCTCGTGCTATAATTGCTGAAAAGCCTCTAGCAAACACTTGGATTACTGAAACTAGATTTACATATTTAAAGCTGAGAGTAGGCCAACTTGACGGCTGCCACATCACTTTTGCGTTCTAGTTTTTGCAAACATTTTCTTTGGGAACAATAAAATATATTATTTGAGTAATATGTGCTTACTTTTAACTTCCTGAACATATTATTTTACCTTTATTTTACTTTAATTTACTTCATTTTATTATTTTTTTACACTACTTTTTACGAATTACAAGGGGTAACAGTCCATAACAATGTCTTAAATAGCTGAAAATCATGATTTCTTAGTGTATTTTTTTCGTTCATGTACTGTATCGATGTGGAATCAAAGTATTTTGTATTAACGTTACTTATCGTTTGGCAACATTTTTATTCATTTTATTTATTAAAAAAAAAGGGGGGGGGGGGTATGTGTAATTGCAAGTCTTTAAAAGGTATATAAAAAAGTATCTCAAAAAGATCTACTCTGAACAATCCATTGAATTACATTAAATAAAGACAAAGTAAATCAAGCTAATGAAAGAATAACTAACATATGGTCCAATGCCATGTCTCTAGTCAAGTGAATGAATCCTATCCAATAAAGGGGAGTAACCAATGACATTTGAGATTACAACTAAAACAGCAAGCCCCGCCCCACGACTGACAAAAATATAAGTGTTCTTAAACACTTAAAATGACTTTTTATGGCCGCGAGTGCTTGTATTGCGCGCAGAGGACATGTCGCGCGAGCGAGAGTTTGAAATGAGCTCGCGGGCTCCCGTTTCCTCGCGTGTAGATCTGTCTTCCTCTCGCGGATATGCCGCCATACACCTCCCTCTCTTGACAGGCGCGAGCTCAATTGAGATTCCGATCGGCTCAGCCCCCCCAAAAAACTCTCCGGTTCTACATGAATCACGTGAATGACCCATTTGATAATGAAAACGGCTACTGTGACCGAAAAGCGACAAGTTTGCTTGTATGATTAAATTATAAAAAAAAAGAAATTCTTATAAAAATGGGTGTCAAATCTTGTCAACCCTTGTTATTATACCATATTTTGCCTTTAAATTGAAAGCACTGAAAAGTATGTGTCTCATAAAATATTTTAATTTGATTCATTATTTTGTAGAACGTCCACTCTGTTACCACAGTATCAAAATGATATTGTCAAACTTTATTACCAAGGTATCAATGCTCACAAGTATAACAGAATTGACAATCCACTAGATAATTCTGTCAACTCAGTTAATTTACAAGGCACAGTTCTTCTGGATTGAGTCGGTCTCAGTTTGTTCTGTTACTTCATGTGATTCCAGACACACTGGATGATGAT